>OX235272.1:104810783-104947922 GCA_944472155.2 Trichobilharzia szidati
GTATGGTGTGGTTAAAGTTTATAAGTCAAGATACCCTATTAGACCAACAGTTGATTTTAGAAATTCACCTACTTATGAATTATGTAAATATTTAGCTATGGTATTAAATCCCCTTAAAAGACACTCAAAATCTAGACTAACAAATTCTTATAAACTTAAACGTAGATTATATAATTTAAAATTAGATAATGAAGAAAAAATGGTTAGTTTTGACATTGTCAGTCTGTATATACATAAACCTATAAATATGGCTATAGAGGCAGTCAGAAACGAAGTCATTTCTGACGAAGAACTTGAACTTAGGACAAAAGTGCCACTTGAGGACATAATGCTGGGAGTACAGCTATGCCTGTTTTCCACAGTATTTAAATTTCAAGGCAAAATATAAAAACGAACCGAGGGAGTTGCCCTGCGGTCACCAATATCCCCGGTTGTGGCAGATACATTCATGGATACGCGGGAAAACATAGCGATTGAAACGTTCAGACCCACCCCAAAAGTATGGTGGAGGTATGTAGATGACACATTCATTATACTTAGAACACAGGATATAGAACACATTAACTCAGTGGTGGAGGCAATTCAATTCACTTATGAATTGGAAAGTCAAGAAGGGGAGCTTCCAATGTTAGATTGTAGCATGAAAAGGAAAGAAGATGGGAAGTTAAACACTAGTGTTTGTTTACAGGGAACCCACACATTCAAACCGATATTTGGATTTCGGATCATCCCAACCTAGGTCAATAAATATAGGATTGATTAAATGTTTAAGTAATACAGCACGAAAACTAAGTAGTACCAAGGAAAATCTAAGACAGGAAGTGAGGCATATACAAAAAGCTTTGAAACTTAATAATTACCCTGATAAATTAGTCATAAAGTATGTAGGGAAATGTAAAAATAAAATAAATAATGATAGTAGTGATAGTCATAATAATAATAATAGTGTTAATGACGACATGCATGTCAAACATGCTCAGGATAATGACAACACCAACAATAAGGAATCTAAATCATCAGTAGTAATTCCATACAAGGAAGGAACCTCGGAAACCTTACGCAGAATTCTTAACAAGGCAGGAATAAAAGTGGCTGGCATTCAAACTGCCCACAAACTCAATTAGAAACAAGCTTTGTCGGTTAAATAGTGGATCTTGTGGATCCTTGAAAACAAAACAATTTAGTCTATCTAATACCCTGCCGGTATGATTATAAGGTCAAATATACATAGGTAAAAATAGTAGAACAGGTGCAGTCAGACTAGCAGAGTACAAAATCCTAGCAGCGAAATCTAGATTAGTTGACCCTTATAAGATAAGAAATCTGGAGAATAGTTCAGCTGTAACGACAGAAGGCAAGAGTCAAACAACAGATCATTTATTAAGGAAATCACGCATATTTATATATGTTTTCATGTACATTACTATGGATACGTAAACAAACAAACACAGTCTTCCGATTGGTTGTTTCTCACGACAAATCTTGGGAACGTAAATATTGACGTAAATTACTGTCTACCAATTTGGCTAGTAGACAGCTCTCACCACACAGCTATACCACTCACTACATGCAATTACAAACAACCACACAATAGGCTGTGTGGGACAAGATGACAGTTTTAGAATCTAATGTAACAGGATGGAGGGGAAGATTGATAACGGAAGCTTTGTTTATCGAATCAACTGAAGAGAATACGTGTAATAGGAATGATTCAACACCTGTCCCAGTATGCGCTGAAGATGTCGCCTAGTAGGGCGATGAAAGCTTCGCAAATTAACTATTCAGCTCAGAGAACACAACTACATCAAAATCACTGTGTGATATATCTAATAAACAAATTAATATGGAATTACTTACTGCCACAGTTCCCAAGTTTCACACATATATCAATATATATGAAATTTGAATGTCATCAAGGTAGAGCATCTTTACAGCATAATGCAAGCAAAATGTTCAAACCATAGACTGACATTAATTCATTATGTCCATAAACCACTGAGTATTGACGTCTGTATGCCTCCTAGCCTTCGATGATTACTTGCTGTCGATAATATCGATTCAAACTTGGGTATTCGCCAATTAGTTTCCTTAATTTATAAATGTTTGTCGTCGGCACATGCGCAGAATGTTCGCCAACCATTCACGTGATCTGTGGCTCGATCCCCGGCCGACACACTCCTTTACTTCGCTTATTTGGTAATATATCGGAGAAAGAAGGAAGGTTGGGCGTAAGACTATCAGTACCAGCCCGTAAAAATAAACAAAACACTGCTACCGAAACTTCGCAGATGAAGCATGAAACCCTATTTTTCCACTGGCAACGCAAAGCAATAAAATTGAAAAAAAAATTAAAAATGAATACAACAGCTCTTTTTAGTGTCAATTCAATCCTAGTTATACAACATAAATTTGTAACAACAGAAGACAAGACACGGAAGCCAAGGTATATTTTTCACTAATCAAACCGCTGTTTATAGATATCTGTACAGTTTATATTCGTTAACCAATCAATGAGCGAGTGATTTCAGTTTAAATCAAACGACATGAAATAGAATGTTCAAAAATACATAGTATTCTTTTTTAATGCAATATATAACCGCGGGAATTGTATTCTGTCTCTAATATCAAATAGATATATCGTATTCTGTTGCTAATGCCGAATTTGAACTGTGGGAACAGGTGACAATAACATTCCGTTGGCAAATATTGTCTGTATCAAACCAGCACAAATTTATGAAGCAATTTATTTTATATCACAAACAAATTGGGTTGACTTAATTCACTAAAATACTGCTACAACCGAAAAGGGACTTTTTTTCAAATCTCCTATAAAAAATGCTCGAACATTGCACACTGCCTTCAAAATCAGGTTTTAGATAATACTAGGTTCTAATCATAGGAAAAAGTTTGAATTTCTTTAGGAATTCTGGTACTCCTTGATGCCAGCTGCAATCAGCAACTGTTTGATATCTTTCATTAGCGTGATACAAACTTATTTGAAATTATGTTATCATTCCCTTGGGTTTCGAGTGGAACATACGGCTTCAACACATCTCCCCTTTCTTCTATTTTCTGCTGTCCTCTTCAACTGGCTGACTCCACGAGTGTCCATAAGCTATCATCTCCTGTTCCCCAACACACGATCTGCTCCATATCACCCACGCACTAACGACCCATTCGTCACCACCCATTCGGATTCCACTAGAACAACGGCCTGCCTAGCACGCAATGTCATTCGATGGCTTTCTCATCGTTTGTCCAATCCATCTCCATTTTCTCCGTCATATTTTCTGAGCGATCGGCTCTTAGTTGGTTTGTCGCCATCTAGAGCTTCTTGCTGCTCATTCTCTCTGAATGGCCCACCAGTCATTTGATTTTCAATATGGAGCCATAGAAGACAGCTGGGTGACTCTAAACTTTAGGAACATAAAACAACCTTGAGAACGGGTGACCTTCGTGAATTACCTTGAGTAGGCAATCATCTGACTCGCAATGGATGCTGTACATCGTTTGCGGTGCAAATTCGCTCCAGAGTTTGTTTTTGATTACTGTTTAGAGAACGGGCTGATAGCGAGATCGAAAACTTGGCAGTGCGGAGGTGTAATGCATATACAAAGATACACGAGATGCATCGACGGTTATGTTTACCGTTGCAGAGAGTGCAGATGCAGAAATTATGCGCCGTTCATTTTAAGCCTTCTGAGTGGTTAAAGTTGTCCTTGTCAAGGTCATTTGTCTGTTTGTAAGGTAGTTTCCGTTTGGGTTCCTAAAGTTTAGAGTCACCGACAGCTGTTGGTAGAAGTCTGTTGTAGACTGTTGGAAATTCTTTACATGATACGCCCGCCAAATTTCTAACCCATGTAGAAGAAGCGATCCACTGATTTGACATTGGTGTTGAAAACCCGAATCTTGTTCTTCATGCCGAGGGGTGAAGAAGATTTCCAGTCTGGTTTTAGATGGATGCTGGTGTATCTAGCCATTCCGACTCCGACTGCCTTTGACATCTTCACCTGATCTGCCGGTCTGTGATTGAGACGAGGCTTCCTAGGCAGTTGGGAGAAGAAAGTAACCTCTGTCAAATCTCTCCCGCTGATGGTCATTGGTGCTGATTTTTGTTGCTATTCCTGTTGGTTGACTGGCTGGTTGGTTATCCTTATCACCTCCGTCTTCTCCAAGTTCACCTGCAGTTCTGTCTTCGTCGCCTATTCGCGTCTTCTACCAGTTTGTTGATTTCCGCCTACCTATAAGTTTTCGCATCCCGGTTACATTAGACATAAATCAACCACACGCGAAATCAGGGTCTTCTAGAGTCTTCTTATCGGTCAGTGCAGCGTAGTCCTGTCTTCTCACTACCCGTGCACAGTCCGACGCATAATGCAGTCCACCATAATTACGAATATCATCGGTGATAATAAGCAGCCTTGTCGAACGCCTCTCTGAGTTTTCCGTTGTGGATCACTTGACACATGGCATTGCCATATAACCCACTGTTGAATGAGGTTGATAAATATTTGGGCACTGCACGCCGTAGTGTTAAATTTCTTCTCAATTACTTCTCAACCAACGCTGTCTGTCGAAAGCCTTTTCACAGTGGGCGAAATTGAGGTAGAGAGAGGTTTGACTGCCATTCTACGCTCTGATCGATGATAATGCGTAGAGTTACAATTCGATCAGCACATGATTTGCCTTTCTGGATCCAGATTGTTCCGTGCGGTCGGAGTCCTTCAACCAGTGCATCTTTTATTCTCTCCAAGATGATGCAACAAGAGCATTATTCCACGCCACTTCGCCTAGCTCACTAGCTCTTTAGTTATCTACTCGGTCCCGAGTCGGAATAAAGAGGGAGGGTTGGGCATGGGGCCTGAGACCCTACCCTAAAAACCATTCCAACTACTTCAGAAACTTTAATTCACAAAAAACTAGTAAAAATACAAAAACCAAACTTCTTCTTCGCACAAATTGGAGAGGCGAAATGACACGGGCTGGTGAAAGCCTTATTTGAAATACCCTACAAATAAATCATGAACTGCTAGTATATTTAACAGTTTACAATATTTCTTTTACGGTGTGTGTACACACACACAAACAAACAGGCAAACACAGAATAGAAGAAGAATATCAGTGAACTGACACTGGAAGCATATCATTGTTCGTTTTTCCTTTTTTTTATCACATCATTTTTCTGAATGTCACTAAATCAGCTAGAAAGCATAAATTACAAGCAGCTAAGCCATGTTGAAATGCCTCCATGTTGTCAATTTATTCATGTTGACGTTAATTAGTTAACATTATATACACCATCTGTTTTTTAATGTAATATCCAAATAAACTGATTGTAACGTAACACTGAAGTTAATAACCTTGACATTGATGATAAAGAAATTGGTTGGAGGATTTCATCATGAGCTGACATCAGTTAAAGAACACTGAAAAACTAGCCCTGAAGTACTAGAAATCTGTTTCGCCGCAGTTTAGGACTCTTCAGAAGTAATCACTCACCGGGGTTCAAACTCAGGACCTTCTGGTTACAGGGCTAGCGAACTCATAGATCATTAGGCCACTGGGACCCAATCCAGCGAAATTCACGGGCCAGTGGATCGGGTCCCAGTGTATCAATGACCTACGAGCTTGCTAGACTTGTAACCAGAAGGCCCTGGGTTTGAACGCCTGCGGCGTTGAGTACTGATGAAGTGTATCACACTAGTGCGAAACAACTGTCCAGCACTCACTGGTTGTTTTCCAATGGTTCTCTGAATGAAATAAGCTCATGATGAAATCCTCCAGCCAATCAAACAAAACAAAAAATCCCTACAAAACGAATACCTGAAAAGGAAATTATCTAATAATTTACAGTTAATCTCCAAGTTCATACAAAAACACTCAATCACCATTAACACTCATCACACTAGATGCATGCTACTCTGTGTACTTTTAAGCTGTTCTACAGTAATATCACATGAATTACACATATCCATCATTTTCTTTTGTAGTAACATTAATTACTGGAAACAGAGGATAATGTTACAGCTTACAAAAATAAGCAATAAAAATAGTAATAAAAGTATGCTTTCAACCTACTGATATTAGTAAAAGTAGTAATTATAATTTTCCTAATGTAAAGCTGTATGTATCTCAACTCTTTTAGAATTCTTATTATTATTACTAATGGATTTGTATAGATAATATTCGTTTTTGGAAATAAATAATGAGGTGTAACTCCTTTATTCTTTGTGATAATTCTTGGGATAGGGACACAATAATAACTCAATTCAATGAAGTACAATCTGCTATGAAATTCACGTGCGAAGAGGAATCCCAAAATAGAATCATTCCCTTCCTAGATGTCCTTCTTACAAGAAAACCAGCTGGAGGTATAAAGAGAAATTTGCATAGGAAAGGCACATGGATAGGATTCTACACACATTCATGCCTGTGTTCCTCACCAGTACAAATGAAATCTAGTAAGGACACTCAGCTACAGGGTTAGATTTATATGCTGAGAAGAGGTAATTGAAGATAAATTGGGGATTGCATATGATACCTTGATCGAAAATAGCTATTCAGACAAATTTATCAAGAAACATATGACTAAGAAAGTAGAAAAGGACTACTCACTATCCATAAACAAGAAGCCTTTATACGTAAAACTGCAATTCAAGGCCTGCGATATACCTAGCGAAATAGTTACGAAGAAATTAAGCAAATCAGTTCAAAGAACTTTTAATGCTGTTGAACTACAAGTCTTCTTTTCTACACCACGACCGGTTGTGATTCCCCAATTTAAAGATGAAGTACCTAGACTAGACTAGTCACTTCTGATTGTATCCACCATTTCAGCGACGCCCGTGGTGGAGTGAGATATATTGGCCGTTGCTCTACGAACTTGATCTCTCGTGCTCATTTGGGAACATCTATCTGTGTGGTGTGGCTAAATAAAGGGTTTTGTGAGAAACATTAATTGCTTGATATTAGAACACCTGGTCTAAAATGGCCACAATGCTAATAGTGAAGAGTCCTTCTCCATCATCATCTTTCGGGTACCAAACAAATTGTCAAAACCATCCAGGTACTGCATACTCCAAACATGGTCTGGCCATTGGATCGGAGTTCAGTGTCTTAATTGTCTACGAGCTACCTAGCCTTGTAACTTGAAGGTCCTGGGTATGAAACCTGGCGGTGGGTGGGTTGTGCCGAAAAGTCCCAAACTAGGTTGACGAAATAGCTAGGCGTCGAGTACTCCCTGGTGGCTTTCCAATGGTTCTCTAATCAATGTCAGTTCATGATGATATTCAAAAGTTGTCTAGTCGAACTAAATACCTTGAACATACTCTCGCCTGACTACTGAACAAAGGATATTCTTTTCCATGACTTCTTCGTTAGACTCTATGACTATGAAATTCATAATAGTCAAAGAATTATTGTTAATGACAACATTTATAAAAGTATGATAATTATTTTGGATATATTATAACTTCAGAAGACAAGGGACAGGCAAAAGATTGTTTATTGAGAAAGTCAACAGATATTTATAGATTTTATGTACATTATTGTCAGTGGAGAAGTAACCTCTTCTGAATGGTTGTTTTCTTGCTCAAGGTTATTCCGTTCTGCTTGTGACCATTTCTCAGAAAGTTAAGCCATATATCTAAAATCGCATTTGCACATGTTAAGTCTGCTGTGATTGGTTGGTGAATTCCTCAAGGTTAATCTTTGTTATTGTTGTTTTTTCTCATGACCCCGATTGGGGACGTAAACATTGACGTCAATTGTTGTCTACAATTTTGGCTTGCAGACAGCTCTCACTACCATTCAATTGATTACAACAGTGATCACAAATCCACGTCAGTTAGAGAACCATTGAAGACCAAGGAGTAATAGACAGTGGTTTCATCAGCCTAGTTTGGGCCTTTTCAACAGTAAGCAATCATGACCTCACCAAATCCTCAGCGGTTCTTTAACTGAAGTCACTTCAGGAGGAATCCTGAAATGAATCAAACTTCAGTAAACGAATACTTGAAACTTAATGTAGTGCGTCCTAGTGATTGACTACAAGACGAGGTTGCTTATGGTTCTACTTCGCAGCCGTGACCAGCTGTGTCAAACAAGTTGGGTGTTGCGACAGATACTAGTCAACAAAACTGGTTGGCAGTACGGCTAAATATTTAAAAGTGGGGAAAATATAATTCATGGATTATTGAATTCCATCCCAATGGCTCAGGCGTATACAAGCTCGTCTTGCAGCCTGAACGTGTGAGTTTGAACCCTGGCAGGGTCATAGATCCATACCGTCAGACTTGTCTTGCTATTATTACTTTTACTTTATTTTCCAGATGATAAGAAAGAGACAAAATGAATCAGTTTTCTTCGGCTTTTTCTTGTTTTCAGCAGTTTTACTTGAATTTATCATAAGAAAGTGATGAGAAATGATATTCGATGGTCGGTGGCACAACGGTAGAATGCCCGCCAATCACTCCTCATGCGGTCCAGGGTTCGATCCCCTGCCGATGCATTCCTTTACCTCGGTAAGCTAGTAACAAGACTAGTAAAGAGGGAAGGTTGGAGGGGCATGAGGCTACCAACCTCATCCTGTAAAAATAAATATCAAAGCTCTAGTTTGAAGCCGTATGCTCCACTGGGAGCGTAAAGGAATAAAATCAATCTGTTGGTCCGAGCACACTTGAATAAACATGAGCGAAATGAGAACTGAATATTGTTAAGATACAAAATCTCTTCCAAGTCTTCTAGAAGTGTTTACCTCCGTTAGCTTTTGCGTCTTTCTCCGAGAAGTAGAATGGCACAATAAGAAACTCGAACGGCTTTTAATACGCATAGTTGGACAAATTTATGGCTGGGGGAGGGAGCTTATAGTGACAATCCAATTTTTAGAGAAAATCCAAGCCATTAAAATGGATGACAATGAAATAATGGCGTCCTTTGATTTCAAAGCATTATGCACTTCAATTGGTCCAAAACTAGCAAAAGAAATTATACAGCGATGAAAGCAAAAACCGCAATGTTCAACTTGCATCGAACTAGTAGAATTATGTCTTACAACATACCTCCAATTCAATGACCAAATATACGAACAGATAAAAGGAACACCAATGGGATCATCGCCCATATCAAGATTAATAGCTGAAGCCACTATGCAAAGGTTAGAATTAATAGCCCTACCTATCCATAATTAAACCGAAAATCTGAACAGGATCGTCACGTTGATGGTACATTTGTAATAATGAAAAGAAATGATTTGTTAAACAGTCACAAATTAATAAACAACATATTTGAAGACATTAAATTCACTACGAGAGAAGAATTAGACAACAAAATTCCACTCTTAGATGTCTGAATTAATCAAGAGAACTGACACAGGAAATTTTGGAACAAAAGTTTAAAGGAAATCAGAGCACACAGACCAAATACTCAACTATCATAGTAATAACCCAATTACCCAAAAAAAGAAACTGTCTGCAGACATTGATTAAAAGAGCTGAAACAGACAGTAACATTCCGGTGTTTGTTGGAGAGAATGGAGGAAAAATGCCCACTGACCATCTTCAGAAGCAATTCATATGCTCACAGTCTCATCAAAAAGTGCTTAAACTTGAGTCATAACACTGACAAGAAAATTGGTTTTACCTTACATAAAAATTATCTCTGAAATAATAACTAGAATATTAAGACCATTTCAAATAGATTTAGCACGCAAGGCAACGAGACAGCTAGCTAGCACAATCACGCCATTCGATATTGTGTAAACCGAAAGATCCAGCAGAAAAAAAGATAAAATTAACACCATTTACAAAATAAATTGCATGAATCAACTGCAACAAACATTACATCAGTGGTCAAAGTGGGCGTCCCCTTCGAATCCGAATCCAAGAACACAAACTGGCTGTAAAAAGACATCATGTATATATTCTTTCATATCAATGCATGTAGATAATTATGGACACCAATTTGATGATTGGGATAATGTAGAAATTTTAACTAGAGGAAACACTAAAAATGTCTCTAGGGAATTCCTAGAATCCTGTTACTCAAGTGAATCAGCCAGAGATTAACAAGAAACAATATTATAGTCCAAATTTACCACCAGCTAATAAAAAGTAAATCACATGACAAGAAAGTCCGAATTCAAAGCCAATGAAATTGAGCGACAAAGATGTAAATTAGCAAACAGTTGCGACAATGACTGTCAGGAGACACAATTACATCATCTATGGAGAATTAGAATCAGTTCTATCTATACTAAACCCTACGCTGAAGCGATGTTTCCTCGAAGGGGGACGTCGAAAGCTTCACAATTAAATCAACCATCTTCTGTGCATCAGATGCTCACCGACCATGCACAGAGTTCAATCCCCGGCCAACGCACACCTGATATCAGTGGTTAACCTGGTAAATTTGATCTACCGATATCACATGCTGAAAATTCCATACTTGTACCAAAAATACTTTGTGGGATCAAGCTATAATAAGGTAATTAAGTAAGTAATCAACTAAGTAATTAATTCAATGACACTTCTATTCCTTACATTCCATAATTTGATTCAGCGCAGTCATGTTTAAATATTTCAGATTCCATTGCAGTAACGAGGTATTTTAACTATTCATACTACCTATAATCAGCCTCTAAATAACCTACAACTGTTGTTATTGTTATCATGACTTGTATTCATTGTTTACATTATTTCATGGGCGGTGGGATGACGAGGGGGGGGTAGGGCGGCTAATTCCTTCAATTATCACATTTATATGTAAAACATATTTGGACATTTTCTGAAAAAGGGTAGCCATGCAAATTCTTTTTAACTTTTGCTTTAAGCGATGGCAATGCATATTATCAATGTATCCTAGTTGTTGGTAGAATTGATTTCCTTCTTGGTATTTTAAGTTCAAACAAAATTTAGTTGGATAAATAATGAATAGCGTTCATTCAGTTTACCTTCATGTTCATTGTACGTTTATATAGAACTAATATATATAGATATAGTAAGAAAAGCGAAAAAGTCATTTGTAATAAAAGACAATTCTGAGAAAAGAAATTTCTTTGATTGGTTGGAGGATTTCATCACCAGCTGACATCAGTTAGAGAATCATTGGAAAACCAGCCACAGGGAGTACTGTCAGACAACTGTTTCGTCAGCCTAGTTTGGGACTCTTCAACAGTGCGCACCCACCGACATCGGCTCGAACCCACGACCTTCTGGTCCCAAGGTAAGTGAGCCACTGAAAAACGATCCAATGGCCAATCCATGAATTCTAACTTCTGCCAATTCATGACATAGCACGACCACTTCGCAATGTTTTGTTCGATGAGTTACTGTCTCACCTTCAACCTGCTGTACCCTACTCTCCACGGCTTCCCCCTAGAACCCCAGGTTGACTGCCTGAATAGAGCCAGTAGCTAGTGAGCCTCAGATCAATTAGCAAGCATTGGTTTTGTAGGGATTTTTGTTTGATTGGTTGGTTGGTTCGAACCCTGTCGGTGGGTGTGTGCTTTTGATCAATCCCAAGCTAGGCTGACGAAACACCTGTCCAGTGCTCCCTGGTGGTTTTCCAATAGTTCCCTAATTGATGTCAGCTGATGATGAAATCCTCCAAACAATCAAATAAAAATCCCTATAGAACCAAAACTTCGAAATTTTCTTTTTAAAAGAAATCATCTTCACAGGCTGGCTGTACACAGTCGTATTTATACTTGCCAAAAATGTAGAATAGTCCACTATCGAGCAAAAGAAGGGCTGACATGACTGATATAAATACTCAGAAGTGGCTTCACGAGTAAAAATTAAAGTCGTAAATTACATAATACTCAATAACGGCACAAAGGAAGAAAGCGTTAGAAATTCGATGATGAGGTTAAAATTGTTATTGAGTGAGAAGAAAGGTAGTTGAGTGTCCATTTAATAAGTGTGAAGAGGATGAGAAAATGTTGGAGCTAGTTATATTGGCCACACAAAGCGCACACTTTCCAAACGCATCTCTAGTACTCGGTGAATTCAAGCCACGTAGCTCCACTAGAATCGTCTTTCACGATTATCTACAAGGTGAGAACAAACAATACAATCGGCGTGAGGTTTCGGCTTTTGTGTATGGCGGAGGCATTGGCAATTCGTCAATACAACGCCGAACTCTGTATACAGAAAAATTAGTCCAATCTCTTAGTCTACCATGGTCCTAACCTCTTCATTAATCATAAGAAAAACACAGTTTTTGTTCAGTGAAGAAATTTCTTTTCAGTGACTTCATTAATCGTTCCCCGTAAATTTTTTATTTACATTTTTGACGATTCACTGTTACCACTCTCATATGTTCCTTTTCTACGTTTTCTCACCGTCTTCACACTTGTTAAATTGACACTCAACTACCTTTCTTCTCAGTCAATAACAATTTTAACCTCATCATCGAATTTCTAATGCTCTCTTCCTTTGTGACGTTATTGAGTATTATGTAATTTACAACTTTTATTTTTACTTGTGAAATATTTACTTTAGAAATATTTAATATCATATAAGTCAAGACACTTTATAAAGTATGATTGTTGTTCAAGTCTTTGTAGCGTGATTTTGGGCCTCTTTAAACTGATAAGCAGTTTACAAAAACATACGTTGAGGATAAAATATTTGAGATTCTGAGAGGTTTTGCTTAACAACTTAAAAATTCCGCTTGAGTCATATAAAAGAAAAGGTGTTCAACAGGAAGTTACTCCTGTTTTCACTGATATCATTCTCAAGCTGTACAGTTTCATACATAGAGTAAATTTTCTTAGCAACAGAAGTAATATTTCCAAAGATGTGTCACTAAATTGTAAATATTTTTTTAGATAAAAGAATACGTAATGTAGAAAGCGTTAAATGGGTAGAAACTTAAATAAAACTAAATAAGTATGTTGAGTGACCTAATATAATTGACATGGTTGAGCAGGGCTCAACTAAAATTAGACGACAGTCCAGTTAACAAATGTGGTAATAAGGGGTAGACATTTAATAGGGAATGATGGAAGAAATAATGCAATGAAAACACGCAAAAATCAAAAATCACATATTTGGTGTTAAGATGGATCAGGTCCATTGTAGATTTAATGATTGAACAAACTTCTTCTTCTGTATGCAGAGTTCAGGTTTCAACGTGTGTATTGCCGCCATTACTTCTGAGGTTTGAAGAAGTTTGATTCGTACACTTTTAGAAAGATGCTCACGTATTCTTCAGATGACTTTGAAGTTACTTTGTGGGTTTGCTCGGTGTCTATATATATATATATATATATATATATATATATATATATAGTTTCAAACACAGGCGACAGAACGGATGGAGATGTGAAACCCAGACGCAATAGGAAAGGCAAGATACGCCTTCATCAACCTGAAACCAGTTTGGAAGCCCTCTACCCTCACTCAACTAGCATAAAAAACAAGATTCGGATTTTAAATAGTAATTTCATGTTAGTCAATTCCTCTATATGGGTCAGAAACTTGATAGGTGAATCACGAAAAGCATTTCCAACAGGCTTCTGACTGACTCGTTTCAATATACCACTTTGCACAGACGTGCACAAATTCCACTCGCCTCACAGCCCTCCTTCTACCACACTAAGAAAGAGAAGAAAGTAAAGAGAGATTCAAAAGAGAGATAATAAACAGAAGTGTGAGTGAGGTAAAAAGAATAGTAATATGGAAGAACAAAAGAATTTCCTTGGATATGATAAATCATAAAGAGTGAATGCATTTGTGACAGTTATTGACAACGGGGACTTTGAGCCATATCACAAGTTGTCTCCAGCCGTCATTGGTTCCTATCATCCCAAGGGCCCCATCCAGCGAGCCGGGCAGTCTACACCTCCCTTAACTAACTGTTACGGATTTCACTGACTGGTGAGTTCATGTTTTCGTTTGACCACTATTTTCCCCCTTTCCAACCTGATCCTATGGAATCCAACAGGCTATAGCAGACATTTATCAACAGCTGACCCCTTGTCTGGCTCCATATTGAATATCGAATGACCGGTCCGATGGAATTCGCAACAAGACAATCTGTCAACAAACAAACCAAGAACCTCTCATTCAAAAACTATACAGGAGAAAATGGAGATAAATTGGACAAATGCCACTGATGAGATCGTCGAATGACATCACGTGCTAGCCAGGCCATTGCTCGAGTGGAAACCAAATGAGGAGCGACGAGTGGGTCGTCAGTGCAAGGATGACGCGGAGGAGATAGTGTGTTGGGGAGGAAGAGATCAGAGATTATGGGCAATCGTGAGGTCAGCAGTCTGAAAAGAACATCAGAAAAGACAGAAAAGTGGAGATGTGTTGTTGACGCCCTATATTCCACTCAGAACCCGAGAGAATAATAACAATAATAATCCCCGTTTTAACAAAATCTTATATTCTACACTGAATGTATACGAACCTTCAAGTGTCTTTTCATGATTCGTAACATTGGTCATTCAATGAATATAAACATAAAAATGTACACACTTTCCTAGGTAAGTTATTCATTATAACATTACATTATTAAAAAATAAATACAACGAATAATTCAACTCAGACACTTACCGACAAATATATCTTCCAGGTTTCCTAACTGGTATAAAAGTATCCTCAACATCACCATTTATACTGCTACTTCCACTACTTCCACTGCCACACTCCACTCTTCCATTCTCTTGCAAACCACCATTTTGTTTTCCATTTTTCTGACCACCATTATTCACATTTCCATTCTCTTCTAATACACTGTAATGATTTCCATTCATGCAGATCTCTTTTACTTCTCCATTTTTATGCATGCCATTACTGTTGCCATTATTTTGTCCTCCATTCTTATGTTTACAGACCGTGAGTATTCCATTTTCAGATCCATTCGTTTTAGACGCATTAACTGATCCATTTTTCTGTTCACCAGCTTGATGAAGAAGACCATTCTCTTCTTGACGAATTTTGTATCGATTGATCTCCTTCTTCAAATAACCATTTTTATGATGACTAAAAATTGACATGATTATAAGCTGTACACAGATGATGAGGTTGACTGTTTCTGAATTAAGTAGTATGAAAATCAGTGATAATAGAGTGTGTGTGTGTGCTTGCGTTCGCTCGTGGTTATTCCTACTACTTATATACTCTTAGTAGTACCAATAATACAGTAATATTCATGAAACAATAGTATGTCCTTTTTAATAGTAGTAGTATTCGGCATCCCCTGCCCCCGCCGATCCTATTATAATTACTAATCATGCATGCAATACAATACACGTAATAATCCTCGATTTCTTATTGGTTACTTAGTAAACATTTCTTCGAGGGAGTGGGTGGGTGGGTGTTGGCGATTGTTTACATGTTTTCTTATAAACTATTGGAATATATATATATATTTTTTTTTTTTTTTAACGTGAAAGACCTCTTACTATTCATGCATTGACATAATTGATATTGAAGGAATGTAGAGGTGTTTGTATTACTATGCACACATGCACACTTGCAAATGTGTCCACGAAATATGTGTACTGAAAATTAAGAAAATTAAATTCAGGAAATAATTAAATCTCTTCAAAGATCGATCTACAGGAAACCAACAAATTTCCATAATTGGGTGTCCCTTTGGAAAGAAAGAGAAATTTGACAACATTCCTTATCCTCAAGAATAAGAAGGATATGTTCCAGTGATACAATCAATGGGGAACTGGGGCGACTAAGACAAGTCCTCATAGAGAATGGATATCCTGCAAGATTTATCGAGAAAAACATGAAGTTAAGGGAAAAGCCTGAAAGAATCCAGACGGTGCTTTTTATGAGCATCAAATTTAAAGGTGATACCGCAACTAAGATCCTGAAGAATCGCTTATGCAGATCACTGAGGAAAGCCTTCTTTATGGCTTGGCTACAGATCAGTTTCTACAACCAACATATGGTCAATGGATGTGTGAAGGATAAACTGCCGCTTTGGACGGGCCACTTCATTTATAAATTCACCTGCTCGTATGTGGAGCTAGTTATATTGGCCGCTCACACAAACCACACACTTTCCAAACGCATCTCTGAACATTATCCGGCATAGTTGGTTAGCAAAAGGACAATGCAAGACACTTAACAGCTCAATTCTCGAGCATTTGGTGAAATCAAGCCACGTAGCTCCACCAGAGTCGTCTTTCATGATCATCTACAAAGTGAAGCCAAATGGTACAAACGGTGTCAGGTTTCGGCTTTTGTGTATAGCGGAGGCGCTGGCAATTCATCAATACAACCCTGAACTCTGTATACAGAAAAAGTTTGTCCAGTCTCTTATTCTACCTTGGTCTTAACCTCTTCAATAATCGTTCCTTGTAAATAAAAAGAAATTTTGATTTTTTCTTTTCATTTTTAATTTTACTTTCAGTTTGCTTTTGCTTTAATAATTAATTCACTATTATCACTCTCATATACTCCTTTTGTATATTTTCACACCCTCTTCACACTTGTTCACACTTGGACACTCAAATACCTTTATTCTCACTCAGTAGCAATTTTAACTTTATCAAATTTCTATCTTTGTGCCGTTGAGTACCACGTAATTTTCAACTTCTAATTTCCACTTCTAAAGCCACTTCTGAGTAATTATATCAATTATTTACCCCTTATTACTCAATAATAGACCACTATATATTTTTGTAAGTATAAATATGACTGTACGGAGGCCTCTGAAGATGATTTCGTCGTCGATAAAGAAAATTTTCTTCGCTGAATCTGTCTTCTATTTTCTTCATGACTCAATGGGTATTTTCGGTGAAGGATGACAATGGAAAGTCAATCACCAAAGAAGTGGAGCAAAGGAAACACTGGACTGAACACTTCAAAAGACTCCTAAATCGACCACCACCTACAACGTGCCCGACAATACCAACAAAGGAGACAGAGCTACCAGTGAACACCAATCCCCCGACGAAATCAGAAGTCCTGAAGGCAATCAAGATGCTAAAAGCCGAAAAACTTCGACCGGAACAGGCTGGATTCAGGAGAAATAAGTCATGCATTGATCAGATCGCCGCATTACGGATCATCATTGAACAAAGCCTGGAATGGCAGTCACCTCTCTATCTCAACTTCATCGACTTTGAAAAGGCCTTCAACAGCGTCGATCGAGAGGTGCTTTGTCAACTACTTCGCTACTACCAAGTGGTGCCACCGACAATTATACATCTCATCCAACAGCTGTATGACAATGCTGCATGCCAAGTAATCCACAACAGGAAACTTACGGAATCCTTCGAAGTGAGGACAGGAGTAAGATAAGGCTGCCTACTATCGCCAATGATTTTCCTGATTGCAGTAGATTGGATAATGCGACAGACAGCGAGATGGGCAATGAGGAAACAGGCATAAAATGGACTCACACAAAAAACTCGGAGGATCTGGACTTCACCAATGATATATGTCTGATTTCCCACAAACTGGAAGACATGCAAGCGAAAAGCAACGAGTTAGCAGAAGAAGCATCAAAGATAGGACTTCAGGTGAACATAGATAAAACAGAGGTGATGAAGATTCCTGGCCAACACCAACAGCAACAACATCAGACAATAATCAGCATAAATGGGAGGAACCTGAAAGAAACAACCTCCTTTCCCTACCTACCTGGTAAGCATCGTTTCAACTACAGGCGGACAGAATTGACGAGGATATCAAAGCAAGAATCGGAAAAGCAAGACAAGCTTTCACTACTCTCAAGTCTGTGTGGAGGTCAACAGCACTCAGCATCATCAATAAGATCCGGATTTTCAACTCCAATGTGAAGTCAGTGCTACTTACTAAACGGATCAGAGACCTGGCGTGTCATAAAGACCATCTCAAACAAACTACAGACCTTCATTAAAAGTTGTCTTCGCTCAATCCTCCTCAAGATCAGATGTCTGGCCAGAAAAGATCAACAACGGAGATCTCTGGCAATGAGCAAACCAACCAGGAACCGATTGTGAAACAAATAGGCAGGAAGAAATGGAGATGGATTGTTCATACTTTGAGGAAACAATCAAGTGACATCACCAGACAAGCCATTGCTCGAGTGGAACCCGCCGAAAGGGAAGCGGCGATTTGGTCGTCAGTGCGAGGGTGACTTGGAGGAGGTCGTGTGATGAGGAGATGAAAGCGTGTGGGCAGACTTGGAGCCAGGTGAAGACTCTAGCAGAGAACCGAACGCAATGGAGACGTATGGCTGAAGCCCTATGTTCCTCTAAGAATTAAAGGAAACAATAATAATAATAATTTGAATTTGTAGATTTTTTTTCAAAAGACTTTTGTTTTGAAGATGAAACAGTATAGAGAGAGAGATTTTAAATCTCTCAATATGGCCAGATGTTGCTATCTGGTATGTATGTGTGTGTGTGCGTGTTCAGAATACTACTGTCGTACTGTCATCCGTGAAATGGAATGTGGACAAAAGATAATTGACATCAACCGATAGAAAGGCAGAAATTGTTGTCTACAATTATTGCCAATTATTATTATGTGTGTACTTTTAATGATTTAAGATGTTGTTTATTTTCAATCTTTGGTGTGTGTGTGTGTGCAAATAAATTTCAGGTTTGAGCTAGGGGAGTGATATCAGTTAAAGAAGTATACGGGTCAGAGACTTGACGGATGCATCAAGAAATCCATTCTAAACAGGCTACGACAGAATTTTATCAACAGTTGCTCACTTCATTGGCTTTATATTCAAGATCGAAGGGCCAGCCGGGCGAACAGGAAGAATTAGCAACAAGACACTCTGACTGGGAACAAACCAACAAGGGAGAGCTGGTTGTTCAGCGAATATGTAGGAGAAAATAGAGATAGATTAAGCATATGCCATTGAGGAGGCCGTCGAGTGACATCGCGCACAATGCAGGCCACTGCTCGGTTGAAATCCCATTGGGAGGAGACGAGTGGGTCCTCAATGCGACGGTTGTGTGGAGAAGATCGTGTTGATGAACAATTGTGTTGTCAGCCAGTTGAATAGAACAGTAGAAAATAGAACAAAGTGAAGATGCATTGTTGAAGCCGTATGTTCCACTCGGAAACCAAGGGATCAATAATAAGAATAATAATTTATGTTGCATCCCCACTTAACTGGTCGACAACATGTCATAGGAATGTATCATGAAAATTGTCTATTCACAAAAACCCACTCAACATCATTTTACCTAGTGAATCAGTGAATCAATATGAATATATTTGAGACTTACTAGTCTAGTGCTGTGATCTCTAATGACATCGTCGATCCACGTATATCGCAACTAATTAGTTGAAAATGACTTCTCTTACATCGAATTTCAGCTTAATAAATGTGCAATAGAAGCTATTTATGCATTTTGAACAAAGGTTACCAGATGAAAGCTTACGTTTTAATTATATTCAACAAATGCAGTGGTAGTGTAACAACAGAAGACAAGGGCTGGGCAACAAATTGTTTATTGAGAAAATTAAAAACTATTTATAGATTTTTAAGTACATTATTGTCAGCGGAGAAGCAACGTCTTCTGACTGGTTGTTTTCTTGCTCAAGGTTATTCTATTATCTCTTTGTGGTCGTTTCTCAGAAAATCAAGCCATGTATCTGCGAATTGTATTTGCACACGTTAACTCCGCTGTGATTGGTTGGTGATTTTCTCAAGGTTAAGCTTTGTTATTATTTTTCACGTGACCCTGATTTGGGAAGTGAACATTGACGTAAACTGTTGTCTACAATGTTGGCTTGTTCGCAGCCAGCTCTCATCACAACAGTACTGGAGAAAGACTTCATTCTCCACCAAATATCATCAGATTCCGATGATTATTCATACCTTACTGAGTTATTTGCATCACTCCATCGGAAACTTCTTTGCCCTGACTTGTGCATTATTCAGGTGTTAGTTTGCAGGGATTAGATTTGATTTCATTAACCAACATCGTTTGGAGGACCACTGGGAAACCAGTACTGGTAGTACTGGTCAGCTGTTTCATCAGTGTAGTCAGTGACTCTTTATCAGCACGCACCCATTAGGTTTCAAACCCAGGACCTTCAGTTTACAAGGCTAGCGAGCTCGTATACCAATCAGGTAATGGAACCTGACTCGTCAATAATCAGCCCATAAATTCCAATTTCTACCAATTCATGATTTTAGCACAACTGGTACCAGCCAATGTCATCGGTGGAGAGCATTTGTCCTCACTCCCTACAGGATGGATCCTACTGGTCATTAGTTCTCTAACTGATATCAATCCCTGGTCAAAAGTGGAAAACAAACCAAATCCTTACAAATGAACGCTTGATAAGATGGATATTTATAGTTCACAATGTCGATGATCTGCTGTGAGTCTTAACAAAAGTTCACTAGTCTTCTGTTCATCATTCAGCGCTCTAATCATTAGTTGGTGAAGACTGAATTCCTGTGAACCTATATCATTTATTTATTCATTGATTTCTTGGTGTTAACTGAAGTTTTTCGAATGCCCAACATCTATCCTTCAACTGGTCACTATAATCTGTCTTCCTTGAATAATTTCTTCTGCTGAGTCTCCTGATGGATTTGGAAATTTTGGAGTTAAACAGGTTTCTTTAGCTTGGTATGTAACATTCTTATGTATCTTCATTATGGAAAATCTCTGTTATCCAATAAAAGGTTAAGAAGGGTGAAGTGTCCTGTAGTTATTTCATCATATATTAAAGGTGTCAACTATACAAATATACCAGTAAATCTACGGACTCAATGAACCTCTCTCTCTCTTCATCTAACTTGTGGGATTTCGAAATCAGTAGAGTTTGGTTTAGTTAAATGTTTATGTAATCCACTAAGCAACCTGATCTGTCTCTCTGTCTGCATTCAGCATAGAACTTGGCATCGAAGTGCAGCAGTTCGAGTTGCCACGTTCCAAATAGCACACAAAGGTAGACAAGAAGATGAGTGAAGAGAATCAATAGAGTTTTGACAAGTATAAGAGTGAAACAAAGTGAGTAATAGTAGAAAGGAATATGAAAGATTACAGAGACTGAATACATCTGCGCTAGCCATTGACAACGATTTTGAGCCATGTCACCTATTGTCTCCAGCCATTGATTCTTAGAGTCCCGAGGGCAGGCCCCAACCCGAAAGTCTGCATCCCCCTCTCTACCTGACTCAGTTTAACTGTCAGGGTTTTCATGGATTGACGCCATGTTTTTGTTTGGCCACCACTTACCCTTTTCCAACCTGCACCTATATCAGCTAGTAATAACCGTCGGGGGAGGCGATGGTTAGGCATGCGCAGCACGTGACCTAGCCATCTCAATTTATGTAACTTTATAGCCTCGTCGATTGATTTTCCCTCCTTGCCCAACACTCTACGCCTAACGTCAACATTATTTACTTTATTATGCCACCTAACGTGAGAAAGAGATCGTAGACATCTATGATCAAAAACTGTCAACCTTTTCATGTCTTCAACTCGTATTGGCCATGTTTCAGAGCCATAGAGAAGGACGGAGCGAACTGCTGAGCAGTACACACGTCCCTTGGTTGATAGCCGGATGTCACACCTACGCCAGAGACGGTTTAAGTTAGTGAAAGCAGCCCGAGCTTTTTGAATCCGTGCTGAGATTTCGTCACCAATCAATCCGTTGGTGCTGATACAACTTCCTAAATAGGTGAAGTGGTCAACATGTTCTATTACTTCACTCCCTATCACTATCACTAAGCTAGGAGTTGACGTAGTCCACTCCTGTAGCAGCATCTTACATTTTACAGAGGCGAATCGCATGCCAAACATACGAAGATTGCTGCTCCTCAAGGTGTTCCGAAGACTCTGCATTTTGTCAGCATCCTCCCCTAACAGGACTATGTCATCTGCATATTCTAAGTCCATAAGACTATTCCCTGGTAACAAGTCGATTCCTAAGTCGTTAAGTTCAGTTAAGGATACTTCCATTAGCATATCTATGATGAAGTTAAACAGGAATGGGGAAAGCGGACATCCTTGACGGACATCACTGGTTGTTATCAATTCAGATGACAATTCCCCATAAGCCCTTACATGGCTACGTGAGTTTGAGGAGAGTGCCTTGATTAATGCAATGTACAGTCAAACATTGCCATAGTACCTTTCCATCAACGGAGTCGAAGGCCGCCTTTAAGTCAAGAAATATGGCAATTGTTGGACGCCGAAAAGTGTGTCTATGTCCTAGGATCTGTTGGAGAGTGAAGATATGATCTATGCACCCTCTGCCTGGCCTAAAGCCTGCTTGATTTTTCCTCGTTTGTTCCTCCCGAGTTCGGCTTAGTCTGTGCAGAATTGCTGAGCCTAGGATTTTAGAAACTATGTTCGTTAGGTTGATCCCCCTATGATTATCACATGAGGACTTGTCTCCCTTCTTGAATATTGGTATAATAAATGACTTACCCCAGTCTGATTGAACCGTCTCTGATTCCCAGACGTTACCTAGTACCTTAGTAAAATTACATACTGTTATGTCACCCCCAACGTGATGAGTAAATAAGAAGATTTAAATAATGAAATCAAACGAATTAGAAAAATATTACAAGGAAATAATTACCCACCAGACTTTATTCAGAAATGTATTAAAGTCCATTAAGAAGAGGAGAGTAGAAATATGAGTTGTCAATACTGGCGAATACTGAATCTTCAAAAGACTCATAAGTGAACAAAGAATTATTTTTGGATAAATTCATCATCCGGTCCCAAAGTTTATATATACATCCATTAAAATGAAGAAATTAAGAGATATTAGTAGCATTAATGTTGTTTCAATAACATCGATTCACTAATAATAGTAATAACAATGGATTACAGTTCAATAGCATCAACATAACAATACACTGAATATGAGACAGACAAATTAGGAAAGATAATAATACATATTCATGAATTTATAGTCTCCACGAAATGCCAACCACGGCAGTAGTAGTGGCTGGTTGGACTTGCTTCTTCTTCACACTGAGCATCGGTTGTTTCAGACAAATCGCGGTAACCTCTACTGTTTGGAGTATGCCTTACCAGAATGTTTTTGGTAATTTATTTGATACCTTATAGATGATAGAGAAGCACTCCTCAATAGTAGCTTTCTGGTTGGTTTGTACCAGATGGTCTAATATTGAGCAATTGGTGCTTTTCACTACACCTTTATTTAGCCACACCACACTGGTAGGTAGATGTTCCTGAGACAGCACGAGAAATCAAGTTCTTAGAGCAATTGCCAACATAAACAGCTTCTAAAGCGCCGTTAAATTGGTAGATACAATTAAACAAAATCCCTACCAAACCAATACTATGCTCACTAGTGACTGGCCCTATTCAGGCAGTTAACCTGGGGTTCTAGTGGGAAGCCGTGACCAGTAGGGTACAGCAGGTTGAAGATGTGACAGTAACTCATCTAAGAAGACATTGCGAAATGGTCGCGCTATGTCGTGAATTGGCAGAAGTTAGAATTCATAGACCATTGGATCGGGCCCCAGTGGCTCAATGGTCTACGAGCTCGCCTTGTAACCAGAATGTCCTGGGTTCGAATCCCGGTGGGCGCGTACTGCTGAAGAGTCCCAAACTAGGACGAAACAGCTGTCCAGTACTCCCAGGTTTTCCAGTGGTTCTGTAACTGATGTCAGCTCATGATGAAATCCCCCATACAATTAGAAGTGGCTAGTCTAGTCTAGGTACTTCATCTTTCAGTTGGGAATCACCAACGGTCGTGTATTAAACATGGCTTGTAGTTTGCCAGCATTAAAAGTTCATTGAACTGATTTTCTTAATTTCTTCGTAATTATTTCGCTTGGTATATCGCCGGCCTTGAATTGCAATCGTATGCATAAAGGCTTCTTGTTTACGGATAGTGAGTGAATAGTCCTTTTCCGCTTTCTTTGTCATGTGTTTCTTGATAAATTTGTCTGGACAGCTATTTTTAATCAAGGTATCATATATAGTTCATCTTCAGTCACCTCTTCTGAGCATATAGCTGTTAGATTGTAGTTAAGTGTCCTTATTAAATTCCTGTTGTACTGGAGAGGAACGAAGCTATGAAAGTGCGTATATTGTCCCGTCCATATATTTTTCCTATGCAAATTTCTGTTTATACAACCATCTGGTTTTCTTGTAAGGAGGACATCTAGGAAGGGAATAATTCTGTTTTGGAATTCCTCTTCGCACGTAAATTTCATGACAGAATGTACTTCATTGAACTGAGTTATTATTTCGTTTCTATTCTAATAATTATCACAAAGAACGAAGGTGTAATAAAATGAGAACTTTCTGATAAGGTTGTCCAAAGGTCCATTTTCCAGTTTACTTAGAAAGAAATCTGCCAAAATGGGAACCAATGGCCCATCGCCACCCTGTCCATTTGTTTGTAAACTGTGCCGTCAAATTTGAAATTTACATTCATGGTAAATCTTAATAACAATTCTTTCAGGATTTTTGTTGGGATGCCAACATTTATCGACTGGTTATACACTTGTTCACCTTTTTAGTTAACTGTTTCTACTCATAAATTGAGGCATTTATCGATTATTACTTCCTCAATTTACACTTTTGTCTTGACATTAGATAGCGTACCAGTCAGACTATTGGGTACGCACATAAGGAAAACAGAACACGAAATAAGCAAGCAAAGTGTATTCAGTAGAAAATTAAATTTAAAACTGAGACAATAGAGAAAATCTATACAGCTTTTAGTTTCATTACAAAAGCTTTATTCGTAAAAACAAAATTTTACCAAAAGCAACGTGACAGCAAACTGGTTTTGTCTTCCAACTCTGACTAACATTATAAAGTATGAAAGCGAAGAAATCTCATGGGTTTAATCATCTAATTATCTTCGTTCTTTTTATAAAACCTAAAAAGAGATAACCGATTGAATGGAACAAAAGATATATGTGTAAAACGTGGACACTGTGGTAGTTAGTAATTCCATATTAATTTGTTCATTAGATGTATCACACAGTTAAACAGTATTATTTACTGGATGACGTTTCGAACACATTTCATCGTTCATAATCATTTCATCAATTATAATCACACGACTTCCAAACTTGAGTTTTATGATTTTCTTTGTTCTCTCCTATTTGTCGTAGGCGTAGTAGAATTTTCCACATCTCCAACTGGACAGGTGTTAAATCATTCCTATTACATGTACTTGCAGTTGATTCGATAAACAAAGCTTCCGTTGACACCAATCTCTCCCTCCACCCTATGACATTAGATTTTAAAACTGTCATTTTATCCAATCCTATTGTATGTTTGTTTGTAACTGCATGTAGTGCCATAGCTGAACTATTCTCTAGATTTCTTATCTTGGTGTTGGGTCAACTAATCTACATTTTGCTAGGTTTTAGTGCTCCGCTAGTCTGACTGCCCCTGTTCTACTAGTTTGACCTATGTATTTGACCTGACATTCATTCCTGCAGGGTATTAGATAAACTAAATTGTTTTGTTTTAAAGGCTCTACAGGATTGATCCTTTAACCGACAAAGCTTGTTTCTAATTGAGTTTGTGGGTGTTTTGAATGTCAGCCACTTTTATTCCTTCCTTGTTAAGAATTCTGTGTAAGGTTTCCGAGGTTCCTTCCTTCTATGGAATTACCACGTATGATTTAGATTCCTTACTGTTAGTGTTATCATTATCCTGAGCATGTTTGACATGCATGTCGTCACTAATATTATTATTATTATTACTATCACTACCACTACTATCATTATTTATTTTATTTTTATATCTCCCTATCAGAGTAATTATTGAGTTTCAAAGCTTCTCTTATATGCCTCACTTCCTGTCTTAGATTTTCCTTGGTTCTATTAAGTTTTTGCTCTGTATTACTTAAACATTTCACCAGTCCTATAAATATTGACCTATGTTGGGATGATCCGAAATGCGATTATCGGTCTGAATATATGAGTTTTATGTAAACACTAGTGTTTAACTTCCCATCTTCTTTCCTTTTCACGTTATAATCTAACATTAGAAGCTCCTCTTCTTGTCCTCCCACTTCATAAGTGAATTGAATTGCCTCCACCTTTGAGTTCTAATGTGTTCAAAAAATCTATCTAGATCCTGTGTTCTAAGTATGGTGAATGTGTCATCAACATACCTTTTGGGTTGGGACTGAACGTTTCAATTGCTATGTTTTCCCACGTATCCATGAATATATCTGCCACAACCGGGGATATTGGTGACTGCATGGCAACTCCCTTGGTTTGTTTTTGTATTTTTCCTTGGAATTAAAATACTGTGGAAGTCAGGCATAGCTGCACTTCCAGCATTATGTCTCACAGTGGCACTTTCATTCTAAGTTCCAGTTCTTGGTCAGATACGAGTTCATTTCTGACTGCCTCTATAGCCATATTTATTGGTATACTTGTATACAGACTGACAATGTCAAAACTAACCCCTTTTTCTTCATTATCTAATTTTAAATTATATAATCTATGTTTTAGCTTATAAGAATTTGTTAGTCTAGATTTCGAGTGGCTTTTAAGGGGATTTAATAACCTAGCTAAATATTTGGACAATTCATAAGTAGGTGAATTTCTAAACTCAACTATAGGTCTAATTGGGTATCCTGACTTATAAACTTTAACAACACCATACATCCTACTGGGGTTATTAGTTTTAGGCATTAAATTAAACCATTTAGAACAGAAGATAACTGGATATGTGAGAAAATCGCTTAAATGTTGATTGATAATTTATAGCTGTTAGCCTACCGTAAGTTATACATGAAGCTATAAATCTTGACTAAACTCATTAAGTATATAGTAGAATGTATGACAGTTAACTTCATATCGACGTTGAAGATAAGGTACTCAATAATTTGCTTCATAAATTAACATCGGTAATTGTTCATTTTAACCACAGTGTAATTAAGGTGCATAAATTGTGTATTGTGTCATTGGTGAACTTCTTAATGTGTGATTCAACAACATTATTTCGAAACTTACTGTATACTTGTCTTCCCAATGAACAATAACTGAGCTTTTGGGTAAAAGATGGTTGTAAAAGATTTACAATATAAAATCAGGCAAACTATTCATCATCATTCCTGTTCGTTTTCAGGTATCCAAGGTTTTGTTCACTTGAGAATGCTTCAGCACATTATAAGATTTAAGGTTTTCAAATGTTTGCTTGTAGGGATTTGATTGGTTGCAGGATTTCATTATGAGTTGACGTCAGTTAGCGAACTATTGGAAAACCACAAGGGAGTACTCTCAGACAGCTATTTTTTCAACCTAGTTTATTTCAGAACTACGCACTCACTGGCGGGTTTCGAGGCCAGCACCTTCCGGTTACAAGGCTAGCGAAGTCGTAAGCCATTCACAGCCACTGCTAAAAGGATTTCGTCTGACTTAGAACATCCACTTTACCCTCAGCTTTCACCTTGCATCTCCTCAGGTAGAACAAGAAGTAACTTTAGAAAACTGTATGCTCGCACGTCTAAGTATAAAAATTCTATGATACCATACTTAGCACTTATTTTATGTGATTAAAATAGTGTCAGGCAAGAATTGACTAACCTTTTTTCATCTAGTAAATAAACAATTTCCTCTATCCATCCTCATATACCTTTAAGTTTTACTTTCATTATTTCTATTATATTTATGGTCCTGTTGCTTCTTTGTTTTCAATTTCATAATTGCAAACACCAACTTATCTCTATGACTGCTGTAATCTTTGTTTTTCCCCTCACCATATCATGTAAAGAGAACATTATATTCAGTCTTTTTAAACATGCTAGGATTTCTATACCGCATTGGCAACACTGTGTGAAACAAGCCCACGGCAATTTTCACTTGTATTATTATTATAACGTTAGCTGTTATCATTATTATTATTATTTCCATTTTATATGCTGCATGTTTTTTTGACATTACCCCTATTGTAAATGTGGAAAACTTTCTGTGTGATTAATTTTATTTATAATTTGAGGAAATTAGATGCAATATTGTGATTAATGCTGAAAATTCCATTGTGTATCACAAGTACTGTTTTTGGAATAAAGTAAATTATTATTATTACTATTATTAAACCCGATCCAATGACCAGCCCATGAATTCCGACTTCTACTAATTCACGATATGGATTAACTACCAGCTAATATCATGGGTGGCTAGTATTTGTCTTCACACCCTACCTGCTGTACCCCACTGGTCATGACTTCTCACTAGAACCCAGGCAGCTACCTACCTGAATAGAACCAGTCGCTAGTGAGCATCTCATTGATATTCAAATGTTGGTTCACCAATGACACTGGCTAGTGGTCGTGCCATATCGTGAAATGACAAAATTTGGAATTCATGGGCTGGTCAGTGGGTCGGGACCCAGCGACTTAGTTGTCTACAAGCTCACTTGCTCTCCTTGTAAACGAAAGGTCCTAGGTTCAAACCCTGGCGGTGGGTGAGTACTTCCGAAGCTTCAATGCCAAACTAGGCTGACAAAACAGCTGTACAATACTCCCTGGCTTTAAGGATTTTCTTCGTGTGATCATTTCCATTAGATTGTCGGCATACTGATGGTGATAAGTGATTTCATTCACAAGAATTTAAGCTTCAGTTTAAACTTGTGAAGGTAGAAAATAAATTAGTGAATATGTAGGTAAACAGAATCCGTAAGTGGACTTAATTCCTGTTGAAATTCTATAAACAATGAACGGTTTATGTTTAATATTATTCTCTAAAATTTACACATTATCTGTTAGAATAAAAATGAGAGAAAACTAAAATCAGGTTTCTGCTACAGTTAGAATAAAATGTGTGTGTGTGTGTGAGGTTTGGTAGTTCGCGATAAATTTATGAATTTTTGGCAAATTTTTACAAGAATGATGTTTTTACGCTCACATATGTACATGACAGATAAACTTTTATTATGCTCATATGAACTGTGATCAACATTTGACCGATTAGTTCCAAAATAATAGGATACTGACTGAGAAGTATACATATGTAGAATTTATATTTGTAAAATCTTAGAGAAATTGAAATGAGTAATTCAGATGTTTCGCTCGGTAAACCACTAGTTATCAATCTGTTTATGCACTCATTGGAAACAAATGCAATTATGAGATACTGTAGTCCTCCAAGAATGAAGTTAAGATACGTGGATGATACCTTCGTCATAATCAAACGCAGTAGCATGATAAATGAACTTTTTCATTCAATAAATAAATATGTCAGAAACAATTAAGTTTTCCAAAGAGGTTGAATCCAATGAGAGTTGACCGGGCGTCCCTGGACTGTTTAGTAAAAAGCAAATTAGATGGTAAATTTAAAATAAACATTTTCAGAAAGCTGACACATTCCAACAGATACCTAGACTACTTTTCAGCACATCCCTTTACCACTGAAGTAACTGTGCTCAAGAATCTGATTAACACAGCCAAACGTCTCGTTACTGAGGAGGAAGAGATCAGCAAGAAACTGAATTTGGTTCACTCCATCCTTGAATCGAATAAGTATCCCACAACATTCATAAAAAATATTTAAAATGTGAAGATAAGGTTAGATCGAAACCTGTTGCTAAGAATTAGGTTAGTACAGCGGTGATTCTTTACCGCAACTAACACCTCATCATTGGTGAAGGTTAGGGATAAAATAGATGAAGACTGCCAAGAGACTTGTGTGTATCAGATCAATTGTGTGGATTGTGAAGCCATATATGTAGGAGAAACTTCCAGACAGGTAAATATAAGAGTAAAAGAGCATAAATAATGTCTAAATGTGGTTGCAAAGACCTCTGCAGACTTAAAGAAGCTAGAAAACCGATCACCGATCACGCTGCATTCTATAGAAATGGAACACAAAATCGACTTAGATATGACTAAGATTCTACAGAAAAGTTCTGATTCGTATAAAGAAAGACTGACTGCAGAAGATCTGCACATATATGGGTGAATCGCAACAGTTTGAACAGACGTGAATGTGCGATGTTAGCTGATGCATTACAAGTTCTGATTAATGAATACAAATGAATTTACTAGTATTGGTTTACTAGGGATTGTGTCTGATTGGTTTTGTATCACTAGTCAGTCATACTTCATCTAAATTCCCGATTATCTATATCCTCTTATGGGGAGGCCAGCAAATGATTCACAATTGCTGCCGCATGCACACCCACCATTGTACACCGCATATACATATATATTTTTCCTATTCAGTTATCTACAACCATGAAAGTTAGTCAAAAGTAATCACTAAAACTCTGATGCAAAAGTACACACTGTTTGCAGTGTTTAACAAAAGTTGACTAATATTTATGAATTTTCAAGTATTGGTCTTTGTAGGGATTTAGTTTGATTGGTTGGAGGATTTCATCATGAAATCCTACTAATATCATTTTTAATTTCCAAAAGATAGACTAAAGTGTTAGAGTACTTAAGAAAAAATGTAAATTAATCAATTGCATTGTCATTCTTCAATAAATCATTTTCTTATAAGTTGTATAAAGCAGCCATTAATTCACACCTCTGAACCTACACTTTATAAACCACATATTAATTCAAATGCCTATGACTAATATTTCATTGTGTAAATGTACACCGACAGATAACTTCGAAGGTACTACTTCAGTCCACTTGCTGACCACTATCAGCCGAATGAGACAAAATAGAACTTCTCACAGATTTTACCTGGTCTTTTCCGAACTATGAAGGAAGGTGCTCAATAATGATGCGTTTGTTCAGCTGTCTAGTTATTCACCCCATATGGCTTTGTCCACAGGAGAAGCTAAATTGGTTAATACACATAGAGGTGAAATGGCTAAGCAGCTCGTCTTTTGCTTGAGCAATCATAATTAGTCGACTGAAAAATGACAAACAAACATAGGGTGATGGCAGTATAAGTGCGTTTTCGTGCTCTCGATATTCCTGGATGCAGGACTTCATTATCCACGTCCCCACTGAATTACTTTTTCAGGAACAGTTGTTTCTTTTTACCTGTTATCAGTTTCTCTTTATTTTACTCGGTCTTCATGCCTCTCCTTACCAATCTACTAGGATAACCTATTAGGACTAGCGTATTTTCGATGTATCCTAATTACCTGGTGTTCTAGTGAGACGTCGCAACCAGTAGGGTACAGCAAGTCGGGTGTGAGGAAAATTACTCGCCACTGATGATATTGCCTAGTGGTCGCGCTATGTTGTTAATTGGCGGAAGCTGGAATTCATAGACCATTGGATCGGGTCCCAGTGGCTTAATGGTCTACGAGCTCGCTAGCCTTGTAACCTGAAGGTCCTGTGTTCGAACCCCTGTTGGTGGGTACGTACTGATGAAGGTCTAGTTCCAAACTAGGCTAATGAAACAGCTGTCCGGCAGTACTCCCATCTTGTTTTCCGATGGTCCTCTAACCGATGTCAGCTGATGATGAAGTCCTGTATCCTAAGTGATTTTCTAGGGAGTCATCTGAATAGACCCTTCTCGCTCTATCTGTGATGCATCTAACCAACTTGATTTTGCATCGGATTTGCATACAACTGACAAAACGTGCATACTGTCTTAAAAACAATCAGCGTGGGACTCTGATTCTCGTTCTGCTTCTATAAATGTTCTCAGCACTGAGTTCAAAGTTCGACTTGTTCGTCCTACTAACCCATTGCCTTCTGGCTGGTAAACTGTGGTTCTAAACTTCAGAATTCCAAACATGTGGCACGTCTCTCAGACCAAAAGGCTTTCGAAACTCGCCCCTTGCTCAGATTGCATTTTTTTCTGACACACCCCAGCGGTTATCTAACAATCAAACATGGCTTTGGCTTCTGTAGAAGCATCAAGGGGTACAGCCTCACATGATTTGTTAAAGTAGTCGATCATAACTTAGACATACCTGTTACCACGCGCAGTTCCTTATAGAAGTCCTATAATGTCCGCGCCGACCACTTCATTAGGATATCCAGTCATTATATTGTTAAGTGGTGCCCTGGCTTTTGTCTGTGGGTTCTCTATCTTGCCATATGTTGTACACCTATGGACAAAATCTCGAACGTCGAGTCGTTGGCGAGGCCACCAGTAAAGATGAGTGGTTGCTTACAGTATCTTATTGATCCCAACGCGCTCCATGTCGCAATGTACTTTCTCTATTCTTTATAACGAATGACTGAGGGACAACAACACATCTCAAGCGACTGGGACCTGACTGAAAGCAAAAAATACCATTCAGAGTCACTAGCTGGTCTCATAAGGCCTACAAACACCCGGTCTTCCAACTCTTCCCCTTCGAATCAGCTTTAACTGATCTTTTAGTCTGATGGGACGAAGCACGGTGTTGGAGTGCAGTCTCAATATGTGCAGCCTGGATATGTTTTGCTCTCTACTTAATCCTTCCAAAGAAATAGCATTTATTAGTTTCCTCGCGGGAAGTACAGTCTCCGTGCTGTCTGAATGAACGTCTAGATAGCGTACCAGGGCGTTGCACACACTCGAAATCGGATTCATAGAAATATTACTCCCACCTAACAGTCTGGCTTTCAAAGTTCCTGGAGCTTTGTAACCAGTGAGGTGCTTTATGATCTATTCTAGGCAAAAAAGGTTTTCCAACTATATATATATTTTCCTATCAATGTAGGACACACCAGTTGTACAGGCATGGATAAGTATTATTTAAATTACATGAATTTGATTTATAGTGAAATTACATGGTTGCTGTCCTCTCTGAAATCAGTTAGTGAGCACATTCTGATAGTTAGTCGTTCAATGGAGCACATAAAGAAATATAGAAATATTGTCTTCGCATTAACAAAAAAAACCCAAGTATGTGTCGGATAGATTACAAATATTTGGGAAAAAAATAAAGCTTGAAGTCAATTCCTCTATATAACTTTGTTGTGTGCGGCATCGTATCTTGTTTTATGGTCTAATTGGGTATTAATTTAAAATGAGTGATTAATTTTTGTGATTTTGACATCATTTTTTTGCAAGTAATACCAGATGTGAATTCAACTGAATGCAGATTAATATTGGTCAATTTCAAGCAGATTTGTTTTACTGCACTCAAGTCACCCATAGCCCGCCATTTGTCACTGCATGCTTGTTCCGTACGAGTAAGTTGATAAACGCGTAGAAAGCTATATAAAAACCATTTTAGATCGTTGACAGTGCTTGTATAAGATGCTGTACAGCGTCTAGTTATGGTGACAGTGAATTTCATCAAGGATGCTGAGCCATTACTAGCCAAACCTTTGGGGATAATATATGAGTAAGTGACTTCAATTGTTTCTCAGCTTCAGTCGGAATGTAGATCAATGCAACTTGTACTACAAAGTAAATACAACAGAAAGTAGATACAGTCAATAACTGCGAATGAAGGCAACACTGGCTAACACCTCTTTCCTAGTAATGCAAGTAGATCTTTTCCGCGCAGCTCAGTATGCCACTGCTGTATTTTGTAGCATGTTCTTTCCCATCGCTACCGATCCAATATCCAATATCGTTTTTACGAGTTAGTACAAACCAATTTGATTTCTTTGTGCTCGTCTCTCGATTGTGAGGTAGAGGTTCCTGGTCTTCGGTAAACGTCTGCGTAGCTCGTCCCGCCACTCGGCTGTCGTAGCTTTGGTTAACTCCAAAAGGAGTAATGCTGGGATTAATTATATGTGGTTTGTAGTATGAGGTGTGTTAAGACTGTTGCTACTGTGAATGGAGTTGATCCTTTCACCAGTTGGTCCTCCGGTATCGTCGTCAATAGAAAAGAGATAATAATAATAATAGATATAATTAGTGGAGGTATTCAGACTAACAGACAGAAAAAGAATAAGAAAACATAACAACAGTCAGTCAGCCGGTATATATATATACCAGTAATAATGATAATAATAATAGATAGGTGTAGTTAAAGCTGTCAGGAGAGTAAGACTGAAGAGAATGTAAAGAAGTAAAACGACCAGTTTAATTGTCTACCTTTGAATGGTGTATGCAATTTTAAGGGGATAGGCCATTTGGATGAAGTCCTTGTGTCGCTGCATGGTTGTCCAGCCTTCGCTTAAAGGCGTCCACAGATGGTGCCATAGCTGCATCTGCCGGTAAGGAATTCCAGGGACGGCAAACCCGCAGGGAAAAGAAGTGGGAGCACACCCGGGTCCTTGCCCTCTGATGAGCTATCCTTCTAGGATTTCCAAGAGGGAGCCTATACCTACTCAATGGCAGAACACCTTTGTTTGGGTGATTCTGATCATTTGTTATTTTGTAGGCAGCAATTAAATCCCCCCTAAGACGATGGTAACTAAGTGTGAATAGGCCTAATTTCTTCAGCCTTTCATCCTATGGTTTATTTCGGAGACCAACCACTCCTTTTGTTGCCCGTCATTGGACTCTTTCCAAGAGGTTGGCGTCTCTTCTAAGCAGTGAGGGTGCAATGATATTATGCACTTCAAGATGCGGTCTGACGTATGTTTTATACAACCTTAGAAAGAGCTCAGGAGTGAGTGCACCTAATTGTCTATGTGTAAAGTGTATGACCGCATATGCCCTCGCTACATCCCCCGTGTAATTTACGCTTGTGTCCATTTTCTCCGTTAGAACTAGACCTAAGTCACGTTCCGACGTTGAGCAGGACAAGCTTTCATTGCACAGGGTGTAACTTGCATTCTGCAGTCTGCAGGTGCGTAACTTCACTACTTTGCACTTTTTCAGGTTGAAAGTCATGCCACTGGCTACCGCCCAGTCTTCCAGAAGCCTTAGATCTGCCTGCAGTCTATCTGAGTCCTCCGGACACTTTATCGCCCTCCATATCTTCACGTCATCAGCGTATAGAAGAGTCGGGCAGCTTAGACGGCATGGTAGATCATTGATAAAAATCAAGAACATCAGTGGTCCCAGGATAGAACCCTGCGACACTCCTGATGACGAGCTGTGCCAAGATGATCGGACTCGATTGACCTTGGTGCAAAATTGCCTTTCAGTTAGGTAGTCCTTCAGCCATGACAGAAGTGGTTTACCTAAACCTACCTGGCTTATTTTGTGTAGGAGAAGGTGAACAGTGTCAAGTGCCTTCTCAAAGTCTAGAAAGATCACATGGACTGGAACATTCATATCCCGGCATGATGTCCAGTCGTCCCAAGCTGATAATAAGTTAGTGACGCAGGATCTCCCCTTCCTGAAACCGTGTTAGGCTTGATGGAGTATTTTAGACCTATCCAGATATTCCCTGATGTGATCATCAATAATACTTTCCGGTACTTTCGATACCACTGGGAGTAGAGCTACTGGTCTATAACTGGTGGGATTTTGCCTATCCCCACCCTTGAAGATCGGAGAAAGGATGCTTCTTTTCCATTCCTTTGGCAGTTTCCCCGATTTCATGGAGTGTTGGAACAAGTCGCATAAAGGCCTACAGAGAGCTTCGGCGCACTGTTTCAGAACAGATGGTCTGATGTCATCACAACCTGGGGACTTCCCAGGTATGAGTCGCTGCAGCTTTCTCAGTACTATTTCAGGGTTTATTTGGGGGTGGCTATTTGGTCTTCCTCCTGTGAAATAGTGATGCCACCATTTTGGTCCGTAACGGTAATACCCACATTGCTGTTTGCTGTTTGGCGAAGGCTAAACTAAATGTTTCAGCCATCTCCAGACCAGTGAGATATTGACCGTTTTGGCCTACTAAGGCGCACGCCCCCTGGTTGGTTGGTTTCCTTTCCGACATGAATCGGTACAAATTCTTGGGGTTTGCCAGGAGTTTTTTAGCAAGGTTAGCCTGGAATGACCTCCTGTCCCTCCTGACTCTTGCATTGCACCGGTTCCTGAGTTCCAGGTATGCATCATGGTCGATCTGGCTTTTAGATACACGCCACGTAAACCAAGCCTTCCGCTTTGCTTGCAGAATACGCTGCGTGCCTATCTTTAACCATGATGACTTTCTTTTGGGTTGTGTTGTGACTAAAGGAATGGTATCCGAGATTACTGTATGAATAATCTTTTTTACCGCTTCCCAGTGTTCATCCACAGACAGCTCATCCCATGCTAAGGGCCAGTCTGCATCGGACAAGAGCCTCCGCATTTCAGCATAGTCAGCCTTGCTGTAACACAGACATGGTTTCGTAACGTCCCACTGCAAATGCTCACGGAGAACGAGGTCGAAACCTATGACTGCATGGTCACTACTTCACAGTGGAGTCATGATCTGAACCTTTTCGACGAGTAGTTGGTCACTAGTTAGAATGTAGTCTAGTTTTGATTACTTTCCACTACGGCCCCACCTAGTGTCGTCTCCAACGCTCTCAGTCAGTCCCGTGTTCCGAATAGCTTGCAGTAGATTTCGGCCGAATTTTCCCTTAGCATACCCCAAGCCAAGGTTCAGTGATGTGGCATTGAAATCTCCAGCAATGGTGATTTGATCATAGCCCAAGTCTCGTATCCCTGTGATAGTGCTGAGCAGTAGCTGATTGTGCTCTGCCCCACAGGTGGGAGATCTGTAGATCCGAGATAATACGGCTCCAATGTCTGTTTGACTGCCATCAGCGTCTTAGACATACCCACTGGATGTTAGGGATGTATCTTGAAAGGCTAAGGCAGGCACCGCGCATAACGAGTTTTTCAATAGATGCAAAGCAAGGTCATTATCCTCCGTCCGTACGAAAGGGATATTTTGCCAGTCAGCTTTGTCAAAGTGTAATGAGAGTTGGCGGCTAGCCAAAGTTGATAGACAGTAATTGACGTCAATGTTTATGTCCCCAATATTGGTAGTGAGAGAATGAGAATAAAGGCTTTGCGTGGGCGGATACAGTTAGCATATGAATGATCTGACACAGCCACAAAGAAATACAAGGTTAACTTTCTGTGAGAAACAACCAATCAAAAGACTGTATTTTCTACTAACAATAATCTACAATAATGTACATTAAAATCTATAAATATGTGTTGATTTTCCTTAATAAACGATCTGTTGCCTGGCCCTTGTCTTCTGTTGTTACAAAAGGACTAGAGATTCCCGAATAATATAATAAATAATCACATATATTTATTCCTATCTATTTAAGACACACCAATTGTAGAGGCACGGATAAATATTTAAATTACATAAATTTGAATTATGGTGAAATTATGTGGTTGCTATCGTTAATTTGTGCAAATAGTCTGTTAACTAGTCACTCAATGGAAAACATTAATAAATATAGAAATATTGTCTTCACATTAGCGAAGAAAACCCAAGTATGTGCTGGATGGATTACAAACACTTGGGAAAAAATAAAGCTTGTAGTCATTCCCACATATAACTTTGGTGTGTGTGGCATCGAATCTTCCAATATCCAATATCGTTTTTACGAGTTAGTACAAACCAATTTAACCTCACCTAGATTACTAGGTCACTAGTATTCTAGCCGGTCCCAAGCCCGGATAAAGAGGGAGGGTTGGGGCGTGGTGCTAGCAACTCCACCCCCAAAACTTAACCAAATTGCTACTAAAACTTCAACGCACAAATATATTCAAAATTCTAAAATTACAAATAGTGACCTTATTTTTCGCTGGAATCGGGGAAGTGAAATGACGCGGACTGGTGAAAGCCTTCGGGAAGCCAGTCAGCCGATGTGCCTTCTTTCGATGAAAGCGAAAATAAGGATGGGGACGTGGAATGTTCGTACAATGTACGAAGCTGGGAAGGCTGCTCAGGTAGCCGCAGAAATGAGGAGATATAGAATAGAAGTGTTGGGAATCTGCGAGAGCAGATGGAACGGATGTGGAAGGAGCCAACTATCAACTGGAGAGACAATAATCTACTCCGGTCACCCAGAGGACGATCACGAGCACACCGAGGGAGTAGCCATCATGATTTCACCAACAGCGGCTAAAGCTCTCATGCAGTGGGAACCAGTCTCCTCCAGGATAATGACAGCCAGGTTCAACTCAAAAGGAAAGAAGGTTACAATCATTCAGTGCTACGCGCCTACAAACGCCTCAGAACATGAGAAGAAGGAGGATTTCTACAGTCAACTACAAACAGTAATGGACAACGTCCCAAAGAGCGATATCAAAATCCTGATGGGCGACATGAATGCGAAACTGGGAGGAGAAAATACAGGAAGAGAACTCACCATGGGTCGTGAGGCCCTCGGTGAAATGAACGAAAATGGCGAATTCTTCTCAGACTTCTGCGCCTTCAATGATTTGGTGATTGGTGGCAGTGTGTTCAAACACAGGGATATACACAAGGCAACATGGATTTCACCAGATGGACACACCAAAAACCAGATAGACTTCATTTCAATCTCAAGGAAGTGGAGACGGAGCCTACTGGACACAAGATCGAGGAGAGGAGCAGATGTGGGTTCAGACCACTATCTAGTACAAGCGACTTTCAGGGTGAAACTAAAAGCCTCGAGGATAGCTGGGGATAGGCCACAATGCAAGTTCAACACTCAAAAACTGAAGGACACAACCACAAGAGACATTTTCACTGCAACTGTCAGAGCAAAGCAAGAAAGACTACCTGGCACCACTGAGGAATCATCCGTGGAAGACCATTGGAACTCTCTGAATGTAATTTTCAATGAAACGTGCTCAACGGTTTTAGGAAGAAAGAAGAAACAAGACAAGGAATGGCTCTCAACAGACACTTGGAAACTAATAGAGGAGAGGAGAAAAGTGAAAGAGAAAATGATTCAATGCAAAGATGGACAAGAGAAAGAGACGCTGAACTCAACTTACACAGCACTGGACAAAGAAGTGAAGAAGAGTGCCAGGAAGGACAAAAGACAATTCTACGACAACCTGGCTACTGAAGCTGAGAAGGCAGCAGGCAAAAGGGACCTGAGGACACTATATCAGATAACCAAGTCTCTATCCGGGAAGAGATCAACACAAGTGAAACCTATAAAAGACAGCCAAGGGAACCCAATTACCAAAGAAGAAAGACAGATTAAACAATGGGCGGACCACTTCAAAGGACTCTTGAACCGACCACCACCTACAACCCGTCCAGAAATACCAACAACAGCACGTACACAACTGCAAGTTGACACCGATCCTCCAACGAAAGCTGAAGTCTTAAATGCAATCAAGCTTCTGAAAGCTGGAAAAGCGGCTGGACCAGATGGAATACCCCCTGAAGCACTGAAAGCGGACCCAGAAACGACAGTAGATATGCTGACTCCGTTATTGCAAAAGGTCTAGAAGGAGGGAAAGGTGCCTACTGACTGGAGGAAAGGTTACCTGGTGAAACTACCAAAGAAGGGCGACCTGGGACTCTGCAAGAACTGGCGAGGAATCATGCTCCTGTCGACGCCAAGTAAAATCCTGAGTCGCATCATCCTGGAGAGAATCAAGGACGCGCTGGATACAGAACTCCGACCAGAACAAGCTGGATTCAGGAAAGGCAAATCATGTTCTGACCAAATTGCAACTCTACGCATTATCATCGGACAAAGCATGGAATGGCAATCAAATCTCTACCTCAACTTCATAGACTTTGAGAAGGCCTTCGACAGCGTTGACCGCGAAGTAATCTGGAAGCTACTCGAGTACTACGGCGTACCGCAAATATTCATCAACCTTATTCAACAACTGTACGACAACGGCACATGTCAAGTCATCCACAACGCAAAACTCAGCGAAGCGTTTGGAGTAAACACAGGAGTCAGACAAGGGTGCTTATTATCACCAATGATATTCCTAATTGTGGTGGACTGGACTATGCGTCAGACAGTGGGAAACGAGAAGACAGGGATATCCTGGACCGACGTGAAGAACCTAGAAGACCTGGATTTCGCGCGTGGATGATTTATGTCTGATGTCACACAAAATCGAAGACTTACAAGCAAAAACCGACAAACTGGTCGAAGAAGCAGCAAAGACAGAACTCCAGGTGAACATAGACAAGACGGAGGTTATGAAAATAACCAACCAACAACAGCAGCAACATCCAATGCCAATCACCATCAACGGGAGGGATTTGAAAGAGGTTACTTCTTTCACTTATCTAGGGAGCATTGTCTCAACCACAGGAGGAACGGACGAGGATGTCAAATCGAGAATCGGGAAGGCGAGAAACACATTCATCAACCTGAAACCAATCTGGAAATCTTCGTCACTCACCATCAACAACAAAATTCGGATTTTCAATACAAACGTCAAGTCAATTTTGCTTTACGGATCAGAAACTTGGCGGGTCACCAAGAATATTTTCAACAGGTTGCAGACCTTTATCAACAACTGTCTTCGCTCCATACTGAAGATTAGATGGCCAGAAAGAATCACAAACAAGAAGCTATGGGAACAAACGAAACAGGAACCAATCGCCCAACAAATATGCAGGAGGAAGTGGAGATGGATTGGACACTCGCTGAGGAGGCCGTTGAGTGACATCGCGCGTCAAGCCCTCGAGTGGAACCCGAAAGGGAAGCGGCGAGTGGGACGACCAAGGGTGACATGGAGGAGATCGTGTGAGGAGGAGATGAAACAGTATGGAATAACATGGACGCAAGTGAAAAGAACAGCAGAAGACAGAAGCAAGTGGAGACGTGCAGTTGAAGCCCTATGTTCCACTAGGAACCCAAGGGAACAATAATAATAATAATACAAACCAATTTGATTTCTTTGTGCTCGTCTCTCGATTGTGAGGTAGAGGTTCCTGGTCTTCGGTAAACGTCTGCGTAGCTCGTCCCGCCACTCGGCTGTCGTAGCTTTGGTTAACTCCAAAAGGAGTAATGCTGGGATTAATTATATGTGGTTTGTAGTATGAGGTGTGTTAAGACTGTTACTACTGTGAATGGAGTTGATCCTTTCACCAGTCGGAACTTATTCTTTATTTATATTCAAAATGGGTATTAATTTAAAATAACTGATATATTTGTATAATTTTATCAGCATTTTCATCGTAAGTGACACCGGAAGTGAATTCTGCTGAATACAGATTAATATTGGATATTGTCAGGAAGATTTGTTTTACTGCGCCAAGGTCAGCCGCCATCTGTAGCTGCATGGTGTTCTGTAGCAGTAAGTCGATTAACGTGTAGAAAACTATTTTTAAACTTTTTTAGGTCATGGATACTGTTTGTATAGGATGTTATTCAGCGTCCTGAGCGAAGATAGAGTATTATAGCGAATGTCAAGGTTTTTTCACATGTTGACCTTCAAGAACCGATTATATATATTTATTCCTGTTTATGCAGGAACATACCAATTGTACAGGCATGGATAAGTTATTATATAAATTTCAGTTTGTTTGTTCAATCTAACACTAGAGTCAGTCAGAACAGTCTGCAAAATAGTCTGTCTGTGTAACACATAAAGAGATATAGAAATATTGTCTTCGCATTAATAAAAAACCCAGACTTCAGATGAATACAATACAAGTATCTGGGAAAAATAAAGCTTGAAGTCAATTCTATAAAACTTTGTTGTGAACAGCATCCGTGAGATAAAGTTTATTGATGTATTATTTTAATTCAATAATGTATTTATTCCATTTTTGTCAGCAGTCTTATCGTAGTTTTATAATAGGAAAGAAATTTGATCTTTGATACGAAAATTAGATAAGTTCATGTTAGATTGTTTTACTGCATCAAATGGGGTCAATTCTAGAACTATCCATTTGCTCCATTTGCATCAGCATGGCAGACTGTACATGTAAGTTGAGTAATACATTGAAAACTACTTGAAAACCAGTTGTTTCTTTATGGCAGATCAAGAATAATCCAGCGTTTTCAATTGGTTGCATCGGATCGTTCATGGAATTTGAGTTTGAATTTACATAAATGGTCATTTCAGTTTAGATGTTGGGTTGTTCGACCTCGACCAGGAGGTATATAGAAGATTACGCTCAGCAGGGAGATAAAGTATGTAAATATGGAAAGAACATTATTATTTCATGTACATATAAATGTTTATAAATGTATATCATTGTATAGTAAACACTGCCCATAATCTAGTTGTTTTTCATGTAATTTTGCGAAGTCTTAGAGTTTATTTAGTGTCGTAATATTAAACAATGAGTCTAGGCGTTATAGTGTTCTAATAGCTCATGAGTTTTGGAAATAAGTGGTGCGGTGTGATTGGCATAGTCATTGGGATGAAACAGTTTATATAGCAAGCGTTTGAAGGTTATAATAGAGTCACAGGTCCTTATTTCTAGGGGTAAACTGTTCCAGATCTTAGAGTACATGACTATGAAGAAGTTTGCACGGAGTGCTGTCTTACAGTTTTTCCTAGATACTGTGCACGTTTGGTTACGAAGGTTGTAAGAGCCTTCCGGTGAGAACTGTATCTCCTTGCTGTCTGAGAATGATATTTTATGCAAGACTTTAAAGAAGAATGTTAGGTTGATGCTCAGTCGTCTCATCCAGAGTGGGTCGATACCTAGAGTTATACACCTTGATGTGTAGTCCTTTTCGCAGTCAAATCCTAGTAGTTTGGACGTGAAGTATCGTTGGACACTTTCTATTTTAAGTTTGTCACTTACGCGAGTGCTGCTGAGAATAAATGGACAATATTCAAGTAGTGGTCTGACACAAGTTTTATATAATAATAGTTTCGCTTCGTAGCTGTGGAAATTCCTGAGTATGCATCCTAAGAGCATCCTCGATTTACGCGTCTGTGTCGCCACTTGCTCAGAAAATGTCAAGTCACTAGAGTACCTGAGTCCTAGGTCAACAACACTTTGGAGTTTAGGCAAGTCAATTGATTCAAGTACCAGTTTAATATTTATTGAGGGTGCACCGAAACAGATCCAACCACATTTTTTAAGGTTGAATTTTAGGTTCCATGTGGAGGACCATGCAGTTACTCTATCTAGTTCTTCCTGAACAGCTTTCTGAAAGTACCCTAAGTCATCACAGTGGAATGTGTAAGCTACTTTAAGGTCATCTGCAAAGATGAATGGTTTTCTAAGTGAGAAACAGCTGCATATGTCGTTGACATATAGAGTGAATAGGAGGGGGCCTAAGACGCTACCTTGAACTACTCCAGAAGTGACTGGACTAGGCTTAGAATTTACAGACCGCAGTCTAACTACTTGGGACCTATTGTTAAGGAATGATTCAATCCATCCTAATAATGGGTTACTTATTCCTAAGGAGTTTAGCTTATTTATTAGAAGCAAATGGTCAACGCGGTCAAAGGCTTTGGAGATGTCGAAGTAGATGACTAGTACTAGTTGTTGTTTGTCTCGGCTGCTAGTTATATAGTTTAAGAAGTCAAGGTGACATGTCATGCATGATCTGGATTTTAGGAATCCATGTTGGTTGGGACTTAGAATATTGCAGCTGAGCATATGTTTGAGGATATCATCTTTAACTATTCGTTCAATGATTCTAGATACTATGGGTGTAATATTGATTGGCCTATAGTTGTTGACTTCAGTTTTTGATCCGGATTTGTGTTTAGGTACTATAAATGTCGTTTTCCATTTATCTGGATAGGTTTGGCTTTCTAGGGACATTGTAAAAATCTTAAGTAATAAAACGGAAATGTCAGAACCACCGTGTTTATAAAGATACGATGGTATACCGTCAAAACCGGCACTACTAGAGCTTTTAAGAGTATTAACGGCTTGGTTAATATTAGAGTAAGTGAAATGAACTGTAGTGATTTGTTTCAGCGTTGAAGATGAAGGGAGTTCTATTTTAGATTGTAAACCGAGAAGTGGACTTGTAGGCTTAAAGTAGTTAGCTGCAAACGTCTCATTAAACAGTTCACACATGTCTGCATGGTTGCTGTATAGTTTGCCTTTGTTTATAAGGAGAGAAATTTTATGGCTTTGGCGATTCATTCGTTTCTTTAGTATTTCTGTGAGAGCACCTACTCTGGTGGTGCTGGCTAGTGCCGTGCATTCCTCATTTCTCATACGCAAGTTATGAGCTTGTGAGATGGAGCTAAGATTACTAAGTATTGACCCTAGTGTACTAAAGTCGTGTCGTCTGAAGTAACTTGTTGACAGTCTCTTCAATTTTGAGCGATCTTTTGGTGGAATAAATTGCTTCTTAAATTTTGAGACTTTTATTTTTGCATTGGGATCACGCGTCTAAGCATGTGTTGGAGTTATAGTAAAAGATGTCTAGAGCTTTCGAGAGGCTATCAGCATAGAAGTACACTCTCCATTCTGAGGATCTTAACACTGATTTCACTAGAGTCTGCCTTACTGTAGTTCCTGTAAGTTATTTGTTGTGAAGTAGGGATATGGGTTGCATTGCTACTTGACGGAAGTGGCAGTGCACACAGCACTGTTTTGTGGTCACTCCCTGAAAACTCAGAACCTACTAGGGTAGAAAGGGGACTTATATTGTGGCAGAAGATTAAGTCTAGTACGTTATTACCTCTTGTAGGGGTTGTGACGGTCTGCTTCCAGCCAAGTATATCCAGTGTGCCTAAGAACTTATCAAGTTTAGTTGGACCTGTGCGTATTTCCCAGTTGATTTCTGGTAAGTTAAAGTCTCCACATAGGATCTTATGATCGTAGTGGAGGGTGGATAATTGTTCTTGAGTATTAATAAGTTGGGTCTCGTAATTACTAAAGGTGCCAGGTGCTCTGTAGGTGCATCCAATTAATACTATTGCGTTATTTAAGTGTAAGTTAACCCATAAAGTCTCAGGCATGTTAAGTGCACTACTTTCTAGCTGTGATACAGTAAGTGCATTCAGAAAGTACATAAGACAACCCCCTCCCTTACCACCTTCCCTGTCACACCGAAAGTGTGTATAGTTATCTAAGCTTATCTCTTCATCCAGTATGTTCGAGTTACACCAGGATTCAGTGATGACAATTATAGGGGGTTTGTATATTACTGTGAGTGCTCTGAGCATCGGTAGTTTATTTAGAACGGATCTAGCATTTATGAGGATTAGGTAAAGATGAGATTTGAAATAGCATTTGAAGTACTTAAGTTCGTTAATCAGCCCCAAATGGGGTTCAGCACCCAGCAGTACTGTTTGACATGATGACCCTATGTTAAGAGGAGTTTCAACATCATGCTCACCTATGTCTATCGAGTTGGTGTGTGCTGTTTTCGGTGAAGAATTGAGCGTTGGAGTACTAGATGTGCTATAGGCTGAGGCATTTTTATTTTTATTTAAGCTAGAAACGGGGGTAGGGATCTTTATTTGACCTAAACTTGTGAATGTACCAAGTGTGCTTAGTGGATGCGGGCGAACTAGACTGTTCCTACATTCATGCAAAGGGGGAGCCAGCACTAGCGGTTTAGGAGTGTTAGCATCCCTACCAGCTGTTTTTTCAACGCTGACAAGGACGCAGGGGATAAAAAATGATTGGGACCTTGTGAAGACCATGGTCTATTATTCCACCTATTGTTAGGTACTAGTGGTGTCCTTGAAAGGGTTTCGTATGTACTGCTTTGTGGGTTAGTCCCCAGCAGACTTGTACCGTATATCCGATCAAAATTTATTTGCGTGCCATACTGTGAATGCCCTGAGTTGTTGGTGGTCGAGTTCTGACTATTGTCACTTGTACTCTTGAGGGTGGCATTGTTTTGGCGTTGGTTATCAGTGTGGGCCATAGTGCTATTTCGCACGTTGTGGGTGCCAATACTATTGACCGTGGGGAATGTGGGCTTGCTTATACTGCCATTGTTGTTGCTGGCATGATTTGGGGTCATATTCTTCTCCTTTTTACCAATGGACTTATGGCTAGGAGAGGACAGGGTCAACTTTCGGGGGATTTTGACTTTTTTTCTTGGATTATTTAGTGACATGTCTAAATCTACGGTGGTAGGTGGTATAGTTTTATTGGCTATTTGATTACAATTTAGCGGCCTTTCGGTTGGTGTCGCTCTCTGAGAAGATGATTCTGTGCGGTTAGAGAGGGGTGGTGCGGTGGATTCTACGGTGTCTCTCAAAGGGTTGGGTATAATTGCTGCTTGCAATGTCCTATTGTTTATTCCAGAATTAGACTCAGTGTGATAATTATATACGCGCCTTTCTATGACGGTCTTGTCCACCGCAACCTTTATTAGTTTGTAATTTCTGGCTTGCGGTAGGGTGTGCTCGGAGTGGATAAATTTTCTGGCCTCTGCCGGTGTTTCGAACTGAAAACGAATAGGACAACACTTTTCATGTTGACTCTTCTTCAGCCTGTAGCACTTAGTCTTGGAGTTGGGCATTTTCGCCTCACTAAGTAAGATACGCTGTACCTTTTTTAGCGCCTCATTGTCCGGAACATTGTAGACGATAGCATTTAGTTTAGCATCGAGTCGTTTTGTTACTTCTGTAGTAACAAAGTTAATGAGGTTATCCACCTTAGATACCGATTCCGTGTCAAGTTTGTTAAGGTCTACATTTCTCATGAGGATAGTTAAAGGTGTCAGTTCACAGACCTGCGATCTGATATCGCTGATCTGATCTGATAATGTGGATAATTTGGTATTGGTTTCAGAAATTCCAGGATTTACTGACTTGTTTTTTATTTCCCTTAACTCGGCCTTAAGTTCTCCTATAGACAACTTTAGAAGTTCTATTTCAGAAGATAGTTCTGAGGCACAGCTTGAAGGCTGGAGCTTTTCGATAAGTACGTAAGGTGAAGGGAGGGTTTCTGTATGAGCAGAGGGTACTGAATTTTTGGGAGTTGTGCTAATACTAGCTGTCAGTGCAGTTTTATCCTCAGTTTCAGCTCGACGCTTACGACATACAAGTGGGTTATGTGGCTCACTACAACCATTTGTAGGGAGTGTGTTGCTTGATGTGGCAATCAGCGACTTAAGATTAGTCATCAGATTTACAGGGGATTGAGTTCGTTGCTTTTTACTTTGGTTAACCATAACTATTTGATATGAGAGTTAATAGTTATAGGTACAGAGGTAGTAGAGTACTTGTGCAAGTATTACAACAAGATAAATTTTATGTAACGAATCACGCAAAAATGTAACGCAAACGTTGGACGTACCGCTACACTATTCGCTGTCAGTTATAAAGCTTGTAGTCATTCCCACATATAACTTTGGTGTGTGTGACATCGAATCTTCCAATATCCAATATCGTTTTTACGAGTTAGTACAAACCAATTTGATTTCTTTGTGCTCGTCTCTCGATTGTGAGGTAGAGGTTCCTGGTCTTCGGTAAACGTCTGCGTAGCTCGTCCCGCCACTCGGCTGTCGTAGCTTTGGTTAACTCCAAAAGGAGTAATGCTGGGATTAATTATATGTGGTTTGTAGTATGAGGTGTGTTAAGACTGTTACTACTGTGAATGGAGTTGATCCTTTCACCAGTCGGAACTTATTCTTTATTTATATTCAAAATGGGTATTAATTTAAAATAACTGATATATTTGTATAATTTTATCAGCATTTTCATCGTAAGTGACACCGGAAGTGAATTCTGCTGAATACAGATTAATATTGGATATTGTCAGGAAGATTTGTTTTACTGCGCCAAGGTCAGCCGCCATCTGTAGCTGCATGGTGTTCTGTAGCAGTAAGTCGATTAACGTGTAGAAAACTATTTTTAAACTTTTTTAGGTCATGGATACTGTTTGTATAGGATGTTATTCAGCGTCCTGAGCGAAGATAGAGTATTATAGCGAATGTCAAGGTTTTTTCACATGTTGATCTTCAAGAACTGATTAGACGCACGAAATGCTATGAAATATCATTCCAAATCAATTCATACCCGCATTTAGGACTTGGAGATGACAGACAAAATATTCCGCTTATTCTCTAAGTACTTTTTCTGCAAATCTATGATGTTAGGCAGGGTTATGACTTTTAAGGTTAAGGTTTAAGGTCTTGGGTTATGATTAGGATCAAATTCAGGATCAGGGGTTAGGATTATGGTTGGAGTTAGGAGTAGGCTGAAGAATAGTATCAGAAAAATTTATGTATCTAAGATTACCATTACCTACAGTCACCTGAATGGATGGTTATATCGCATATGGTACGAATTCTCTATAGATCATATTTGTAGTGACTGGGAGACATTGTGCATAGGTAAAAACCGTCAACATCAACAAAGCTGGTTGACCAAATTAGTATCTGAGTATTTTTTAATATTCCTACAATACTCCTTGAAGTAGACTACTTTTAAAGTAGTTCATTTTGCATTCATATGTGTGCTCCACTTTTCAGCCTATATACACATACACCGCATTGCATTTATTGAGAGTAAGAAGCAGGCACTGATCTCCAGGAGCTCGTGGTTTATTGGAGCGAAAATTGTTGTATGTATTATAAATGATGACCCCATTGGCTATGAACAGGAAAACCGACAGGTTGATCGGAAAGTGGGGGCTTGTGAAGTTATTTTGAAGACAGGTTAGCCTTTCTGTAACTCGTCTATTTTTCTAAATGATTTGACACAAGCTATTGCGAAGCACAAGATACCGCAACAGACATATACCGCCACAGATTGCAGTTAGTCCCTAAAATCAACCATATGCACTCAGAAGAGGCGACAAATGTATGAATTATTTGATAGTCTACTTATTACTTGGTGCTTCTAGGAATGATATTTCCGTTGACGATGACTGCCCGTCTGATCTGATGGGCAAACAGTGAGACTTTTCCGAAGACCCAGATTATGCAGATCTGAATAAGTGTCCAGGGTCAGAAGAGGAATACCAGGTATTGTAAAATTTAGAAACATTATGAAATATTATTAGCTTCCTGTCGAAGATTGGCTTATTGTAAACTGCTCCCACTAGTACCCCAGTCACGTGGGTTATGTCAACCATATTAAAATTCTTTCTCAGATCACTGAAGGATGCAGGCTTGATTCAGAAAATTTCTAAAACTATGAAGGAGATGAAAGGTGCAGATCAGCCCCATAGCTTTTTTTAACTAATAGTTATCAAACAACTTCCGCGGATAAACTTTGTGGAGGACAAGCTGAAGTACCTTGGCATAGCAACTTGCTGCGTACTACTACCAATGAAGGTATACTTGATAGATATTATACGAAGTGAAGACACCTGTCAAATCACTGACAATAACTCAGATTTTCGGTCACAAGCTCAAACACAGGAGGTACTTCGAACACATGGTAATAAATATTACCCAAGTCTCCTTAATAATTACCTTTTTGATGCCTCAACTTTCCTTCAAGGTGTGAAATGATTCCATAATATCTAGTGGTCATTTGCTGAGTTCAGTCCTTGACAAAAATTTGGTGAGACTGATGACTTATAGAGGGACCACGGATAAGAATGATGTTCGTGATTTAATAATAATATATATTTCACATAAATTAATCATTTACATGATTGACATACCGTTTGTACAGGCATGGTCACATTTGAAATGGAATACTGCTTTTGACATTAAAAATAGGAAAAATGGAAAAAAACCTCTAGAAACTTTGTTAGAATAGATTACAATATATTGGTTCAAGTCTAAATTATAATCTATAATATACTTATATTCAGTCAAATTCATATGGGAATTATGAAATGATGCGTTAATGGAAGGTAAGAAGAGAGGTGATAAACAGGAGCGACTTTATTGCATATGCCCTCAATGACGCTTGTCGCTATGTTGCTATTGGTTTCAAGTGGCCTTGGTTTTGGGGGAAGATTTAACTGATGTAATATTGTGATTTCATAGACATAACTCAGGCTCATAAGTGAACGAAAGTTATTATCCTCTAATAAGGAATAGTTGTTCAGAAGGTAAGGAGGACGTTATTTTTCAGTTTATTTGTGTATATACTATTGTGCACCTAGTTGCACTGAGTTCTTAGCACTTCATGCCATATGTACAACGAAAGACTACTAATTTGTACTTCAAATCCTCAAATTCATGGTCCCGTATGCACTTTTTGATTACATAATGCGGATGAGTTGCCTAGGAATACTTTGTCATACATATATACATATATTACTGATTCCAGCCGACTTGGAGCATCGTCTACTTGAACCCAACTGGTATACCGGTGACTAAGCATAATTCCGTCAAAAAGTTTTTTGATATCCACTGATATAGGAAGGGCAGGTTGGTTGCCATTGTCTCCAAGTGCCAATGCGTCCATTCGGTACCACTGTAAATGAAAACAGAAGCTTTTCAATAAAAAACTCACGAATAGCCAACAGAGTACAGTAAGCAACTTAAAAGAGACATTGACTTGGAAGCTATAGCGGAAAAAAATATAAATTCCTTACCACAGTTACCGTTTTGAAAAGTTCCTGATTATAGTCATAAACATTTACTGAAACACTCGTGAGCGACAAATATGGACACAAGTGATGAAACGAAGCTCTACAGAAATCATTGAGACGCCACAAACAAGAGGATTTTAGGTGCACCCTATAATTTTCACATGAAACACATTCTCAAGCATTCTCCTGCACCATAACTGCCTCCAGGCCTAGAAGTAGCTTTTGATGACTATTCTTAACAAAATCAATACAGTTCAAGCCAAACAGAAACCAGAATCACGTCAAATGCAGCTACCTAGATCAAACGAAACAAATCAGCCAAACTGAAATCAACTAGACCGCGCAAATGTCCTCAAGGTAAAGCTGGAGGCGCCACTTCAAACAGGGGATATGCTTTATCAACGCCCTAAATATTCGATTGTATAAAATATATTATTCCCACACTGCATCTGCCTTGTTTTATATTAGTGGGATATGGAGCAGCAGAGATATTTGAATATGAAAACGGTTATCATGCTTGTTATTGTAGGAAAGTTCAATCAAGTAGTTGGCGGTCAAGGGCGAAGATGTGTATTATGTTCGCCTGCGAAGTGGGAAAGATTGGTTGAATTGGGGGTAATGTGGGAAAAATTAGGCATTATTTCAGTTCAAGACGTGAGATAAATGGCAAAATGTGAGGAAGTATTTACTTCCGGACATGGGTAGTATGGGTAAAATGGGAAAAAGTGGAACGCTAAAATATTTCGCGAACATGACCTTCGCGCGCGATTCTGGTCGGACGTTACGTAGATATATTCCTACCGATTTCTTGAATATTGAAGTGGATATTATACCACTCTTCAACTATAACTTATATTGGCTGCTAGCCCAGCTTCCAATTACCCAGATATATCACCAGTTATCAAATTTGGAAACACTCTTTCGCAGGGCTCATCTTCCTTTTTGTAACTTAAGAACGACATCACACAAAAGGAAACTATAGAGGAGTTCATCATTTTATGGTTCACAAATCAGGATCAATTTTCAGGACAGTTGGTTTCTATATAGCCTGTATTTCAATACTTTTGTCTGTTTATTGCTTATATATAAGCAATAAAATTCCATACTTGCCTGTAGTAGTTCTTAGTCTGTATATCCACTCAGTATACTATTTGTGCATACACATGTTTTCTATTTTGCTCAGCTTCTACTTTAAACCATACTGATCAGTGTGCAACAATGGCACAACGTAATAAACGAGTACTTTCTATACGTAAGAATAGCTTAGGTCACTCGGCTAAGAAGATACGTATATCACTACACATTCCACGTAGCCCCAACAACGTCCCCGAAATCACTTGCTATCAGAAATATACGCAACTGCTAAATGAAATAGGTTCGACCTTATTTCTCTAGGAAACCATGTGAAGAAATTCAATGAGTGTATAAATACCATTAAGCCATTACTGCTTCTTCGTAACCCAACTCATGATACCAATCCGGAAAGTCTGCCCAAGTCTGAGTGTATGTTAGACTTTAAAGCGAATGAAGTTACTAAACGAATTATGTCTTCCTACAGCGTTCTGACATACAATCTGCCTGGTTGGTTGTCTCTAGACAAAATCAGGGTGACATGTCTCGCAGCGTGCGGCATGCCATCAGCAAATTGCCATCAAATGAGACTCAGGAAAAATCAGGAAAGTATACTTGTCCTGTGCTGTTTAAATCCAGTCGTTTAACGAACTGATTAGTTCATCTACGCCTTGTGGTAACTTTAAACTTGCTCGTGATCTAACGCCATGTCAAAGACGTAGCCGTGCAAATGTGTCAGGTGTCGCAAATACGTCCCTGACTGCAGAACGTCCTACAAAAGATTCTCTCGCCTTATATTTAAGTAAACCTATTCTCCAAACACGTATGAAAATGAAATACCCTCAAGTAATAGAGCTTTTCCTAGTAAACTCAACAGTGAAGCAACTATGATCATAGAATTAGACGCATCTTTAGAGTTATGCTCGCTAGATACATCATCACCATCAAATGCTAATACCACCACCAGTGATACGCAAAAGGCTGAGCTCGAGCATGTACCATTAAATATAACGTCCCCGAGTAGAACTCAGACTAGTGTGCATTCAAAACGAAGTAACGTAACCCTACCATCCAGAATACCTGTACTCAAACCCGTCGCAAATAGGTTTCTCAGCAGCAAAGCAAATAACTCTAACTTAAGCAACTGCAATCCCATCACTTACTCAGGAGAGCTGAATAAATCTTCATACTGCCATAAATATGACGTCAATGAAAAGAGAGGAAACCCGTCGATTCATCCAACACCGAACAAATCTTCACCCAATAGACACAACAGACGCTATCTTTCTGGGCACTCTAAAACTAAGTCGAAATCCTACCTGCAGGCATACACGTACTTCGACACAAGTCTCCTATCTGTGGCTAATAGAGGAGAAAGTGTGATCCAGGGACCTCAACAACAAGGAACAAGTAGGTTAGGCTTGTTCCCTAAAGGTAGCCTTCTGACTCGCCACATTCTCGAAAACCACTGGATCCAGACTACCTAAGATCATCGATGGACTAATATTTACAAAATTAACTCAAACACACAAAATATTGGTCATAACTGCGGCGCACGTAACTTTACTCCGGCATACTATCCAAAAGAAATACCTACCTCCCTTCATCCAATCTAAATTTTCTCAATATTGACGCAAATAGCACACATACTTTCAAGCCACTTATCTCTAGAAGGGAGAGCGATGCATTGCATTCAAGGCTTCATTTTTATTCATTTTTATTTTATTATTGCTTCATTCCACACAGTATTTTGGTACAAGTATGAAATTCTCAGCACGTGATATTGGTAGCTCAAATTTAGCAGGCCGACCATAGATATCAGGTGTGTGTCGGCGGGCGATCGAACCTCAGACCATGTGCATGATCGGCGAGAGTCCTAACAGCTGTGCCACCGACGCACTTTTCACACCCGCCAAAGTAACCAACGATAGCATCTCTCTGTGCGGATACTGTTGTAGTGCACTCTTCCAGCACTGCCAGTAAGTTTCCACCATCTGAGTTAGCATCCATTAAACAATCTACTCCAGACGCTATAAACCTTGAGGATAACTTTTCTAAAGATATATGTGATTTCACCGTCTTCCCTAACTCTCTCTCTCATTCTGTCTGTGCTATGTATATCAGGTCTGATATTAAGGCCACACACTGCTGCTATCCAGAGCTCATCACAGATAACGACTCAGTCCGGACTATTCTAAGGCTATCCCACTCCAACTTCTATCTTAAAGGTTGCACCTATCATCCCTCATGCTCAACTGTTGAAGGTGATATGAGGCTTGCTAACACGTTCGCTTACGCCACTTCACCACCTAACACGGCTAAAATTATATGTGGGGACTTTAATATGCCTGATATAGTCTGGCAACGCATGAGATATGCGAGTTATTCGGCTTCGGGCGATTACATGGCATATCCCCTTTTTGAAGTGGCGCCTCCGGCTTTACCTTGAAGGCATTTGAGCGGCTTAGTTGATTCGAGTTGGAGCTAGTCGTCCAGGCAAACGCACTTGACGCGATTTTGGTGCTTATTTTGCTCTTGCTGGATGAATTTATATGAAAACTGTTGTTCGACGTTGTTCTTGAGCATTTACTGATTGTTGTGTGACAGGACGCTTAGATACATGGTTCATGAAATGATTATTTGGCATACCGAATAAGCTTCGCGTACATTTCGACGACTGTCTTTCGATTTATTTCTTTGCAGCTTGGTGGAAACCTGTACTCGATAGTAAATTTCCTTATCAGCTGTAGTGCAGTACTTATTTCTTTTTTATTTCTTTTCATTTTGTTGTAGCTTGATTCCACCAGGACATCTGAGATGTACGTCATTTTGTCCTATTATTGTGTTTGGTTTCATAAACTTCTGCTTTTTGCCTTTGTCCTAACGTCATATAATTTGCGTTTGTTCAAAGTCAATTCGCAGAATTATTTTGGAATCGTGTAGAAGTAGTGTCCGACATCAATTAAAGCTATGGACGTAGGGTTTAGAATCGGTTGCTATATCCACTTAGGGAGGATCCATCTATGTCTGCAAGTGAGGGCTTTGCATCACAGAACTCAGTACAGAAGTGCAGCAGTTCAATTTGTTACATTCCACACTTGGAAAATATTATATTTAGTTGGTAATAAGCAAATCGTATTTCATCAGATGTGTTTCGACTTCGCATTTGGGCTAAGGGATAAAATAAACTAACTTAGGAGATATAACGAGACAGAGTGTGAGAGTTATCTCGGATAAAAGGATAAATCATTTTAAGGTAACTTTTTTCAGTTAGACAGGAACCAAATGAAAAGAATGCGATTATCATTTGTTGACATTTCGCTTATTTTTATTCACGTTTTGGCATTTCGTTATACCTAGGCTATATATCATTCTGACAGACTTTCAACATAGAAGCTTGCACACAAGTGCACCCGTTTAGGTTATCACATTCCATGTATCACACAAAGGTAGATAAAAAAGAAATTATATAGAACTTTAATGAGCATAAATGTGATGGAAAAAGAACAGTGATAGTGAAAAAGCATAATGATTGCTCAGATATGTGAGATTACACAGAGTGAATGCATCTCTGTCATTAACAACGTTTGAAGGCACATTTCTACTTAACACTAAACTTAACCCCAATATTACTCACCATATTAGACTACTTAACTCAGACATTACGATCAAAAACCAGTAGTCTTTCCATATCTTCCAGTTTCAATGGTTCCCTTCTCACACCCTAAGTAGACAATATCATCAGCATACACTAATTTGACGAGACTGTTCCCTGGTAAGTCCCTAAAGCGAGTGACAGACAATTCTGTTAATACGTGAGTGATGAAAGTGAACTAAAATAAGGACGACAGTTGTAGAAACGAGCCTTGTATTACATCCTTCTTGGAAATATCAGTTCCTTCATAGCTTACTTTCAGTATTGAGTGAATGGAATGCAATCTACAGATTCATGAAATTCACATAATGACGTATTACTTTTCCAGAATCTCAGTTAATGTCTCCTTAGTAAAGTGAGAAATGGGTATTATACTTGTGTAAACTCAATAGGCTGTGAGCTGCTGCCAATGAAAACGACAACAATTCTTGGATCGCATGCAACATTCAGCAGCTGTTAAATGGCTACTTGATGAACTTCGAATCCATACAGATAGCGCAGAAGATTTAGTACAACATGCACACACCTGATTTCGCTATGAAGCATGCATGCCAAATGCATTACTTTAGGGGCCTACACAATTCACAAATTAACCCACAGCACTGAAGTGGAAAAATTCATACTTGTCCTTACTGAGCTTAATATAGTGAATGTTGTGAAGTAATTTTCTTATGCAGAAGAGAAGAGCAAGGTATTCATAATCTTTTGCTACATGTGGAATCGCAGTGCAACTCGATGCGCAATAGTACATATACGAAATACCTTCAGAACAACTTTTCCTTATTCCAGGATAATAACTTTCTTTCACCTATGAGCCTAAGTTACGTCCATGAAATCGCAATATTTCATCATTTAATCTTCCTCCAAAATCAAGGCCACTTGAAACCCATAGCAACACAGCAACGGACATCGTAGCGGGGATATGCGATAGAGCAACTCATTTACTCTGTGATGGTGCTAACACCACAGAAGGAGGATGCCGTTGGCATCAGGTGCCCTTCGCCTCTAGGCAGCGGTGACCATGCAGTTATCTCTCCTACTTTCAAGATTCACGCTGTCATACATAGGTCAAAAGCTACTCATTCAGACTTTTGGAAAGCGAATGTACCTGCAATCGGAAATGCAACAACCGTAGCTGACTGGTCAGCTGACACACACCAGACTAGAGGAAGCTTAGATGGAGTTTAGGAATACACCGGATTATGTCACTTCACCCTATGTTACTTAGTCTACGCCTGGAAAACTGTCGCATAAACAACCTTGGATTAGTAATGAAATAAGGAGGCTATTAAGTAAACGAAATAACTTATGGGACCGGTTTATTGTGACTGGTTGGGATGAGTTTCGGACGGAATACCAGAAAATTCGAAACCTTTGTAAGTATATGATTGACAGAAGTCAAATTGAGTATGAAAGGCAGTAAGTACTAGGATGTGTACATTACTGAGAAAGACTGCTCTCGTATACCAAGTGTAGGTCTGAAACTAGTAGTGGTACACTATCTCTCATAAGCATTACTGGAGAAGCGGCCGAGTCAGATGAAGCAAAAGCTGAAAACCTCTAGGACTACTTATGTGATGTCTCCTCTCCTAATCGTACCACTTAGAGGTATGCGAGGTCACTGTCGTCGCCACTAAAATGTCCTCAACTGTGACAGAGGGTGCAGTGGTTCTTAAACTACTGTCTAAACTGAAGCCAAGTTATTCACCTGAAGCTGACAGACTTCACCCAAGACTGTTAATCTCCTTGGCGGATATAATGTACACTCCACTTACGGAGATTTCTCAGATGTCTCTGACTAAGGCTAGACTATCCAGAGGCTGGAAGGATGCAATTCTACGTCCTATCCTCAAAGAGAGGAACAGGCAATTGGTTCCTAAATAGCAGTCTGGAAGCCTGACCTGCATTATACCAAGGTACTAGAAATAATCATAACGGATCAGCTATTAGCTCAAATGGAGGAACATGGCTTACTGACAGTGAAACAATATGGATTCTGACGAACGAACCGGGACGAACCTGCCTGGCACACCTACTATCAGACTGGGTCGAAGACACGGACGTCGTTTTAATTGATCTTATTGAAAAATTCGACAAAGTATCCCATTTAGGTCTTCTGGGTAAACGAAAAGGTTTCGGGTTGAACCAACACCTATGTGAGTGGTTTAGGAAGTGCGGAATAGATAGGAGACAGAAGGTCACGGTTAACGATGTACTGTCAGGGTGGAATGCAGTACTGAAGAGAGTAACCCAGAGAACTCTACTAGATCCCCTGCTATCCCTATTATAGGTAAATGAACTGCCGGAAATTCTCACCTCATCCTCCTGATTATATGCGGACGATATTAAGATATGGAAAACCAAATAACAGCGGTGAAAGGTTTGTATTACAGAGTGGTCTAGATAAATTAGCTGAATGGGCTAACCTCTGGAGTCTGTATATAAATTCCAAGAAAAGCGCTGTAATGCACCTAAGTCAGAGGTCTTACACATCGTACTCCCTGAGGGACACGTAACTACCAGAAATTGAGGGAAAAACGGCTCGAGAATTGTTGTAAGCCAACGGCAAATGGTAATAGAGCCGCAGCTAAGGCTTTTCGAATGTTATGGGCACTTCGAAGGGCTTTCAAACGATTAGACGAGTCTGTGTTCTGAGCACTCTACACAACATATGTCAGGCCTCACCTAGAATACTGCGTACAATCAGTGAGTACATGCTGCAAGAGGAAGGCAGACATCTTGGAAAGAGTACTGAGGGTATGAACCAAATTAGTTAGTGGTATCTCTCACCTTCCTTATGACAAGAGGATGGAGTGTTTAAATCTCTTCTCATTATCACACCGAAAGAGGAGCGACTTAATTTTGGCATGCATTATAATAAACTGTGATTTAGGCATTGACCTTTCCAGTATTTTCCAGTACATTTACGAGGTCATCACAGAAAGGAGCTAAACCCAGGAAGAATATAATACGTGTGGAATATAGATTCTCTCACAGAGTGACCAACCTGATTCGGTGAACACTTTCAAAGAGAAATTAAATCTCTGCAGAGGCATACCTTGCAAGGATTAACATAAGCAACAAGACCCTACTATCCTTATTATCTGAATATGAACCTGGAATTATTCACAGAAAGTCCGAGTTCATTTGGTAGTACCATTATGGTTTATTTATCTTCAGGATTTCTTTGAAAATAAGTTGAACATCGCTGGTGTTGTTTTTGTGGCAATTAATATGCATAATGCCTGAAGACTGGAAACAATGTACCACTATAATGTTGGATATTGACGAATAGCGCTCGTTTTGGAAGTTTTGTTCATCAGCTGACTTTCGGTAAAGATGGTGACCTGCGCTGTTAACTGATAACATGTAGTATTTAGTACTTTGCTTTCCGCATAATAACTGTAAAAGACGAACTGCTTAATGAAAGTTGACACTAATATTGGCTTCAGCCGACTTCCTGAAATTCTGTGCAGTTAAATATTTTATCTTCGTGACAAAACTGTATTGCATTTGTCCCAACCATGATAAGCCTAGGAGCTTACGAATATAACCCAGCAGATGTTCTGGGTAATGGGGCATTCGCCATTGTGTATAAAGGAAGAGTTAGAAACGTAAGATGTAACACTAACGTTATAATTTTCTGCAAAGAATCCAGATGAACTCGTTGCAATAAAAATTATGTTGAAAGACCAGAATGTCTTAAAATCAAAGACGCTTCTTAGCAAGGAAATATGTGTTCTGAAGGTTGGTTTATTTCATTTTTTTCATTTATCCCCCCACAGGACCTAAATCATGAAAATATTGTACGACTTTATGATCATAGCGTATGTTCCATCATTGGGTAACTATTTCATTTCTCAGATATCTAGCAATGGAGTATATTTAGTGATGGAGTATTGTAATGGTGGTGATCTCTCTGAATATCTACAAGGTAAATGATAGTTATTCAGTAGTTTAAATTGATATCCAGCCAAGCGCACCTTACCGGAAGATACAATCCGTCACTTTCTGATACAAATCGGTTCAGCTATGGACGCTATGAACAGGAAAGGTTTCATGCACAGAGATTTAAAACCGGGTAATATCTTGCTCAGTCACTGCAGGGACTGTGGTAAACATGTTACAGCCATTCCTGGTTACCTTCTCTCCTTCAAGCTAGGTAAGAATACATCTTATGCTAAGCATTTTCTTGCCATAAAGTATGAGTTTAATCAGTACTCAAAAAATTGATAATGTTTTTGATCTCTAGTGAAAATTTTCCTGTATTTTTTAACATAGAATATAGGTGAATGTGTGTGCAGCCTTAACTTCATACAGGAACTGGTTAATGTTTAAATTCTGTAAGTGTACACTCATAAGTTGTAATTAGGGATATACAAAGTCGGTTTATGACTAAATCTTGGTGACCGTACAAACATTACCTTGATGTAATCATCTTAGAATTGCAGCTGAAAAAGTATATGAGATTACTTGGCCGGCATTTGGTATGCAGGTTTGAAGAAGCATCTCATCACTTCACTCCACACGTTTAGGAGAGAAGTACTTTTACGTTCTGCAGCATTCTGTCGTCTGACAAGAAGTGAGTGCCGAAAGTACTAAGATTTTCTCAGGGCGTTTAGGAAACATTTCTTATTTAAAAAACTTGCTAACCATAAATCGCCTGGCGCTTTCCCTTATGAAACGTCATTTTATGAAAAGTTGTGGTAAAAATAGATCAACTTTAACCAGTACATCTACATTAAAACTACATAAGAATGGTGGATTTCTACTAGCTTTCACTTGGCTACGGGATTTTGAGTAAAATTCCATAATTGGCGTTATATATTTTCATCACTTCCGTCACAATCAGACATTTAATAACATCACACTATGGCTTATAATTCATCCAATCTACTGAAGATCTTGTGACAAATTGACAGTTGCTTACTCAGCACAACTGTCTTCTTTGTTTTTAACTGGTAGTGAAACAAGCACAGAAGTTACTATGACGAAGGACGTTTACTTTTGATTGTTGGTATATGATTGAGAAGTGCATCTGTCGCATTTTCACCAGTATTGAAACAGACAGAACTCTCGATTATGTAAAAAAAACGCAACTAAACAACCGTATGTAGGTTCACGGATCATGCAGTAAATAATAATTATTCATTAATAGTAATTAATTTCATCCTACATGTACTAATGGACTTGACCTTAATTCACTTCAGCGACCCACGGATTGATTTGTTACCAGGGAGTGATCTCGTTGACCCAGAATATGCTGATTATATAGTCTCCTTTCTGGGTGAAGATACTGACAAAATAGAGCACAGTCTTTTGAACACCTTCAGCAGTCAGCAATCTTCGAATTTTCGGCATGCGATTCCCTCCTGCTGTCAAATGTAATATAATACTTGCTACAGGACTGGACTGGACTACACTGACTCCTATCTTAAAGTTAGGGGGAGATGGTGAAGTGGTTGATGGAGCGTGTTGACCACTTCACTTATTCGTGGAGTTGTATCATCCCCAGCGGGTTGATTGCTGGTGAAATCTCAGCATGGATACAGAAGGCTTGTGTGGCATACGCCATCTCTGGTTTAGTAGACGTGATATCCGGCTGTCGACCAAGAGATGTGTGTACTGCTCAGCAGTTCGCTCTGTCCTCCTTTATGGCTGACTGGCTGTGAGACATAACCATTTAAAGTGTAACACAAAATCTTGCTTAGCTGTCTTTCATCATATATTTCTGCGTTCTCTCTCCCATGTTTGTTAGGTGGTGGTATAATAGAGTGAGCAATATTGAGGTTGGATATTGGTGGTCGAGTGCTAGGTAAGGGGAAGGGAATCAGTCGACGAGGTGGTTGTGAAGTTACATCGATTGAGAGAGATAATTAGGACATAGATTACGCATACGACCATGTAATGCCATCAATCGCCTTTCTCGATGACGAGCAACGTTAGCTGACTGACATAAGATAGAACAGGTTGGAAAAGAGTTAGTGGTGGTCAAACCATAACCGAAACATGGCTTCATCAGTCAATCAAATCTACAACAGCTAGTTTGAACCAACCAGTCACGTAGGTAGGTGCAGACTGTGTGACTAGATGGTTGGGTTCCTCGGGATGGTAAAACTAATGGTGGCTGGAGACAATTGGTGATATGGCTCAAAATGGTCATTGTCAATGGCTGTTACAGTTGCATTGACTCTTTGTGATTTATCATATCCAATAAAACTCTATTCTTTTTCCCTCTCTCACAATTCTGTTTGTTATGTGTCGCTAGAATCTCCATTTACTCTCTTCTCTTGCTTTGTGTGCTACAAGGAGGGCTGTGTGGCAAGTGAAACTTGTGCATATCTGTGCAAAATTTTATGTTGAAACCAGTCAGTCAGTATTTATGGTTCCTCCTTAAGGTATTGTCATAACACGAGAGTTGGTCTGATAGCTTTAGGCCAAAAAATTGGTTAATGTCGATTGTACTATAAAAGTTTGAAGACATGCCTCACTAGTGGCAGACAGCAATAAAGTGTCTTCCTCAGGTGATCAGAAAATCAACCTTGTTTTTATTTTAGTCTGTATACGAAGAACTAGTAAAGAATAATGCATAGACTGATCACAGTCTAAATGGAGTATAAGGTGATTTTCACCAGGCGTCATCAAGTTAACTATAAAGAGGTAAAAGTTCAGGTACAGTCATATCAGCACATGATTTTAATGTGCTTCTAGAAAAGCTCAACCATTAGGTCGAAATGCAAAGTCCCATGCAGATAAAATGGTAACAGTGATCATTTATTACATGATATTAGTTGGTTGTAGGCGATCAGCCCCGGGAAGCCTTACTCAACCTACGTTTCGTGCCATCTGGCACTCACCACCAGTCAGCAAGGCAGCGTATCTGCAACTTCGTGAAGGAAGGAATTCAAGTCTCTTCTGAGATTCGAACCGACGTCACTCAGTGTCGTCTGCAGTCAGAGACGTTACCACTGGGCTATTCGGGTTCCCGACTGATCACCTCTTTTAGTACTATGTTGGACACTTTGATTTCAGCACCGGATGGTGACGCGTGTTCAAGGGACACGAGTTCCCCTCTTCAAGGTTGCAGATATGCCGCTTTGCTGACTGGTGGTGAGTGCCAACTGGCACGAAACCTAAGTACTTCCCGGCAAGGCTTCCTGTGTCCGATTGCCTTCAACCATCTAATATCATAAAATCAATGTTCACCGTGATAGCCAGCTAGCTAGAATAGTGACCAAATTGGAAACCTGACCGATAGAATTCAGTCTGCACCAAAGAAAAGACTAGAAACATCACACTAGTTACTAACCACTGTCTAATCAAAGTGTGAAATTATTTATTACAATTTTGTCACACGGTCATTGACTTCAAAAGGTAGGGACAAACATTGCATTACTACTTGGAAGTCAACGATGAACCTTGTTGTTACAAGTCATGGGTGAAAAGAAACGCTGAAACATTCCTTCTTTTTCCGGAATACCGAAGTGGATTCCGACCGACCAATAATTAGTATATTTTTTTGTCTAAGGCTCAACAGGCATAGAAAACAAACAATGGCAAAATATTTTTACACTAAGATTATAGATGAGAATGTTACTGGGATAGAAGTGTGTTTTGCAGACACATCAAAGCTAAGGTCTCTGGATTATTATTTCGCTGCAAAATGTGAAGATTTAGCTCATTGGCTTCAGCTGTAGGTTTTCCGCCAATGGGTATCGGATTCGAATCCTGTTCCACTTACTTCACCCTGGGTATCTGAGTAGCATTATCAGGCCTCATACTGATAAATGTGGCTGTTAGCGTAGTCCATGAAAGACCTATTTAGGCTAACCAAGGTCAATCAATCACCAATAAAATGGGACAAGTGGTGCAGCTGCTGTATATAAAAAGTCTTCCGGAGTCAACAATGACAAAACAACTAGAACCATTCACATATTGTTATTCCTTAAAGATGAGGTTTTACAGGAACGTTGTATGTTGCAGTCCCAACTTCTCCATTTTTAATGGTGTTTGCCATCGGCTTTCGATGTGTCACTGATGATACCATTCATTACACCTCTCACATCACTTGTTTTTCTTAAAATTCAGTTAAGTGGATTAGATTTTTCATCTACCAGGCCTATTATTACACTCATCGTTTGAGTGTTACCCAGTTACCCAGATTGTGAATAGGTGAAGCGGGACTTGAACACGAGTCCAATTGACTGAAAGTCGAGTGCTACTTAGAAAAAAACATTGTTGCAATTTTTCTTTATTGCTTCTAACACCTGGAAGCTTTTGTTAATTTTGCGTACACATTTTGTGCTTCGCGAATGTGAACTCCATTCCATATTTCAGGGCATTCAGATAATATATATGTAAATGCAGAGTGACTGACTTGTTTCAACGTAGAACTTTGCACAGATCTGTACAAGTTCCACTTGCCACACAGCCCTCCTTGTAGCACACAAAGCAGGAGAAGAGAGTTAATGGAGATTCTAACGACACATAAAAAACAGAGGTGTGAGTGAAGGAAAAAGAGCAGTAATATGGGAAAACAATATAGTTTTATTGGATATTGTAAATCACAAAGAGTGAATGCATCCCCGCTGTCATTGATTGACAACGACGATTTTGAGCCATATCACCAATTGTCTCCAGCCTTCACTGTTTTGTATCATCCTGAGGACCCCAACCAGCCAGCCAGCCAGGCTGTCTACACCTCCCTACATGACTGGCTGGCTGGCTGACTTAAACTAACCCTCTTGTGGATTTCATTGACTGATGAAGCCATATTTTGGTTATGGTTTGACCACCACGAGCCAGCTCATTTCTAACCTGTTCCATCCTATGTGAGTCAGCTAACATTGCTCGTCATCAAGGAAGGTGGTCGATTGCATTACACAGTGGTATGCGTAACACATGTTCTAACCATCTCTCTCAATCGATGTAGTAGCTTCACAACCTCATTAAATAAAGAGTGTGAAATGCTGAGTCGTTAGAAGCCACCAATAACTTTTAAACATTATTATTGTTGTTTAACTTACAATTTCATGCTTTTATCATTTATAACTTACACTTATTATTAGATATTATTATTCCTTTTCATATAAACCTTTTTTCAATATTAATGAAAACATGCATCCATAAGATGGTGATGATGATAATGTCATTTAGTTGACTTCTCGTTTGTTTTGCTGTAGAAAATCTCTGTTAAAATAAGTTAACACTAGTGAAGCATCAAAAAAACTGCGCAACACTTACTAATTATCATGTCAATCCTTTTCACTTTGTAGTCTAATTAATAGTGATTATTTAAGCATAAGTTTATCCTGATATTTCCTGCTAATTGTTTATTTTTGGTGTATGCGTAATATGCTTGTTGCTAGTCTTCTTTATACATATTTATATATTATGAACAAATGGGTTTTTATCACATTTTAGTCACAGTTTCCCTTTCTTTTTAAAAATAAAATAAATTTCAGCTGACTTCGGATTCGCAAGGTTCTTACAAGATGGAATGATGGCGGTGACGATGTGTGGATCACCAATGTACATGGTGAGTTTGGATATTGTTGCAGAGTGAAAAGAATATTTTTTTGTTTACTGAATATATATAACGCCGACCATGCACATGGTCCGGGGTTCGATCCCCTGCCGGCGCATACCCGATATCTATGCTGAAAATTCCATACTTGTACTGAAAATATGGTGTGGAATCAAGCTGTAAATCAAAATTTAAAAAAATAAAATAAATTTACTGAGTGACTTTTCGGACACCGGTTTGTCGTTCATAATCATACCAGTTAGTTGTAAATGACACACAACTTCGGTACTCGATTTTTGTGGTTATCTCTCTTTCCTATCTGTTGTAAAGGTGATAGAATTATCCAAATGTCCTGGACAGGTGTTAAATCATTCCCAATTGCATGTATTCTCAATTGATTCGTTAGATAGGGATTCATTTAACAACATCTCTCCCTTCGTCCTCTTACATGAGGCTTTAGAACCACTTGTAACTCCACACAGCTGGCAGTCAGCTAATTATACAACTTGGCTGTACAAACTTCAGTAGGTTTAGGGGGGCTCGTACCTGTCACTCGTTGGAATCCGAGCGTCTAGACCAGTAAGTCAGTGTTAGTCTGCATTTCTCTAGATCTTTGTGTTCCGCTAATCTAATTGATTCTAACTTACTATTCTGATCTATGTATTTGACCTCATATTGATTGTAAAGTAATAGATAAACAAGATTATTTGGTTTGATAATAGGTTCTACAGAACTCCTTGATCGACATAATGCGTTTCTGAGTACATTTAAATGACACTTTTATTCCTGCCTTCTTAAGAATCCTACGTAAATTAGCAGTGATTCTGTTTTCGTGTGGTAAGGCTACTGGTGTTTTAAAGTCACCTCCACCCCTCTTCATGGTGTTCTCATCTTGATGTATATTTAACGGTCATGTCACTCTTATTGGTCACCTTATTTCATTCACATAGTCTGTATACTTCCGGATAAATTTGTCGGGGTAATTATCAAGTTTCAGAGCTTCTCTTATATGCCTTGCTTCCTTTGGTCTGTAAGCTTAGTATTATTGTTTCCTTTAGTTCCTAGAGGAACATAGGGCTTCAGCCGCACGTCTCCATTGTGTTCGGTTGTCCGCCAACGTTTTCATCATCTGGCTCCACTTCTGCCTAAATGCTTTCATCTCTTCTCATGACCTCCTTCTGAATGTCACCCTCGCACTGACGACCAACTAACTCCTCGCTTCCCATTCGGGTTCCACTCGAGTGATGGCCTGTCGTGTGATGTCACTCACTTGATGGTTTGTTTTCTCAGAGTATAGCCAATCCACCTCCATTTCTTCCTGCATATTTGTTGCACAGTTGGTTCCTGCTGGGTTGGTTCGCTCATTTCCAGAGATCCCTGTTGCTGATCTTTTTTTGCCGGCCATTTGATCTTGAGTAGTGTTGAGTGAAGACATCTGTTGATGAAGGTCTGCAGTTTGTGTGAAGTGCGCTTCATGACGCAGTACCAAGTCTCTGATCCGTATAGTAAGTGGCACTGACTTCACATTGGAGTTGAAAATCCGGATGTTATTTTTCATGCTGAGTGCTGCCGTTCTCCACACAGCCTTGAGGGTAATGAATGCGTCTTGCTTTTTGCGATCCTCGCTTTGATATCCTCGTCAGTTCCGCCTGTAGTTGGAACGATGCTTTCTAGGTAGGTGGGTAAAAGAGGTTGCTTCTTTCAGATTTTTCCTGTTTATACTGATTGTTGTCTGTTGTTATTGTTGTTGCTGTTGGCCAGGAATCTTCATCACCTCTGTCTTCTCTATGTTCACCTGAAGGCCTATCTTTGCTGCTTCTTCTGCCAACTTGTTGCTTTTCATTTGCATATCTTCCAGTTTGTTGGAAATCAGACATATATCATCATCGGCGAAGTCCAGATCCTGCATTTTTTTAGTGTGGGTCCATTTTTTGTCTGTTTCCTCGCTGCTCGCTGTCTGTCTCATTATCCAGTTTACTGCAATCAGGAAGATCATTGGAGATAGCAGGCAGCTTAGACAGCACCATAAGTCATCTTACTGGGGTTATTAGTTTTGGGGCAATACACTCAACTATATATTTAGACTCACTTGGAAGCACAGTTATATAGTTCGATGTATAAGTTCCGCTGTGTATTTCCTAACTTTACTCATAACTTTATCCATTGATTTCCTAATTTCAAATGGTCCTGTTTTGTATATGAGTATTAATATTTTTCAAAAGAGAAAAACTATTTTTGACATGTAGTCCAGACATGTAATACTGTCTCACTGTGTATATGTATATTGTGTATCCAATAAACAGAGTAATATGTAGTGACTATTTTATTTCATTAGAGCTTGGTAAAGTTTTGAATTCCTTTCAACAGTTGACTTTTTCTGATGTTTTATTATTCATTATATCTGTGTATCTTTACATATATGAATCAACATTCGTCCATCGAAACACATCAATATTATTTTGGTTTATAGTAGGGTACAGCAGGTTGAAGGTGAGGCTAGTAACTCATCAAAGTGAACATTGCTAAGTGGTCGCACTATGTCATGAATTGGCAGAAGTTAGAATTCATGGACTGATCATTGGATTAGTTCCCAATGGCTTAATGGTCTACGAGCTCTCTAGTCTTGTAACTAGAATGTTGTCGGTTTGAACCCTTGTGATGGGTGCGTGCGGATGAAGAGCCCCATGACCTGACGATACAGCTGTTCAGTACTCCTAGCTGGTTTTCCAATGATTCTCTAACTGGTGTCAGCTCATGATGAAATTCTCTAAATATCAATATTAGTTTTGTTTATAAGCTAGTTAGAAATCAGTAGGCTAACATTTCTTACACAATTTGTTTTGAAATAGTTTATTATCCATATTCATAATAAGATTTACAAATTATAGATATCGTTTCTACGGTTCTAGGCGTTTTCGTATTCACTCACACAATTCATTATTGCTCAAAATCACATCAAGTTACTCACACAACTTTCTAACTTCACTTATGTGATTCTACTATTTGTCATCTCTTGATTTGACTGGTAGTAATATTCTCCAGATATCTGGGGTATGAGTGATGAGTCATTGCATCCTATTGCACTTGTTGGGTGTGGATCCTATGAACAGCAACTCAGTAACCAACCTCGCTCTCCACCTGCTTGCACTTTTAACCCTCTCCCACCACCCTATTGTGTGTGTTAATGCATACATGCAGTGCAATCACTGAGTGTTTTTTCTAAATTACTTGTCTTCGTGGGGTCAGCCATGGTTAGTTTTGATATAACTAGTCTTTATACTAATATTCCAATCAACCAGTATAGCCTCAGAAGCAGCTAAAAGAGAACTAACTAACTGTAGATACTGAACTTACTCATAGGACAAAGCTGCCTATTGAGAAAATTATTTTAGGAATTTAGTTATGCCTCACATCTACTGTCTTTAAATTCCAGGGGAAAATATATAGACAAAGAGAAGGTGTAGCAACGGGATGGATCACCAATATCCCCTATGATAGTAGGTATCTTTATGGAGAGCTGGGAAAATATTCTTCTTAACATGGCATTTAATTCTACTCCAAAATATGGTGGAGTTATGTGGATGACACTTTTACACAGTGTTAGAACTACAGAACATCTCTAGCTTCTTCACACACACACACACATAAACTCACTAGTGGAGGGAATAAAATTCACATTTGAATCAGAAAATGAACAAGGAGAATTAGCTTTGATGTTAGATTGTAAAATAAAACGAACGGATAAGGTAAACTGCACACTAGCGGCGTTTATAAAGGCCAACACATTCTGCTAATAGATATTTAGACTTCAATTCATCTCATCTGTGAAGGTAAACTTAGTTAAGTGACTGTCTAACAAACCGAGCAGTAGCACTAAGTAGTACAACAAAAAACTTAAATGATGAAATATAACAGATAGAAGAATGGTTGGTTGGTGTTAAATAACCAACTATCATATAAAATTCATTAGAAAGATCAGAAAAGGTCAAAATAAAAATAATGGTGAAACTAATAATCATAACTTAAATAAGAAAGTATATAAGGCATCTACAGTAGTTTAACCATATAAAAAGGGGACATCCGAGACACTCCATACGTAGGAATCGGAGTAGTGGCATTTACGCCTACAAACTCATTCAGGCAGAGACAAGCTCTGTAGGTTAAACGACCCTGTCGGTTGACCCAATTAGACAAAATAATATAATTTACAAAATACCTTGTAATGACTGTGAGTTAGATCAACTATATAGGTCAATCAAACTAGTAGATCAGGAGTAGTGAGATTATCAGAACATAAGAATTTAGCTAAGGTGAGAATGATTGGTCCCACGAAGATAAGTAATTTTAAAAAAAGCTCAGCAATTGCGCTACATGCATTAACACACAACCACACAATACGGTTTGAGAGGGTTAAAATTCTAAAATGTAATCTATGTAGGTGGAGATAGAGACAGGTTGATTACTGAAGCTGTGATCATTGAAAAATCTACACCCAACACGTGCAATAAGATGCAATGACTCCTCACTCACGCCAGATATCTGGAAAATATTACTACCAATCAGATCAAGAGATGAGAAATAGTGGAGTCATATAAACAAAGCTGGAAAGTTGTGTGAGTAGTGCTTTGATAAGATTATGAGCAGTCATAAATTGTTCTCGAAATGTGGTCGTTAGTAGTAAATATTACTGTATAACCACTATCAGACTTTGTCAAAATAAAAATTTTATCAATAATGGGATTATTCCACTCGGTTTATTTTTAGCATTGTTACTTTATCTAAAACACTAAAAGCAATGGAAGTCATACGCTCTGAATTATGAAATTACCATGGTTTGGTTATGTATGGAGTGAATTATATCAGTTATATATATTGCAGTAAATAAGTTTTTCATTGTGTGAGATACTTAACAAACAAACATGTCGGATGACATTATTCACAATATTGAGTTTTTAATTTTTCCTGGTCGGAGTGCTCTCACTTACGTCATTTGTGATGAGGTATTTTACAAATGAATCAAAGCTAACATCTTTACAATATGGTCAATAAGCTAAGTGACCCGACATTGTACTATTTGCTAAATGTCATAAAGCCGTAGACACAGCCTTATTAATACATGGTTGCTCTTATGCGGGGATGCATATGCGTGATTTAACACCCTACAGATCAGGTCAAAGACTTTGCCGCTAAGCTTTTCAAGACATATTATATGCAACAATCTAGATATTGAACTCAGAGTATCTATCAAATTGTCGTTAGTCAAGTACTTTTAGTGTGGTGACAGCTGTCTACTAGCCAAAATTGTAAACAACAATTTACGTCAATGTTTACTTCCCGAATCGAGGTCATGAAAAAAGCAATAGCAAAGCCTAACGTTGTTGAACTCACCAACCAATCAAAGCAGACTTAGCGTGGGCGGATATGGATTGTAGATATATAGTCTGACCTTCGAAGAAATGGACACAAAGCGATAACAGAATAACCTTGAGCAAGAAAATAGCCAATCAGAAGAGGTTGCTTCTCTGCTAACAATAACACTCATAATAGTGTACATAAAAATCTATAAATACCTCTTGATTTTCTCATTAAACGATCTGTTGCCTGGCCCTTGTCTTCTGTCATTACAATAGTAGTTATAAAGAAACGAAAACTACTTAGCAAATGTTTTAAACCTCTTTAGGGTTTGTTATTTGCACTGGTAGAATTTTCCAACCTTGCTACTGAACAGTAAATAGTTCGTTTTCAGGCTCATACTCTTATGTATTCACTAGTTTTCGTAAAAAAAGCTACTAATAATAGGTGTTTAGATTCTGGGTTACTTGAATACAAAAGTTAAATATGTAGCATGCACCACAGGGGTTCGAACCTAAGACCTTCCGGTTACTAGGCAAACTCGTCGACAAATGCTTGCCGATGGCATTGATTGGTGCCAGTCACGCTAAAAATCACGAATTTGTAGAAGTTGGAATCTATGGATCATTGAATCGGGTCCCAGTGATTGAGTGGTCTACGAGCTCGCTAGTCTTGTAATCGGAAGGAGCTGGGTTCGAACCCTGTCGATGGGTGTGTACTGCCAATGATTCCCAAACTAGGATGAAACAGCTGGCTGTCCAGTACTCCCTACTAGTTTTCAATGGTTCTCTAACTGATATCAATCCGTGGGCAAACTCGAAAGACAAATCAACTCTTGAAAATATAGTCTTTCGGAGATAATTCCATTATGGGTAAGATTTACTTTGATAAAGTCTCACAGTATTATATACAGTAATGTTTACTGATGACCACGTGTAGAGCACAATTTATTGCCATGCATTATCATATCAAGTTACTCATACAACTTTCAACTTCACTTATATGATTGCATTATTTGTCATCTCATGATCTGATTGGTAGTAATATTTTCCAGATATCTGCTGTGACTGATGAGTCATTGCATCTTATTGCAACTATTGGGTGTAGATTCTATGATCACGGATTCAGTAATCAACCTGTCCCTATCTCTACCTACCCATATTACTTTCTAGAATTTTGTCCCTCTCCTACTCCCATATTGTGTGATTGTGTGTTAATGCATGCGCGCATGCAGTGCAATTGCTGAGCTTTTTTCTCAATCACTCATGTTTGTGGGATCAATCATTCTAAACGTTACTAGATTCTTATGTTCTGATAATCCAACTACTCCTGATCTACTAGTCTGACTTATGTATTTGACTTAACTCACAGTCTTTGCAAGGTATTTTGTAAATTATATTATTCTGTCTAATAGGGTCAACTTACAGGGTCCTTTAACCTACAGAGCTTGTCTCTACCTGAGTGAGTTTGTAGGTTTAAATGCCACCACCCCAATTCCTGCTTTATTGAGAGTCCTATATGCGGAGGGTTTCAGATGTCCCCTCCTTATATGGTACAACTTCTGTAGATACCTTTTATTCTCTCTTATTTATGTTATCATTATCAGTTTCCCCATTATTATTTTTGTTTTGCTCTTGACCTTCTCACATCTTCCTGATGAATTTTATAGGATGGTTAGTTATTTAACACCATCTCCTCTTCTATCTTTTTCATTTCAACATTTAAGTTTTTGTTGTACTACTTAGGGCTACCGCTCAGTTAGTTAAACACACACTTAACTAAGCCTGCCTTCACAGACAGATAACAGATGAGATGAATTAAGGTCTAAATATCTATTGGCAGATTGCGTTGGTTTTTTACAAACGCTGGTATGGAGAATACTACTACCAATCATCAAGTCAAGCGGTGAAAAATAATAGAATTATATAAACGAAGTTAGTAAGTTGTATGAGTAGCGCCTTCATATGAGATTATGAACAGTGATAAATTTTGCTCGAAACGTGATCATCATTAGTAAATATTACTTACTGTATAACAAACACTGTGTGACTGACTTTATCAAAATAAATTTTTGCCCATAATGGAATTATACCCTACCATCACAGTGCACAAGTTTTATTCTTATATCTTTCGGAGATAGTTTACCTGCATCCACCTAACCAAACTGTCATTTGTGTCATTAATTAATCATCTAGTTGTTTCACTCAAACATTAATTAATCTTATGCTTACTTATTTATGTAAAACTTCTGTAAGCATTTTTTTTTCTAAACTTTCTATTTTTCTCTCCTTTTGTGATGTAAACAGGCTCCTGAAGTGTTGATGTGTCGTAAATATGATGCAGTTGCAGATATATGGAGTATGGGTATTATTGTTTACCAGTGTTTAACTGGTAAAGCCCCGTTTTATGCTAATACACCGGAGGCATTGAAAAATATTTACGAGAAGACAGCTTGTCTTAGACCAAAGTGAGTAGTGTGTGTGTATGTGTTGTAATTTTTTTCCCCACTGTTTTTATCTTAAGATCGCATATATATGAGTCAACCTTGAACCATACAGATTTTTTTATGTTCAGTATGTTATCGTTTTTTACAATGATAAAAGTCAGTTGTCATCAACTAGGCTGTACATTCGTGTATTCATAGTAGTGAATGGACTAGAAAGTTCCAGAATTATTTCCGGTCAAAGGTTAAATTAATCAGTGTTTCATTTCTTCGATGTTCAACTGAGAGGGAATGCCGTCAACTCGCTGAGAAGATCCATCTACAAGAAGCCCACAAGAAAAACTGACAGTTTATCAACTTTTAAAGTTGTGTGCCTCTAAGCAGAAAGAGAAACCTAAGACTACTCTCTTTCTTTCCTCGAATATCCTAAAAATATACACTGAGGAGTCAATTGATGGAGGATTACGTAATCTCCGAGGGACCTTGATAGAAAATGGTTTGTACTCACCCAGATTCATAGAAAAGAATCTAAAACCAAAGAAAACACCTGAAAAGGTCACAGTCGTCCCCATAAAGATGCTGACACTGAACCTCGAATTTAAAATCATAGGTGCCTGCATTCTATCTCCCGTGTGTGTTAGGTGATGGTACAATAGGCATCGGTGGTCGAGTGCTAGTAAGGTGTAGGTAAGGAGGTGAAATCAATCGACGAGCTGGTTGTGAAGTTACTGCATCGATTGACAGAGAGATGGTTAGGACATGTGTGATGCATACCACCGTGCAATCGAACACCTTCCTCAACCGATGGGCAGTGTTAGCTGACTGACATAGAGTGATGGATGAGGTCGGAAAAGAGTTAACTAGTGGTGGTTAAACAAAATCGTAGCTTCATTGGTCATTGAAATGCATAAAATCAGTTTAAGCCAGCCAGTCACGTAGGGAGGTGTAGACTGCCTGACCGGCTAGTTGGGGGGTCCTCAGGATGGTAAAGGCCAATGACTGCTGGAGACAATCCATGATACGGCTCAAAATCATCGTCGTCAATGGCTGGCGCAGGTGCATTCACTCTTTGTGATTTATATTTCATAACCAATGAAATTCTATTGTTTTCCCATATTACCATTCTTTTCCCTCGCTTACACTTCTGTTTATTATCCCTCCATCTTTTGAATCTCTCTTAACTCTCTTCTCTTGTTTTGTGTCGTACAAGAAGGAAGTGTGGCAAGTGGAAATGGTGCACATCTGTACAAAGTTGTACGTATTGGATGGTTGGAGGCAATCGGCCACAGGAAGCCTTGGACCTAGGTTTCGTGTTAGTTGGCACTCATCAGCAAGGCGTATCTGCAACCTTGAAGGAACTGATGTCCCTTCTGAGATTCGAACCCGCGTCACCCAGTGCTGCAGTCAGAGACGTCACCACTGAGGTATTCAGGCTCGCGACTGACCTACTGTAGGGATGTATTGGATATTTTTGATTGCACACTAGTCAGTAACTAGTATAATGTGTCTAGTCCTATCTTCGGTGCAGTTCTACGTTAAAACTAGTCAGTCAGTCGTCAGGGGGATCCAGTGCACCCTAGTTCTATTTCAAATCCACCAGATGGATGTACGAGTGAATCATTAATATACGACAAAATAGGCGAAGAATAGTGAAAATAAAATATCAGACGCATATTAACAAAGTCATCATAGCTTAGCGAATAAATTTAAAAACAAACTTATCACTAATACAAAACCGTCAACCCTATAGGGAATGCAAGTAAACTAAATATCTGTATGTCCTTAGTGGAGAGTGTTCATAACATTATACACAAGTGACAACTGAAGACAACAAAAAGGATGACAGCTAATTATACTATTACTGATCAGAATCAAGGCAAAACAGTGTCACTTGAACACAGAAGAAAAGAAAACATTGAATTCACAAATATATATATATATATATATACATATCGATTTTTGATTACAGCTTGATTCCACACCGTTCTTTTGGTACAGGTATGGAATTTTCAGCATGTGATATCGGTAGCCCAAATTTTGTAGGCCAACCATAGATATCAGGTGTGCATCGGCAGAGGATCGAACTCCGGACCATGTGCATGATCGGTGAGAGTCCTAACCGCTGTGCCACCGACGTACAATGATTATAGTGTATCCGCAAGACAAATATTGCACTGTAACACTTAACCAGTTCCAATGACTGAAATGTCATCTTTCATTTTATCGGAATCATTATACGGAATTATTCCACAAGTCCATCGGACAAGCTTCATTATTCAATCTATAGGCGGTTTTTGCGGGAAGCAACTCAATTGTAGCCAAGAAAACAATCTGACTAACATCTCCAAAAGTAAACATTTTATCAGGGTGTTGATCAAGTCATTCAAGAAGTCACAGAACAGTAATTTAACATTTTTCAACTTGGTTTCCGGTGTATAAGCTTCATCATAGATGTACTAATGGAATTAAGCCTAACTCACTTCAGAGACTCAGGGATTGACTTGTTACCACCAGGGAATAATCTCGTTGACTTAGAATATGCAGATGATATAGTCTTCCCTCCTGGGTGAAGATACTGACAGTATAGAGCAGAGCCATCTAAACACCTTGAGCTGCAATCTGCGTATGTTTGACATGCGATTCCCTCCTGCTGTCAAGTGTTAAACGATGCTACAGGACTCCACTGGATTACATTGACTCTTAGTTTAAAGATAGGGGGAGATGGTGAATTGGTTGGTGGAGCGTACTGATCACTTCACTTGTTTGGGAAGTTGCCTCGGCCCTAACGGGTTGATAACTGACGAAATCTCAGCTCGAATACAGAATGCTCGGTTCGCATATGCCAGTTTATGCCGTCTCTGGCGTAGACGTGATATCCGGCTATCGACCGAAGGATGTGTGTACTCCTCAGCAGCACTTCGTTGAGTCCTTCTTTATGGCCACGAGTGAGACATGACTATTGAGAGTGGAAGACATGAAAAGATTAGCTATCTTTGATCATAGATGTCTGCGTTCTATCTTCCGTGTGTATTAGGTTGTGGTAAAATACGGTGAGCAATGTTGAGGTTAGGCATGCCATCGGTGGTCGAGTGCTAGGTGGGTGGGACGGGGAAATCAATCGACTAGGTGGTTGTGTAGCTACTGCATCGATTGAAAGAGGTGGTTAGGACATGTGTTATGCATAACTCGGAGCAGTCGACCATCTTCCTTGACAGACGGTCGAACCAAAACATGGCTTCATCAGTCAATGAAATCCACAGCAATTAGTTAAAGTCATGTTGGGAGGTGTAGACTGCTTGACTGGTTGGTTGGGTTCCTCAGGATGGTAAGAACCAATGGTGACTGGAGACAGTCGGTGATATGATTCAAAATCGTTGTCAATGGCTGGCGCAGATGCATTCACTCCTTGTGACTTATAATACCCAATAAGACTATATGGTTCTTCGATATAACTATTCTTTTTACCTCATACCTCTGTTTGCTGTCACTATTTTGCATTTTTTTTAACTTTCTTCTCTTGATTTGTGTGCTACAAGGAGGGAGTGTGACGACTGGAACTGCTGCACATGTTTGCAAAGTTCTATGTTGAAACCAGTCAGTCAGTATAAGCTTCCCTCCGCCTACATTGCAACTGTCGGATCGCCATTGAAAGTGGATATCGAAAGGTTACCATTTCTCAACCACGTATACCTTCATTCTTTTGCTCACACTATGAGTTCATCTTCATGGTGAGTACTATGAAGATTAAGTATTTATTGTTCGATAAAGAAGACTAATCATTAGGCGATAATGCCATAGATGATTTTAATCTACCAAACTAGCTGGTGAAAAAATGTTTGGGCTTAAAGTCATCAAGCTGATAAAAATCGTTAGTTACAGACTATTGATTGCCTGAGTCAAAATCTTTCATGGTTGTGCAACAAATATATTGTGTAGTCTTCATCAGTTTTCAAAATTCAACTGCTATCTTTCCATACATTTATTGGACAGTAGTAGCTAATGTGATGTGTCTAATCGTTTCTTTGGTGCAGACTGAATTCTATCAGTCAGTCAGGTTTGCAATGTGGCCACCATGTCACTAGGTACCTCGCCATCATGGTGCAAATTGATTTGGTGATATATAAGGGGGTTGGAGGCAATAGGACACAGGAAGCCTTGCCGGGAAGTACCTAGGTTTCGTGCTAGTTGGCACTCACCACCAGTCAGTCAGTCAGCAACACGGCGTATCTACAAACTTCTACCTGTCTGTATTCGACATAGAACTTTGCACATATGTGCTGCAGTTCAAGTCGCTACACTCCATGTAACACACAAATCAAGAGAAGAAATGCATAACATAGACAGTACACAGAGGTGAGAGACAAAGGAATAGTAGTAACGAAGAACAATATAGTTTCATTGGAAATCATAAGTCACAAGGAATGGATGCATCTGCGCCATTGAGAACGATTTTGAGCCATATCACCGATTGTTTCCAACCATTGGTTTTTACCGTCCCGAGGACGCCAACCAGGTAGTGTACATCTTCCTACGTGGCCGGCTTAAACTAACTGTTGTAGATTTCATTGACTGGTGCCATGTTTTGGTTTGACCACCGCTAGCTCCTTTCCAACCTGACCCTATGTCAGCTGCTACCTTGACGTGGTGGCCGGGCTTGCATATCGCGATGACCCAACAAGCTACACTGGCTGGAACCAATGTTCCTGCAGGTCCTACCATGCCAGGAAGGTTGTTAGGATAACGATTAGATTAAAAGCAGTTACCGGCATTGTGTAAAAATCTTTCCTACACTATGCCGGGGGTTTGAGGGCGAAGTCGTACTGCTGGGGAACAGGGGTGTAACAGCAGTGAGGTGTTTCCCTCAGATGACTAGCATGCAAGCCAGCTATGCTGTCTCTCCATTCCGGAAAGAGGGGTTAGAAAAAGTCGACCCCAAAAATTGTACATCTCGATTTACCCTACGGTGGTTTGTAACCGGTGGTAAGTTTACTAATACGGAACCAATCTCAGAAACCAGTTCATACAGGCCGTGTGTGACCGGCCGGCCTCAAGCAGTTGTCCCCTGGGCTCTGCGGTCATGCAACACTAACCCTCTTTCTGTTTCAGGTACCCGAAGAGTCAATCAACTTCCACGGTGTGGGCAGCCGGGAAGTAACAACCGCCCACACACTTCCAAAAGCACACAAAGCCTTCCTGAGCATCATTCTCCTTTACTCTACAACCTTGAAGGGAGGAACTCATTTCCCTTCTGAGATTCGAACCCGCGTCACCACCCAGTGCTGAAATCAAAATGTTCAACATAGTACTAAAGGAGGTGGTGAGTTGGGAACACGAGTATCTTAATGGTAACGTCTCTGACTGCAGACGGCACTGAGTGACGTCGGTTCGAATCTCAGAAGGGACATGAATTGCTTCAATGACCATGTCTCACAAACATTAAGTAGGACGGAGTGAACTGCTGAGTGGTGCACACGTCCTTTGATCAATAACCAGCCTTCTGTATCCATGCTGAGCTTTCGTCAGCGATCGATCAACCCGCTTATCCAATAGAACGTAAAAGTCAGTGTGTCGATACTTTTCTTCATTTGTTTCTGTCTGTCTGGATTCAACATAGAACTTGTCACCGAAGTGCAGCAGTTCGAGTTGCCACGTTCCAAATACCACACAAAGGTAGACAAAAAAATGAGTGAAGAGAATCAACAGAGTTTTGACAAGTATAAGAGTGAAACAGAATGAGTAATGGTAGAAAGGAATATGAAAGATTACAGAGACTGAATACATCTGCGTAAGCCATTGACAACGATTTTGAGCCATGTCACCTATTGTCTCCAGCCATTGATTCTTAGAGTCCCGAGGGCCCCAACCCGGAAGTCTGCATCTCCCCCCTACCTGACTCAGTTTAACTGGGAAGGATTTCATGGATTGATGATGCCATGTTTTTGTTTGGCCACCACTTACTCTTTTCCAACCTGCATCTATATCAGCTAGTAATGCCCGTCCGTCGGGGGAGGCGATGGTTAGGCATGCGCAGCACGTGACCTAGCCATCTCAATCTATGTAACTTTATAGCCTCGTCGATTGATTTTCCCTCTTTGTCCAACACTCTACGCCTAACATCAACATTACTTACTTTATTATACCACCTAACGCGAGAAAGAGATCGTAAACATCTGTGGTCAAAAACACTCAACCTTTTCATGTCTTCAACTCGTATTGGCCATGTTTCAGAGGCATAGAGAAGGACGGAGCGAACTGCTGAGCAGTACACACGTCCCTTGGTTGATAGCCAGATGTCACGCCTACGCTAGAGACGGTGTAAGTTAGGGAAAGCAGCCCGAGCTTTCTGGATCCTTGCTGAGATTTCGTCACCAATCAATCCGTTGGTGCTGATACAACTTCCGAAATAGGTGAAGTGGTCAACATGTTCTATCACTTCACTCCGTATCACTAAGCTAGGAGTTGACGTAGTCCAGTCCTGTAGCAGCATCTTACATTTCACATGGGCGAATCGCATGCCAAACATACGAAGATTGCTGATCAAGGTGTTCAGAAGACTCTGCATTTTGTCAGCATCCTCCCCTAACAGGACTATGTCATCTGCATATTCGAAGTCCATAAGACTATTCCCTGGTAAAAAGTCGATTCCTAAGTCGTTAAGTTCAGTTAAGGATACTTCCATTAGCATATCTATGATGAAGTTGAACAGGAATGGGGAAAGTGGACATCCCTGACGGACACCACTGGTTGTTAAGAATTCAGATGACAATTCCCCATAAGCTCTTACATGGCTACGTGAGTTTGATTAGAGTGCCTTAATTAGTGCAATGTACTTTCTTGGCACTCCCTTCACAGTCAAACATTGGCATAGTACCTTTCGATCCACGGAGTCGAAGGCCGTCTTCAAGTCAAGAAATATGACAATTGTTGGACACCGAAAAGTATGTCTATGTTCTAGCATCTGTTGGAGAGTGAAGATATGATCTATGCACCCTCTACCTGGCCTAAAGCCTGCTGATATTTATTTATAAGTAATGTATGTATCGTTTCTTAAATAAATATATTTCAATGATTACACAGAGTATTATCCTCCTACTAGTCTGACCACCTTTCTATCTAACCGCTTACAAATTCCCTTTATGATGTTAATAAATCTTCATACCTGTATTATTTTTTTTTCCTTCATATTTTTCTATTTTACAGAATTCCTGTCACAACTAGCAAAGCACTACAAGATTTACTGTTGAAAATGCTTAATCGTAAACCATCAGAAAGAATTGATTTTCGTAAGTGATGAAGCGTTATATAAATATGCTGTCGTTCGTGCATTCACTCATTCAATCTGTAATAATAATTATGTCACATGCTAATTAATATTCATCATTACTACTACTGCTACTACTATTACCTATAGCTATTAAAGCATACTTGTCAAGCCCTATAGACAAGAGATTGTCGTATAAAAAAGGCTAAGCTCTAAGCAAAGTAGTAGAATAGCAAAATATAAGTAAGTGCCTCAGGTTTACTTTCATCTTAAGAAAAGCATTCATTAAGAGTGAGAGAATGTCGTATGAATAGTTTTTTCTTCTCTTCTCTTCTCTTCTAAGTGTTTTTTCTAAAAAACAATATTGATGACAAAATAAAACACGTAGTTCAGCGAAGAGTTGCTTGTTGGCGGCGAATTCATTCACCACTTAGCTGTGCACAATCGCAACTAGATATAATTGTTTTTGGATGTGTGTGTGTGTGTGTTTGTACATTAGCTTTGTCAGACAAGAAGAAAAAATTAGTTAGGGTTGTTGTGTATTATTATTATTGTCTCCTTTAGTTCCTAGAGGAACATAGGGCTTCAGCCACGCACGTCTCCATTGCATTCGGTTCCCCGCCAACGTTTCCACCTGGCTACATGCTTTCACCTCCTCTTCATATGACCTCCTCCTCCTCTATGTCACCCTCGCATTGACGAACAACTCGTCGCTTCCCATTCGGCAGGTTCCACTCGAGCGATGGCCTGGTGTGTGATGTCACTTGGTGGTTTTCTCGGGGTATGGCCAATCCACCTCCGTTTCTTTCTGCATAGTTGGTTGCACGGTTGGTTCGTTCCTTCCCAGAGATCCCTCCCTGTTGCTGATCTTTTCTGGTCGGCCATCTGATCTTGTAGTAGTATTGAGCAACAACAGCTCTTGATGAAGGTCTGTAGTTTATCGAAGTGCCCTCCGTGACGAGACGCGGTGTTGCGCCAAGTCTATGATCCGTATAGTAAGTGGCACTGACTTCACATTGGATTTGAAAATCCGGATCTTATTTTCATGCTGAGTGCTGTTGATTATCTTCACAGGGTTGTTGTTTACATCATCAAAATATTTCAAAAAATGTGATGAATAATCAAATTGTAACCAGGTTGGAGTTGGGGGGGGGGTTAAAGATTAATATGAGGGTAGTGGTGATGGGATGTCAAAAAATAGTTTTCAGTGTTAGTTAGTGGGTAAAAGAAGTGTATTGTAGCTGCTTAATAAGATGATTAATTTGATGAGAGTTTCCATCGGTATTCAAGTGTTGGTTGGCAGGGATTTGATTGGTTTCAGGATTTCATTATTGGTTAGAGAATTATTGGAAAACCGACAGGGAGAGTTATTCCTGACAGCTATTTTGTCAGCCTAGTTTGGGAGTAACTATTTAGAACTACGCACCCACAGATAGGGGTGCACTTTCCGGTTACAGGGCGAGCAAGCACGTAGACAATTAAGTCACTAGGACCCGATCCAATGAGAAGTCCATGAATTCCAACTTCTACCAATTCATGCAAGATATAACGCTACTGGCACTAGCCACTGTCATCGGTGGCGAGTATTTCTCTTCACACCCGACATACTTTACCCCACTTGTCACGACTTCTCACTAGAACCCAGGTAACCACCTACCTGAATAGGGCCAGCTGCTAGTGAGCATCCAATTGATATTCAAGAGTTGGTTTGCAGGAATTTGATTGGTTGTAGGATTTCATCATGAGCTGACAATCGTTTGGAGAACCATTGGAAAACCTGTATGCCAGACAGCTGTTTCGTCCTAGTTTGGGACTCTTCGTCAGTATGCACTCATTGATTTGATTAGAATGTACGTAGAAACAAAGGAAAATATGGAATTATGTAAGAGTTGTAAAGACATTACAAGAGTTACAAAGGGTTAAAGAAATAAGAACGCAAGCGTCAAGTGAGTAGAAATCAACACGGTTGTTGTCTTGATAGTAGAATTGGTTGAATGATTTTCTTTTGTATACACAACTCTGATTCTTCCAACTGAATGACTAAGGCTTCAGCAATACAAAGGAGACGAAAGGGTATTGTTTTTGGTAGGTTATTCCTCACGTTGTAGATCACTTTGAAGTAGGCTTTTGTTGAGATGGATTGATTGGTGTTGACAAGATGTTCGATGATCGCACTCCCTTATAGAGAGAGCCACTACATTACCTTTTTGCAGCTATGCGGAATAGTGTTCTTGAATTCTTTTGGACAGAGGATACGCGTCGAACGATCAATGTATGTACCTGGTCAGCTCCACACAGCAACAGGTGAACTGAATAGCCAGATAGCTATTTTTATATCAGTATGTGAAGTATTAGGCCTGTGAGAGGCGTATGCGGTAGATCAGATGTTCAACGGTGACACCTTGATGTGTCTCTATAACACTTTCATGGTTAACTAAGCAGTGGTGTTGAGCAACAACTACTTTATAAGGCTGTTGTAAACTATTATATTACATTATTATTATTTGTATGGTAAAATTAGTAATACTCTGTGACGTTTTTATTAAATCTACCTAAATAAATATGTGTCAATATTGGGTTATTTTTATCTCGTGAATAGCTAGCTAATTAAAGCTATTTTTATTATATGTATATATATGTGTGAGTGATTGAGAGTGTATGCGCGCGTAGAGTAGTAGTAAGTTAGTTGCGTGTGCACACACTCCACAAATATAGATTAATTATCCTTACTCTTAACTATTCTTGTGATATAATATATTGAATGAAATCAATCAACAAAATGGAGAAGGAAGAGAAAAGAAACGCACACACTGACAAGAGGCATTTTGTTAGTTGCTAAGTGTGGCACACACTTTACTGTTGGTTGTATGTGTGTGTCTGTGTGGTGGTGGTCAAGAGGGTGGGTGGGGGTGGGTAGTGTTTTCTGATACACGTGATGTTCAAAATAATGTAGATTATTGATTTTAGATAGTTGGAAGCAATCGGCAGGAAGCCTTGCTCACCACTACCACCAGTCAGCAAGGCAGGAGTATCTGCAAGTCGTTGAAAGAAGGAACTTATGTGCCTCCTGAGATTCGAATCGTCATCACCAGCCAGTGCCTGTCTGCAGTCACTTAGAGACTTACTTACTTTACTTTACTTCGGCTATCTCCTACGGGAGGATGAGACGGCTTCATGAACATCAGAGAGTTCATGAAGTTTCATGGGAATTCGGTACGAGTGATGTCCCCAGAATCGCTCGGCCTTTTGTTTGAGAGTGCAGCTCTAGCCTTTACACAACCAAGTGTGACCTACAAGGCAGTAGGAGTGGAGTAGAGAGTCCACTATCCATTGGCAGCCGGTGACCGGAGTTCGGTTCACACGCCTTTTTGAATGGGGCCAGACATCCAACAAGCCCTTTGTCCATACGTCTGCCGGTGAGCTCCAGTGAGCTTCATACGCCAGTCGTTGGAGGTTTGGAATCAGGGTTTAGCCATCTCCCCTAGACTGTCATCCAATGGACAGTCAACCCGGTGAAGAGCGCCGGGCATCCGCTTTCGCCCTCTCACTTTGGTGAGAAACACCTCCGCCACGTGAAGGCAGTGAGTAGGACTTCCTCAGGAGAGGCTATGTAAGACGCCCGGTCATATGGGAGCATTTCAAGAGGTGTGCGGAGGGGTGACCAACCCGCAGCGCAAGGCACCCACCTCCGACCATCCTGAGGCTTTGGAGGCGTACGTTACCAGTGAGCAGGTATTCGGGCTTGCGGTTGACCACCTCCAATGAAAATGCAGGTTATTACTTCAACTGTGAGGATACGAATGGGTAATATGATTCAATAACCCCTGCCCGATATTGGGTTACACATGGCGTAGTATACTACGAGATGTTATGGTGTACACTAGCCTTTGTGAAGCGCTGTTGTAACTCCAAGTTCCACTGTTGTTTGTTGTCCACATCACAGCGAATCACACTTGCTGACATGATCTTTCTACTATAAAATCCACACACACACACACACAAATGCACACTCACACAAAGCTTACAAAACCTTTTTAAGGTGTGTGTACTTTCTTAAGTTGTGAAAGAAAAAACACAAACAAGCAAACAAACAACGTGATGTTGAGTAGTGCAAATGGTGTGTGTGTGTGTGTTTGTGTGTAAATTATAGTACTAGAAAGGATGGGATTTTCACACGTGAACACGGAGGCAAAATCAGGCAACACACACATGCATTCATTCTACAAGAAAAAAATCTTTTTAAAATTTTAATATCTGAAAATTTTATAGCGTTTTTTTTTGGTCACAATTTTGTCTTTATTTACCTATATACCATTTTTCCTTTCTGTTTCTTTTTATGCATAAATGTTTGTTATAGAGAGTTTTCTCAACCATCGATTTCTGCATCAACGTCATATTGAACCTAGAGGTAAGATTGTGTGCTCCTATGTGTGTGTATGGGTAAGTAGTATGTGAATGAATGGCTTTTGTTTGATATTTATGTTTTATTCATTATTTCTTCAAGATTCCCGTCTTCCGCTACTTCTGTGGAAGGATGATAATTGCTTGCACAGAGGATTACAATTTCCACTGTCCTAAGTGATGAAATGTGCGCAAAATGTATGTTTTTGAGTGTGGAGAAGAGTGAGTCGACAGACAAATAGTAGTAATAATAATAGCTTTGGGACTCTTCAGCAGTACGCACCCACCACAGCCGGTTTGAACCCAGGACCTTCTGGTTACAAGGCCAGTGAGCTCGTAGACCATTGAGCCACTGGGACCCGATCCAATGGCACATGAATTCTAACTTCTGCCAATTGACGACATAGCTCGACCATTACGCAGAAGTTAGAATTCAAGGACCATTGGATCGGGTCCCAGTGGTTCAATGGTCTACGAGCTTGCTAACCTTGTAACCAGGAGGTCAGTAGTATATGACACTATGCAAAGGTGGTGGACAATTCACCTCCAATAAGATCTGTTTTTAATCTTGCTTGAATCAGCAATCATGTTAAGTATATCCATTTATAGTGAAAGATTCAAGGGATTGTAAGCTACACATTTTACATAAGAAATGCCTAGTATCCCTTACCTATGTGTAGACGACTTCATTATATATATATATATATATATATATATATATATATATATATATATAGGGAAGATTTACAATCTCAGTAATATGGTATTTTGAAGGATTTGAAGGCACCAATACTTTCGATGTTACAGTTGCATTTTCATGTGGATATGACTATTCAAAGCTGTACCTCTGTCTCCCTAGTAGTCTTTTTCAGATATTCTCTGTAGAGGCCGTTGGTGAGGTCGGGGTGGGTGGGTGGACAGCAGCAGTAAGAAAACAATTTAGAACTGATAGAACTGTTGGAAACACACTATTCTACTCCTCTTTTCCTTGTCGGTCAAACAGTTTTCAGTTATTGGATATGTAGGGATTTTATTTGATTGGTTAGAGGAGTTCCTGACTCACCTTCAACCTGCTGCTGTACCCATCATCAAAGAAGGCCAGTGGTTGAATGGTGTACAAGCTCACTGGCCTTGTAACCAGACGGTCGTGGATTCGAACTCTGGTGGATACGTACTGCCGAAGAGTCTCGAATTAGAAGGAAACACCTGACTGTCCAGTATTCCCAGCTAGTTTTCCAATGGTTCTCCAACCTAAGTCAGCTCATGATGGAATCTTCCAACCGAACCAACAGTCGCCTAGAAAATCATGTGTTTGGAAAGAAGGGGGGAAAGCTTGTTAGCTGGTATACTGAAAAGCTTTAACTCTCTCTCCCACTGTCTGTCTAACCCAGTATCTCTAAGAGGATAAATTAAAACTATTATACAAAATATACATACTTACTTGAAAATATTTAAATGTCATCTCTTGACAAATGATATTTTTGTGTCATTTTTCATTTGTTTATACAATCCTAATGTCATGCAATTTTCTTTCTGGTTAAATAGGAAGGATATTTTTCTTTCTGTTGCTTTTATCCTGCAGTTCTGTGTTATAGTGGTGCATCAACTATGTGTTTTTGCCTTTTTATAGGACAGTATATTAGTTTAACATTTTTTCTTCGAAAGACAGTCGGATTGTATTCACCGACAATGTGACATTTAGAATAGGCTGTTCATGATTATTCCCAAACTGCCATTCATCTCATCATTGTTGGGTAAAATCAATCAATTCATCCTCTAGCGTCCAATTAGGAAAATGAACTTTATTATTATTATTGTTCCCTTGGGTTCCTAGTGAAACATAGGGCACCAGCTGCACATCTCCAATTGCTTCTGTCTTCTGCTGTACTTTTCACCTGCATCCATGTTAGTACATGCTGTTTCAACTCCTCTTCACACGGTCTCCTCCATGTCACCCTTGGACGTCCCACTCGCCGCTTCCCTTTCAGGTTCCACTCGAGCTCTGGCCTGACGCGCGATGTCACCCAGAGGCCTCCTCAGTGAGTGTCCAATCCATCTCCACTTTCTCCTGCATATTTGTTGAGTGATTGGTTCTTGTTTTGTTTGTTCCCATAGTTTCTTGTTGGTGATTCTTCCCGGCGGCCATTTGATCTTGAGTATAGAGCGAAGACAGTTGTTGATAAAGGTCTGCAACAGGCTGTTAGAAATATTCTTTGTGACCCGCCAAGTTTCTAATCCGTAAAGAAGAAGTGACTTGACGTTTGTATTGAAAATCCGAATTTTGTTGTTGAGTGTTGCTGAGTGACGAAGATTTCCAGATTGGTTTCAGGTTGATGAATGTGTTTCTCGCCTTCCCGGTTCTCGATTTGACATCCTCGTCCGTTCCTCCTCTAATTGAGACAATGCTCCTTAGATAAGTGAATGAAGTAACCTCTTTCAAATCCCTCCCGTTGATGGTGATTGGCGCTGGATGTTGCTGCTGTTGTTGTTGTTGTTGGTTGGTAATTTTCATAACCTCCATGTTGTCTATGTTCACCTGGAGTCCTGTCTTTGCTGCTTCTCCTACCAGTTTGTCGGTTTTCGAGGAAAATGAATTTAAGTGTGGTTTTTTACAGGGATTTGATTGGTTACAGAATTTTATCATGAACTGACATCGGTTAGAGAACCTTGTATTGGAAAAGTAGTTGGGAGTAGTGGACATTTGCTTCGTCCCATCTGGCTGTGGAGGTCAAACCCAAGAGCTTCCGGTTACAAGGCGAACTCAGGTAGGCAGTTAGGTACCTAGGTTCTAATGAAAAGTCGTGACCACCAATGGGTTACTACAGCAGGTCGGGTGCTAAGACAAATACTCGCCAGCGATGACATTGTTTGGCTAGTATCGTGCGTGAATTGGCGGCAGAAGTTGGAAATCATCGACTGGTCATTGGATTGGGAGTTCCAGTGTCCATTAGGTCTACGATCTAACTTGTCTTGTAACTGGAAGGTCCTAGGTTCGAACCGTGTCAGTGGAGTGGGTACTTACTGCTGGGGAGCCATTAGTGAACTAGGACGAAACAGCTAGCTAGCTGTACCTTACACCTTGCAGGTTTTCCAATGGTTCTCTTCTAACTGATGTCAGCTCATGTTGAAATTGTAAAACAAATTTAATTGCCTTATATGGTTTTGCGGTTACATATACAAACACCAAGTTCCACTTAACTGATTTCATAGTCGAAAACAAATGTGTGTGTTTGTATATTGACTTTTTTGAATGTTTCAAGGATATTGTGTATAGGTTTAAATCAATATAATTTGAAGGTCACTGGTGGCAGTATTCGTAATCAAGATTCGTCGGTTAACGATACTTACTTTCAAAATGAAATGTGGATTGAACCTCAAACGTCGTAGTACTTATCGCTATATACACATGATCAACATCAGTTAAAGAATGACTGACTGACTGGTTTCAACGTAGAACTCTGCACAGATGTGCAGCAGTTCGAGTTGCCGTACTCCCTCCTTGTAGCACACAGAACAAGAGAAGAAAGTAAAAAAATGTATGAGATATGAGGCAAAACGAATAGTAATATGGAAGAACAATATAGTTTTATTGAATATTATAAGTCACAAGAAGTGGATGTATCTGCAACAGCCATCACCGAGAACGATTTTGAGCCATTTCATCAATTGTATCCAGCCTTCATTGGTTTTTACCATCCCGAGGACCCCAACCAGGAAGTCTGCACCTTCCTATGTGGCTTAAACTAACTGTTGTGGATTTCGTTGACTGGTGCTATGTTTTGGTTTGACCTCCGCTAGCTCTTTTCCAGCTTGACTCTATGTCAGTTAACATCACCAGTCGGTCGAGGAAGGCGATGGCTAGGCATGCGCAACACATGTCCTAACCATCTCTCTGAATCGATGCAGTAGTAGATTCACAACCACCTCGTCGATTGATCTCCCCTCCCGCTTACCTAGCACTCGACGCCTAATTTCAATACTACCCACTCTATTATACCACTTGACACGGGAGATAAAACGCAGACACTTATGATCACAGACAGCTAATCTTTTCATGTCTTTCACTCTTATTGGCCAGGTCTCACATCCATAAAGAAGGATGAAGCGGACTGCTGAGCAGTGAGTTAAGGTTAAGTCCATTAGTACATCTATGATGAAATTGTGAATAGGAATGGGGATAATGGGCATCCCTGACGGACACCACTAGTCGTCACCACTTCAGATGACAACTCGCCGTAAGCCCTCACCTGGCTGCATGAGTACGAGTAGAGTGCCTTGATCAGTGCAATATATTTTCTCGGCATTCCCTTCACAGCCAAGCATCGCCAGAGTACCTCTCGGTCGATAGAATCGAATACCGCCTTTAGGTCAAGAAATATAATGATTGTTGGACGCCGGTAGGAATGCCTATGTTCTAGAATCTGTCGGAGAGTGAAGATATGATCAATACACTCTCTTCCTGGCCTAAAACCTGCCTGGTTTTCTCGTGTTTGCGCCTCTCCAGCACCACTTAGTCCACGCAATATTATTGAGCCTAGGTCTTTGGATGTTATATTAGTCAAGCTAATCCCTCTGTGATTATCACAGGAAGACTTGTCTCCCTTCTTGTATATCGGGATGATCAGTGACTTACACTAACCCGATGGGACTTCCTCTGATTCCCAGACGCTGCCTAGAACCTCAGTTAATGCAGACAGTAAACTGTCTCCACCGTACTTAAATACTTCTGGTGTCATTCCATCAAGTCCTGCTGCTATGTCTTGTTTGAGACTAGTGACAGCTTTAGTAACCTGAGTTAGGGACGGAGGACTTGTGCCTATATCCCATTCAGGGAGGTGTTGGATTTTCAGCATGTTGAGTGTGGCTGTAGGCCAATTAAACTGCTCCTCATAGTGTTCTTTCCAGCGTTCCAGTCGTGTATCCTGGGAGCTAATTATGGTGCCACTTTTCTCAGAGACTGTTTCACTTATCATTTGCGTTCTACCACCTGTTTCCCCGATAAGTTTGAATAGTTGTCTGGTGTTACCTATTGCCGATGCCTTTTCCGTCTCTTTCGCTTTTGTCTCCCACCACTGTTCACGGTCGTTGCGAAGACTTCTTGTTAGTTTTCATTTGAGTAGCTTTTTCGCTCTTCATTTTAATCGGAGCTCGCTGGAATCAGTCTTCTAGCGTCAATCAGTTCGGATGAGGCGATATAGATCCAATGGCTCTTAATAACGTTTGGTTTCAGGTTATTAACAGCTTTTACAGCTGTGTCTACAGCTAACTGTATGTTGTGCCAGGCTACCTCAGTGAAAGTCCTGCTGTCGACCTCAGACACTTGTTTCGCTATTTTTATGAAAAAAAATGCAAACTGATTTCACAAAGATATTCACCCTACTACTATGATGTAACACATTTAGCAAGAAGTTATTTAAGCACTTGATTAAATTGTTAGTTGTACACTATTAGAGGTGAGTGAATTAAAATGGTCAGTAGTTGTGATAGAAGCATTGCAACTCATCTGCTACTGCTTCCTTACACAGACTGTATGTCTGCTCTGAAATATGTCAACAGTTGATGAGTGGCATTTAAGGCGTTCCATGATAGCACTTCTGTTTCTTCTTCTCTGTGTACAAAATACAATGTGATAACTGTCATTCATTCCTGAAGGGCAGTTCTTAACCTGCATTGAAATTGTTTATGGTGATATTGTTCATATATAGTAGATGGTTGGAGGCAATCGACCGCAGAAAGCCTTGTCGGGAAGTACCTAGGTTTCGTACTAGTTGGCACTCACTACTAATCAGCAAGACGTATCTACAAAGTCGAAAGGAGGAACTCATGTCTTTTCTGAGAATCGAATCCGCATCACCACCCAGTGCCTCTGCAGTCAGTCAGAGACATTACCACTGGAGAATTCAGTCTGCACCAGAGAAAGGACTAGACACATCATACTAATTATTGGTGTCCAATCAAGGTATGGTGTGCGTCGGTGGCACAGCGGTAGAATGCTTGCCAACCACGCATGTGGTCCGGAGTTCGATACCCGGCCACCGACGCACTCCTTTATCTCGCTAAGCCAGTAAATAGACTGGTAAAGAGGGAAGGTTGGGGGCATGAGGTTAGCAACTTCATCCCGTAAAAATAAATACCACTGCTAAAGAAACTTCAGGCCTCTAGCTTGAAGCTCTGTGTTCCACTGGAAACTTAAAGGAATAGAAAAAATGGAAGAATGGTGATACTGTGTTGTAACTCACCGTCAGAATTCTCTATAGCTGGAATTATCTTCATGTGGATTAAAGGTGTAGGATCTCGTCGGTAGTATTAGGATTTTACCTGTTATTATTATCACTACTACTTCCTACGCACAGCCCCAGAAACTGTTTTTTAATACTCATATCTTATTTATATATCTTCTGTTATCTTGAATGTTCTCGTTACATACCTTACGCTGTTATTTTTCATTTAGGACGAAGAGGTATGCTTCATATGTTTCCTTTTCTCTGTGTGTGTCTATAAATAATCAATTGTCCTGTCAAATTTTTCCACACTATTCTGTTTTTTAATCATCTTTCTCACTAGTACTATTGAGTTCCTGGGTCATATCAGTAATAATAATAATTATTATAATAATAACAGTAATAATCTTGATAAGCTTTGAAAATCCTGTTTTTTCCTTCAGTTTTCTAATTTTTATTTAATGTTGTTAGTACTCAAGGTAGCCATTCTAACCTCATGATTGTATATCCTCATTTGTAATTCACGTGCACCGGTCGTTCGATCGAAGAGGTGGCTTTCATTTAGTAGATCATGAAGAAAATCCTGTTTTAATACATGTGTAACACTTGGGCACTGTGGTAGTATGTAATTCAATATTTATTTGTTTATTAGATGCATATATCACACAGTGAAGAGACAGTGTTATTATTTACTGAATGACGACGCCTTTCGAACACTATTCATTGTTCATAATCATTACCTGGAGCGTCGGTGGCATAGCGGTTAGGACTCTCGCCGACCATGCACATGGTCCGGGGTTCTATCCCCGGTCGACGCACTCCTTTACCTCGCTAAACCAGAAATAAAAGCTGGTAAAGAGGAAAGGTTGGGCATGAGGCTAGCAACCTCATCTGTAAAAATAAACACTGCTGCAGAAACTTCAAGCCATTAGCTTGAAGCCCTATGTTTCACTGGGAACGTGAAGGAATAAAAGAAAATCATTACCTCAATTATAATCACACAACTTCGAAACTTCCGTTTTATAATTTTCTTTATTCTTTTCCTATTCGTTGTCGTAGGAATTAGGGTGGCATTTAGACCTACAAACTCACTCAGACAGAGACGAGCTCTGTAGGTTAAAGGACCCTATCGGTTGACCCAATCAGACAAAATAGTATAATTTACAAAATACCCTACAATGACTGTGAGGTCAACTACATACGTCAAACAAGTAGGTCAGGGGGTAGTCAGATTGTCAGAACATAAGAATTTAGCTAAGGGAAGAATGGTTGACCCCGTGAAGATGAGTAGTTTAGAAAAAAGTTCAGCAATTGCAATGCATGCATTAACACACAACCACACAATAGGGTGGGAGAGGGTTAAAATTCTAAAAAGTAATCTAGATAGGTGGAGAGAGAGTTTGAATACTGAATCCTAGTGCATCGAATAATCTACACCCAACACATTCGATAGGAATGATTCATCACTCATACCCGAAATATGGAAAATACTACTACCAATCAAATCAAGCGAAAATCAAGTGAAAAATAATGGAACTATATAAATGAAGTTAGGAAGTTGTGTGAGTACCTTGATATGATTATGAGCAGCAATAAATTGTGCTCGAAACGTCATCAGTAAACATTACTGTATAACACTGTGAGACTTCATCGAAAGAAATAAGTTTTTGCGCCCTATTACACTTATGTATTTCACCAATCCTGTTTCTCCTGACCATGGGATGAGATGATCGGAAATCCAAATATGAGTTTGGATGTGTGGGTTTTCTGTAAACACTCCTCATCTTCTTTCCTTTTTACTCTACAATCTAACGCTGGAAGGTCCTTCCCCTTCTTGACTTTCTAATTCACAAATGAATTGAATTGCTTCTACCTTCGATTCGATGTGTTCGAAAAATCTATTTTTGTCGTGTGTTCTAAGTGTATAGTAAATGTGTCATCTACACACCTCCAGTTTACTTCTGGGGTGGGGCTGAACATTTCCTATTACTAAGTTTTCCCACCTATTCGTGGATGTGTTCAACACAATCAGGGATATTGTTGACACCATAGCTACTCCTTCAGTTTGTTGATATATTTTCTCTTCACTGTGTGATATACCTAACAAACAAATTAATATGAAGCTAAATGTATTTCCTTTCTCCAAAAGTGAGTCAACCAGGCATTATTGTGAATCTGTAGTCTTCATCTCCCTACACAGAAAGTTCTAGTAGGATATTTCGTCAATGAATATAATATTTATTTGATCATACTACTTGATAACTAATTTCTCAATATAATCCTGGCATTTATGGGATTAATTGTAACGTTAAATAGCCTTCAGTAGTGCTATCAAGTGATGTAGGCTTGAGCTCTTGATGTGATCTGATTTTCTACAGTACACTGAAATTTTCAGCTTTGTATCAGACAAACTCTAAACATATAAAAGAACTCTTTCATTTATTCTTAGCAGTTGATGATATTGTTGAGTATTCATGATTCAGGATATTACTGTTGACCAGCCATGAAAATCTTGTTAAACCAATAGCAATTGAATGCAAAAATAAACCCGGTTAGTTGATAATAGATAAGCAGTCTATTTTTGTGGCTATGAAGCCTAATACAGCCTGATTCACTGAATTTATCGACACATCTTGGCTTCCAACACAACTTAACGTTATCTATGGAGGTATAGGAAGGCAAAGCACACTTCATATCTATTTTATGCTGGTAACGAATTCTTCAAGTGATTGGAATCACAACGTTGCGTAAGGAATCATAGAATAACAGAGTGGCATCTTATTGGACGAGCACATTACCATGAAGCGGGGGGGATTAATTGTAAGTTGACTAGTTCGTTATTCCCAAATTTCGTTAACTGGCTAATTGGACCTTTATCAATTCGTTAGCTGTATCTTGGTGATGAATTGAATATTACGAAAAGGCTACTGCCCATCGCTGCTTTATTTCTCCATAGTCCTCTGACTGGATTTTGTTGCATATTGATGAAATAGTGTTCTGAATTTCATCAGATCTTTGTTTCCAGAGCGTGGATGTTACAAATTTCCTGGGAATAATCTAACCGCCGAGTCATATTGACATCGTTATAAATTATTTAAAATAATCCCAGTGTGTTGAAGAAAAATCAAAACAAGATTTTTTTTCTCAACGCTACTCTCTGTGTAAGTTGCTGCCAGCTTCTTCACCAGAATTATTCGGATTTTATCAATTATCAAAATTTACATTCAAAAGTTGAAGTCAGTTTCTTTGAAGTTGGCTCACCTGTCAGCAGACATTTGTACCAATAGAAAAATGTAAACAGTCATCACATATTTGTAATGACTAATGTCAACTTGTCATGCGTGCATATCAATCTGTATCAGTGTATGCGTGTGTGCGTATGTTGTTTGTTAATTTAGGAACAAGTCAAAACACGATAATATTTCACAGTGTTCATAATGTAAGACTGAATATTTCTGTATTTTCTCTCATCTGTTTTGGCTTTATTAGAGAGAGTCTGCCATATAGGTGATAAGTCTACCCCTTATCTCCTATTTACTGCATTATTATTATTATTATTGTTCCTAGTGGAATATAAGGCTTCAACTGCACGCCTCCACTTGCTTCTGTCTTCTGCTGTAATTTTCACTTGCATCCATGTTATTCCATACTGTTTCAACTCCTCTTCACATGATCTCCTCCATGTCACCCTTGGACGTCTCACTCGCCTTTTCCCTTTCGGGTTCCAATCGAGCACTGGCCTGACGCGCGATGTCACCCAACGGCCTCCTCAGCGAGTGTCCAATCCATCTCCACTTTCTCGTGCATATTTGTTGGGTGATTGGTTCTTGTTTTGTTTGTTCCCATAGTTTCTTGTTGGTGATTGTTTCCAGCCATCTGATCTTCAGTAGGTAGAGCGAAGACAATTGTTGATAAAGGTCTGCAACAGGCTGTTGGAAATATTCTTTGTGACCCGCCAAGTTTCTGATCCATCCGTATAGAAGAACTGACTGACTTGACGTTTGTGTTGAAAATCCGAATTTTGTTGTTGATGCAGGCTGAGTGACGAAGATTTCCAGGTTGGTTTCAGGTTTGTGAATGTGTTTCTCGCCTTCCCGATTCTCGATTTGACATCTTCGTCCGTTTCTCCTGTAGTTGAGACAATGCTCCCTAGATAAGTGAATGAAGTAACCTCTTTCAAATCCCTCCCGTTGATGGTGATTGGCGCTGGATGTTGCTGCTGTTGTTGTTGTTGGTGGTGGGTAATTTTCATAACCTCCGTCTTGTCGATGTTCACCTGGAGTCCTGTCTTTGCTGCTTCTTCTACCAATTTGTCGGTTTCCGCTTGTAAGTCTTCGATTTTGTGTGACATCAAACATAAATTATCCGTGAAATCCAGGTCTTCTAGGTTCTTCACGTCGGTCCAGGATATCCCTGTCTTCTCGATTTACTGCATTCGATTTGGTTAAAATATCCAAGGATTCAGAGCTCAGTCTTTCTTCATGTGTTGAAAGAAAGCCTCTTACTAGATTCTCGACATTGTCGAAATCATTCTTATGTCCACTGTCTATACCGTATGCATTGGTATAGCTGATCCTTTTTCTAGACTTTTTAATTCTACTTCATTCCTAGGTAGACGTTTCGTGCGTAGTCTATGTTCATTCACTCAAACCTTCACCTGTCTACTGCTCTCCCCTATATAGTAAGCAAGCTTCACATTCTGAACACTTTATCCTATAGACACAGTTGTTTAGCGTCATTTTGGGAACCATTAAACTATACAGTCAAAAATTACACAAATTCTCTGAAGGTCACTTGTTGGTAGACATTTGAACCAATAGAAAAAGGCGAACAGTCATCACATATTTGTAATGACTAATGTCAAACTGTCATATGTGGGAAAACAGAAAAATGAAAAATCTTGGCTATCAATCGATGACAGCCATATCGAAAGGATACGGCTGAACAACTTCAAAGAGTACTTACTTCATAAAATATTAAAGTCTATTTCAAGTCCTCTAATTCTCTAGGGAAAATTTTGGTGAATATCAGAGATGTAGTTGCCAAAATTACACAAAACCACTGTGTCTATAGGATAAAGTGTTCAGAATGTGAAGCGTGCTTGCTATGCAGTTTAGAGCAGTAGGTGAGTGAAGGTCAGAGTGAATGAACATAGACTATGGACGAAATGTCCACAAAGGCATGAAGTAGAATTAAACAGTCTAGAAAAAAGATCGGCTTAGCAATGCATGCTACAGACAGCAGACATAAGATTGATTTCGACAATGTCAAAATTCTACGAAAAGGCTAACTTTACATAAAGAAAGATGCTCTGCTTAGAAATTCAAATACTTGTTGGAATGTGTTGCTTTCCTGTATACCGTGAACTTTAATTTCTCGTCAATTTGTCTTTCTACAAGACAATCCAGAAAGCCTAGACTTCCCTCATCCAATTCTACTTCATTAGTAAACTTTGTATATTTTGATTCTAGGAATATAGGCTTTCATTCACATAGAGAAAGGCTGACCACTGAGGTCTTGCATATATATTTTAACCACATCGAATGCAGTAAATAAGAGAATGGGGATAAACTTATCATCTATATGGCAGATTCTCTCTTTAATGAAGCAAAACAGATGAGGGAGAAAAACAAATTCAATACTATATTAAGAACCCTGTGAAAGTATTATCATATTTTCACGTGTTTCACATACACTCATACAGGCATATATGCTCACATTGGCAATTTGACATTAGTCATTACAAATATGTGATGACTGTTTACATTTTTCTATTGGTACAAATGTCTACTGACAAGCGAGCTACCTTCTAAGGCGCTCACTTCAATTTATGTTATGTTTGACTGTATGATTTGAGGGCTGATAAAGTCCGAATAATTCTGCTGGATGAAGAAGCTGGCTGTGATTTACACAGCGAGAGAGAGTAACGTTCAGGAAGAACAATTTTGTTTTGATTTCTTTTGTTAGCTTCAACACACTGGGATTATTTTACAAATAATTTATAACAATGTGTTACAATTTTCAACTTGATTTCAAAAGTGCTCACCATGCTTACAGCTCCTTTTGTTTTATTCAATCGTTCGTTTTTTGTTATTGTGTTGGTGAAGTCAGTGAGATGTGTGTTGTGTGATACTACTACTGTTACTAATAATAATATTCACAATAACAATAGTGATTCTACGCGTATGACAATTTGTACAACTTTCTTTATATCATCACTGCTCAAACACACATGCGCAAAATTTATATCCTATAGCACCGTTGAATGATTTGGATTGTACTCAGTTTTGTTTTAGCAACTTCTTTTTCTTAATCCTTTTATAATTCATATCAGTGCTCAAATAACTCGGTGTACTTTCTATTTTACGTTTTTATCATCATCATCATCATAATTAATTAATTAATAATTAACTGATTTAAGTTTTCATTCAATGATTAATAATTTACACACCCACACTCGCGCCCACACATCCACATTTGATTATGATTTGACAAATGTGGTGATGCTGTGTGTGCTATTTGTTGTAGGCGTATTTGTGCACCACCGCCCAGTGGAGTCATTCTCTCGAAGCGTATTCTTTATTATTATCATTATTATTCAAATGAATTAATTAATTGATTAGAAATGCCCATTAAAATTTTCAAAAGAATGGACACAAAACAAAGAGTACTCTTTTCGATAACGTCATCATCAGGTTCTACAATTATATATACATTATAGTGAATGAATTAGTGTTATGAACGACTTTAATGGCGTCGGTGTCACAGCGGTTAGGACTCTCGCCGACCATGCACATGGTCCGAGGTTCGATCCCCTGCCGACGCACACCCGATATCAATGGTCGGCCTGCTAAATTTGGGCTACCGATATCACATGCTGAAAATTCCATACTTGTACCAAAAATACGGTGTGGAATCAAGCTATAATCAGAAATAACATCGAATCAATAATAATATTGATAGATAACAGCTCAATAGTATCAAGATAAATTAAGCTGAATGTCAGAAGAATTATGAAAGATAACAGTACAGATTCATGAGTTTATGGTCTCTACTGAAGGCCAGGGCAGTAGTTGGGGCTTGACTTGCTTCTTTTGTACACAGAGCACTGGTTGTTTGAAGCGAATTGCAATAGCCTCGGCTGTTTGGAGCATGCGGTGCTTCGATGATTTTGGCAATTTATTAGGCACCCGGTAGATTATAGAGGAGGATTATTCCACGCTGGCTTTGTGGCCAGTTTGCACCAGATGGTCCAATATCGAACTGTTAATGATTTTAACTACGCCTTTACTTAGCCATAGTGGGATATGTTCTCAAGCACGAAAAATCAAGTTCCTGGAGCAATGGCCAATATAACTCGCTCCACAAGTACAGTTGAATTGTTGCACCTTATATAACACAAAATTATGATTAACTCTCTGATGAACTTACGCATATTTACCCTACTTATAATATCTTCATTTCTTATTCTGACGAGGTTTCTGCTATTGCCTTGAAACTGTATGAATACTGATCGAATATCTGTTATTTTTTTCATCTATTGAATCCAAAATTTATTTGGAAATACTGCTGATTGGTCGTCGATAGTGTCTTTTTATCGCTCGTCTACACTTTGTGCTGACGAAATTCTACTGAACAAGTTTACAATATGGTTGACTAAGTTAGAAAGTTAAAATCTATATTGTTTCTGTGGGTTCCGAGTGGAACATAGGGCTGGCTTCAACAACACATCTCCACTTTCTTCTATTTTCTGGTTCATCTGGCTGACCCCCATGATTGCCCATAATTTGTCATTTCCCCAACACACGATCTCCTCCATGTCACCCTCGCACCGACGACACACTAGCCGCTTCACATTGGGGTTCCACTCCACCGATGGTCTGCATTCCACGCGATGTCATTCGACAATCTCCTCAGTGTGTGCCCTATCCATCTCTATTTTCCCCTACATATTTTTTGAGCAATCGGCTCTTGGTCGGTTTGTTCTCAACCAACCAGAGTTTCTTGTTGCTAATTCTTTCTGGCCATGGGTTCCCACATTTGATCTTCAATAAGGAGTTAGCGAAGACAGCTATTGATAAGAGTTAGCAGTAGCCTTTTTGAAATGCTTTTCGTGATACACCTATCAAGTTTCTGATTCATACAGGAAAACCGACTGACTGACTGACTTAACATTTGTGTTGAAAATCCGAAGCTTGTTGCTTTTGTATAGGCTGAGTGAGAGCAGAAGATTTCCGAACTGATTTCAGATTGATGAAGGTGTATCTTGTCTTTCCGATTCCGACTGTCTTTTACATCTTCATCCGTTCGGTCACTTGTGGTTGAAACGATGCTTCCTGGCCAGATAAGTGAAAGAAATGATCTCTTTCAAATTGCTCCCTTTGATGGTGATTGGTGCTGGTTGTTCTTGTTGTTGCTGTTGGTTGGTTGGTTGGTTATCTCCATCAGCTCCATCGTCTTTATGTTCACCTAGAGTTCTATCTTCGCCGCCTGCTCGCGTCTTCTGCCAGTTTGTTGATATCCATCCTCCTGCAAGTCTTCGAGTTTATGTAACATTGGACATTGATCATCCACACGCGAAATCCAGGTCTTCTGGAGTCTTATCGGTGGTTCAGCGTATTCCTGTCTTCTCCATCCCCACCTAAAGTGTTCTGTATTATACGGTTCATCATATGTAGGAATATGATTGGTGATAATGGGCAGTTAGTCTTGTCTTACTCCTGTATTCACTTCAACGACTTCTTCACTGAGTTTTCCTTTGTGGATCACGTGACACGTGGCACTGTCATATAGCCAGCCAGCTGTTGATTGAGGTTGATAAAGACTTGGGCACTGCATGCTGTAGTGTTGAACCAGTTTTCAAATCACTAATTGGTCAACGCTGTCTGTCGAAGGCCTTATCGAAGTTGATGAAATTGAAGTAGGAAGAGGTCTGACTGCCATTCTATGCTTTCTTGTGTGATGATTATGAGTAGAGTTTCAAATTGATCCCCACATGATTTACCTTTCCTGAATCCCGCTCGTTTTGGTCGGTGGAGTTGTGCACCCAGCACCTTTTCAATTCTCTCCAGGATGATGCGACCTGGTATTTCAGTTTGCGTAGAGAAGAGCATTATTCCACACCAGATCTTGGAGTGTCCTTATTGGTTTTTCTTTGGTAGCTAAACGAAGTAGACCGTCTTCTAATCAACAGGCACCTCTCCTTCCTTCCTAAGCTTATGCAGTAGTGGCGCCAGCATATCCGCTGTGGTCTCTAGGTCTATTTTCAATGCTTTTTAAGGGAAATTCCATCCGGTCCTGCTGCCTTCCCGGAATTCATAGTGGTGATTAGTGTTTCTCTTCACTTAACACTACTCACGGATACCTCTTAAAAATGTAATAATTTTAGACTTAGAAGTCTGTATATATATTCGAACTGGTGATTACTTTTTGCAGACGCTAGGTCAAACCATAAGTTAATAATACTCACATCGATTGCGTAATAAACACCTTATATGAAGGATTTCATGACTTCAAAAAGAAAGACATTAAAATCTTATGGCCATTATAATTTTTCTCTCAAACTTTATTATTTAGTTACTTGGGATTGGTTTTTAAACACTCATTGATTTGTACATAGGTCACCTTTCTTCTTATATAGCTCATGAGAGATGTGTGTTTCTTTTACCGTCTCAATATTTTTATTATCTCTTAGGGCGTTAACGATTTTTCATCTTACTAAGCTTCGGAAATATCTGAGTTCTGTCAAAGATTGACAAATTATTCTAACAGGAGAAAGTCTACTGTTTGACGTGTAGTACGTAGATAGGAGTGTGGTGAGAGCTCTCTTTGTGATCTGCCTTATCCTCTAAACCCTATTGTTCTTTCATGTTGTGGTGAGAGCTGTCTGCTGGCCGAAATTGTAGACTACAATTTACGTCATTGTTTACACTCCGAATGGAGATCATGAAAAAAACCAATAACTAAGCTTAACCTTGATGAACTCAACAACCAATCACAGCAGACTTAGCGTGGGCGGATATGAATCGCAGATATATATAGTCTGACCTTCGAGGAAATGGACACAAAGAGATGATAGAATAACCTTGAGCAAGAAAACAACCAATCAGACGAGGTTGCTTCTCTGCTAACAAACAATAACGCTAATAATAATGTACATGAAAATCTATAAATATCTATTGATTTTCTCAATAAACGATCTGTTGTCTGGCCCCCTTGTCTTCTGTCGTTACAGGAGTACATGATGATCAAAGGCAAGGTGAGTATTCATAGTTTACTCTCGGTGATAGATAGGTTGGAGGCTGTCATTATTAGTAGTGAGTTTAAGGAAATAGTGACATTGGAATTTTTATCAGACATACACACTCCAGTGCTGGTTTTCAATGTTTCTCTAACTGATATCAATCCGTGGGTGAACTCGAAAAAAACAAATCTAATCTTTACAAATAAACTCTTCAAAATCTTAAAGTAATAATATCAGTATTCATTAATCAATTTTTTTCATTTTTATATTTTCCCTCCGAATATATATATTTGTGTATATACAAGCTGGTTCTGGTCCAGAATCGTCGACACCACGATCATCGTCTATTGCGCCTACACTGCCTAGTCGTAATCGACCACCAGTACGTGGTTCTGGAATTACAGTCCTCGGTCATGGCACTGGTGATGGTCCGTATTATTTAACTCCACAAGATGCTAATCGTGCAAGGGATAAAACACCACAAGGCAAAGTATGTGTAGTGTTTTGCTTTTGTGGTGGTATTTTTCTATGCTTTCATTATTACACGTAAATATTTTTCCTTTGTTTCGTTGTTCAGCATTATGCTATTCTATACCTAATGAATGGTCTAATGGTAGGTGGTGATTTATGCTTGAATTTGTTTTCAGCTAAATGCCTACAAACTGGTTTGGTAAAGTAAATACAACGGGTTAAGAATGTAAATGTACTTTTGCTTACAGAGTCTTATCATGAGTTGATGTTGGTTAGAGAACTATTGGGAAATCAGCTAGGAGAACTGAATATCTGTTTCCTCCTCACTCGGTCGGTGAGTCTACTAACGAAGAGTCCCAAACTAGGCTGACGAAACAGCTATCTGGCAGTACTCCCTGGTGGTTTTTCAATGGTTCCTTCTTAACCAACGTCAGTTCATATTGATGTACCAAACCAATCAAATTCCTGAAGGAAAACATTTGAAAATTTTAAACACTACTCAATAGGGATTGCAGCTACATCCTCTGAAGAGTCCCGACTGGGACGAAATGTTATTCATCCACCACTGAATAATCCTCAAACATCGTTGAAGCTTCTGTAGTAGAATTCTACATGGTGTTAACGCAGACTGAGCATTTCAGTTTAATACAAAATTAACCTAAACTGTTTTTTTTTAAATTAATATTTTTTTATAGCCGTCAGCTAACAACAGTACTAATGATAATCGTGAATGGAACAATCCATCGAATTGGAATACAAATACTACACCTGTAAAATCACAGTTAAGAAAAACTTCATCTCCATCAACCCCAACTGATTTTGATGCGTATTATTCATCACATCAAACTGGAGGTCATAATCTACCACCAGTGCCGCCTAACTATCCTGATGATAATGACGATGTTGATGTCGATGTTGACGGTGATGACGGGGGTAATGTTGGCTATGGTTTAGATGATATTGACGATGAAATGACTAAAACAACTGTGGATGAATATATTGAAGATGATTTAGACGCGTCAAGTTCATCACCACCAAATGATCATAATAATATTAATAATATTAATAATCTACCTAGAATGATACCAACATCTTCAATGAAACCACATGATCCTCAGCCTCATCTTCATCAACGTTCTAGTCCTAATCAACAGCAGTATGCATCGAATAATTATCGACATAGTGGAGGTGTTATAGATCCTCATCATTATCAACAACAGCAACCGCAGCAGCACCACCAACAACAGCAGCCACAACAGCAACACCAAAGACAAACTGCCTATAGAGGTTGTTCTAGACTGGATCAACGTGGTGTATTTATGAATACAGCAGAGATGGAATATGGTGAGCCACCGTTTGAAGATTATGTTATTGTTAATTCAGATGGTTCAGGTAAGTTTATGTGGTTTTCATCTCTCCTATCCTTAAAAAAATATATCTCTACAGTCAAGTTATATATATACATATATATTATATACAATAAAAGGGGGGGGGATTGTGTAACAAGAATCCTACAAGAACACCGTACATGAGTTGTCAGTGTCAAGTGTGATCGAGTAATCTGCTAACAAGGCAAAGCAGCGGGACCTAATGGAATGACTGCAGAAGTGTTTAATATCTGCGTTAACTGAGGTATTAAGGCAGCATCTAGGAATCAGGGGTAGTTCCTTCGGGCTAGTGTGCGTCATTGATTATCCTGGCGTACAAGAAAGGAGACAAATCTTCCTGTGATAATTCACAAGGGGGATTAGCTTGATTAATAGGTTACTTAAGGTTATAGGCACAATAATAGTAATGCGTAGACTAAGCGGTTTTAAACCGGGAAGAGGGTGTATTGATCATATCTACACCGTTCGACAGATTCTGGAACATAGGCATACTTACTGTTGGCGTCCAACAATCGTCATATTTATTAACCTGAAAGCGGCATTCCATCCCGTTGACCGAGAGGTACTATGGCGATTTTTGACTGTGAAGGGGGGGGATACCGAGAAAATAAATAGCAATGATCAAGGCACTCTACTCGAACTCATGCAGCCAGCCAGGTGAGAGCTTACGGAGAGTTGTCATCTGAAGTGATGACAACCAATGGTGTCCATCAGGGATACCCGCCAATGTTCCCATTTCTCTTTAATTTCATCATGCATGTACTAATGGACCTAACCCTAACTGACTTCAGCGACTCAGGGATTGACTTATTGTCAGCGTATTAATAACCTCGTTGACCTAGAATATGCAGATGAAATAGTCTTCTCTCCTGGGTGAAGACTATGACAAAATAGACTAGAGTCTTGTGAACACCTTGAGCAGTGGGAAATCTTTGAATGTTTCGCATGCGATTGGCCCTGCTAACAAATGTAAGATGATGCTACAGGACTGGACTACTGCATTGACTCCTAGCTTAAAGAGAGGGAGTAAAGCGGTGGAGCATGTTGACCACTTCACTTATTTGGGAAGTTGCATCAGTCAACCCAGCGGGTTGATCGCTGAAGAAATCTCAAAACGGAAACAGAGCTAGTTTCGTATATGCCAGTTTACACCGCCTCTGGCGTAGACATAATATCCGGCTATCGACCAAAGGGCGGGTGTACTGATCAGCAGTTCGCTTCGTCCTCCTTTATGGTTGCGAGTGGAACATGGAGATTGAGAGTGGAAGACATGAAAAGCCTAGCTAGCTCTCTTTGATCATAAGTGTCTGCCTTCCGTCTACCGTGTTAGGTGATGGCATAATAGGGTGAGCAATATTGAGGTCAGGCATCGGTGGTCGAGTGCTAGGTAGGTGTAGGCAAGGAGGCGAAACCAATCGACGAGATTGTTGTGAAGCTACACTACAACATCGGTTGAGAGAGATGGTTAGGACATGTGTTACGCATGTCACCGTGTAATGCCATTGATCACCTTCCTCGACCGACGGGTCATGTTAGCTGACTAACATAGGATGGGTGAGGTTAGAAAAGAGCTAACACACTGTGTTCAAACGAAAATGGCTTCATCAGTCAATCAAATGCATAACAGTTAGTTTAAGCCAGTGAACTACATAGGGAAATGCAGACTTCCTGACTAGTTGGGGTCCTAGGGACAGTAAGAACCAATTTTGGCTGGAGACAATTCGTGATATGACTCAAATTCGTAGTTGTCATTGGCTGTCGCAGATGCGTTCACTCTTTATGATATATGATATCCAATAAAACTCTGTTGTTCTTCCACATTACTATTCTTCTTCCTTCACTCACACTTCTGTTCATTATCCCTCCATCTTTTGGATCTCTCTTAACTCTCTTCTGTTACAAGGAGGAAATGTGGCAAATGAAACTGTTTTGCCCATCTGTGCAAAGTTCTATGTTGAAACCAGTCAGTCAGAGTAATCTGTCGTCTCAAAAGAGAGTTTAAGGCGCATTACTGACACCGTTTTAATCGCTCACCAGTATTCGTTAAATGTGTCAGTGTCAGCCAACTTATCCTATTCTAATGTGTCTATCTTAAATGAGGAAAGTTCATGTGCCTATATAAGTGCCTATAAGTACTTGAGCCACTGTGGTTGAGTATAATTCCATATGAGATAAGCTTATATGTGCGATGTAACATATATTGATACAGTGTAAGCAACTGGATGAAGTTTTATCTGTGCCTAGCTGGATAAGGTTGTACGAATTGTCTCCATCAAATACGAGTTATGCATGTCTGTATTAGTAGACATTTATGTCTGTTCCGTTTTTTTCAACTGTAATATCTATTCGGTTGATGTGTTCCGATAAATTTAGCAAAATCGTCTATATATAATTTCACATTTTAGTCGATTAATGCTTTTCATCACTATTGGAAAACAAAAATAGATTCAATGATCCCACTTGCATTCGCCTTTGAAAGATAACATTGGCATTTTGAACTATGCAATCATCTGACAGGCTCTAAATCAGTCAGACAAAATATCACTATATGTAATTTAGCATTACTATATTACTATATACCTGTCAAATTTATGACACCTCTATTTCGAAGTAATATTTTTTGAGCATTGGATTTGTAGGGATTTTGTCTTTCATCATGAGCTGACATCAGTTAGAGAACCACTGAAAAATATGGGAATACTGGACAGCTGTTTCGTCAGCCTAGTTTGGGACTCTTCATCAGTCAGCACGCACCCAACACAGGGGTTCGAACCCAGGACCTTCTGGTTACAAGGCGAGCTCGTAGACCATTGAGCCACTGGGACCCGACAGATCCAATGGTCCTTGAATTCTAACTTCTGCCAATTCATGACATAGTGCGACCATTTCGCAATGTCTTCTTTGATGAGTTACTGCTTCATCTTCAACCTGTTGTACCCTACTGGTCACGGCTTCCCACTAGAACCCCAGGTTAGCTGCCTGAATAGGACCAATCGCTAGTGAGCATCAGATTAATTTTCAAGTATTGGTTTTGTAGGGATTTTGTTTGATTGCATGGAGGATTTCATCATGAGCTGAAATCAGTTAGAGAACCACTGGAAAACCATCTGGGACTTTTCAACAGTACGCACCCACCGACAGGGGTTCGATCCCAGGACCTAATATTTTATGGACTAATTGATTGAATCGACCGACTTCTAGGGTAGACGCGTAATCTGAAAAGAAGAATACTGATATCATTCTCTACTGTAAAAAATTTGATTTTACTCCCTTTATTGAAATTTAGCAAATGGGAACCAAGTGTCTGAAGTGATGCTACGATATCATTAAAACCGAGTGGTGTTCGTTCGCTCATGATACGAAGTCAAAACGACAAAGAAGCTATTCCTCATCAATTGGAAAAATAATGCGTTTACGGTTCAACCAACCACTCACATGCTTCGGGTTCGATTCGTATCTGACTGACTGACTGACACACTCCTAAAGTCTAGCTTAATCTACTAGATTAATCAAGTATTACGCAATAAATTACACTGAGAATCCGGTACATTGCGTGAACACTGTTCAGAATAAGGCTGTTATTATTATCACGAGTTGGTTTGTAAAGATTAAATTTGTTTTTACGAGTTTAACCAAGTGTGAGGATGGATTTCCCACCGATGACATTGGTTAGGGTGCCAGTCGCGCTAAATCATGAATTATCAGAAGTTAAAATTCATGGGCTAGCCATTGAAGAGTCGGGTCCCAGTGGCTGAATGTGTTATGTATGTGAATATGAGGACCTTGTAGACTACAAGCGAATCTAACTAATGCGCTGGCTAATCTGTCTTAATCGCACGTCAACAGCAACAACAATAATACCGCCGGGCACGCAAGACAAATAAAAGAGAAGACTGGACGTTGATATGAGAGCTTTTACTGTCTCAAACAACAGTCGAAAATGTTAAACAACAACTCCGTATTTATACAATTAGAAAAATCAATGTCACATTTTAAAAATATTAACGACCTTGGGGAATTCAGTAATTTAAATCAATAATCACGCAGATGCGTGAAATCAATGATTATGCTAGTGTATGAAATAAATAATGAATATTAATGATTCCCCTGCGTATATATTACCTCCCCCTTTTAAAAAGAATCTTGCAATCAGTTTAGTATCTTTTTTCCTTGGGGTCGATTTGGAAAGGAACTGTTTGTGTTCGTTTGCGCTGGGATCGTCGGCTGGGTAGCATCTCTTGTTTTGCTTCTGGTTTGACTGGTGGTATTTTGAAAGTTTCCAGTAGTAAATCCAGTGGCAATTTAGGTTCTTGGGATGTAGTATATCGACGTCGTATCTGATTTTTATGTCTTATCCACCATTCATCCCCAACTTTAACCTTGTACATTAGAGTTCCATGTCGACGTTCTATCAAGCCTTCGGCCCATTTTCTGTTCCTCGGTCGATAATCGCGCACATAGACGGCATCACCCTTGCGGTAATACTTCAGACTATTTCTTCGTTGATGTGACGAAGATGGTAACATGGAGTGGTGATAAGTTCGTAGCATTCGACCCATTAGAAGTTCTGCAGGGCTTTTCTTCTGTTCTGCCAGTGGTGTAGTTCGGTATACAAAAAGAAAGTTTTGTATTGCTTCCGGTTTCGCCCCTCCCCCTGCTTTCAACAACGCTCGTTTGAAAGTGTCGACAAATCTTTCTGCCTGACCGTTGGATTGAGGGTGATAAGGTGGCGTCCGCACGTGTTGTATACCGTTTCTCTTGCAAAATTCCTGGAACGCTTGTGAGGTGAACTGACTGCCATTGTCAGATACGATGATTTCTGGTATACCGTGACATGCGAAGATCTTTTCCAGGACTGATACTGTTCTGCTGCTAGAAGGTGGTGTCACTTGTACTACCTCCGGCCATTTTGAGTAAGAGTCCACGAGAACCAAGTAGTATATACCTTCTATCGGCCCAGCAAAATTCACATGTACGCGGGACCATGGTTTTGTCGTGGGCCATGCTCTCGGTGGCGGATCTTTGGCTGCCATGACAGACATCACTTTCAGTTTTTGAGCAGAGCCTCTCTTACTGGAGCCAACAGTTGCTACTTTGTTGCTACCAGACATCGAAGCACTTTTGGCGCAGCCATACTCACTGTGACGATTCGAAGTTGGTTTTTCATTAATCACGTCATTCTTTCTAATGGGCTTAGGTTTAATATATCTGTCTCTGATTTCTGGCTTTCTTGTTGAGGGTTCAATACTTTCGACCTTATTGCATACACTGCTTAACGGAATTTCTGACAGGTGCAGCTTCTCGAACCAGTCTAAACCCAAGAGGTCAAGGTTTGAATTATTGATGTAGCATGTGCCGACGAAATGACTATCGCGAAAACCAACGCTGCATTTTATTTCTCCATTCAATCGAAGTCTTCCACCACATGCACTAATTGCTATCTGATTTGTCTTCTCTATGGCAGGGCATCCCAACTTCTGCCATAATTTCTTTGATATTATTGTAATGTCAGATGCTGTGTCGATTTGTAGGCGTGCCGGCCGTGTATTAATCGTCAGATCGATATATTTGCGAGGTGCTGGAGTACTAATATGATATGTGGCAGTAACACCCAAAGACTTGGGCTTGTTGCGCCGTCTGGGTCGACTACGAGATCTGGGTCGGTTGTTGCGTTTGCAGTAGCCATCTTTGTGACCAACAGTATGGCATCGACGGCATTTATGCTGTTTGAATGGGCACAAGTTTGCAAAATGCCAGGAGCCACAGTGCCAGCAGGCTGATGGTGGTTTATGCTGAGGATGAAGCGGTGCGGTTGATGTCGACGGTACTGGATGCACCGCATGCACTTCTGCTGCATTTTGGCTGCCAGACTGCACCAAGACGGTATCGTTGTGAATGTTGATTAAACGCTGATATTCTTCACCGACGTCTTTCAAAGTCATTCGTGGATCTTGTTCCAGACGATTTAATAGACGTGTGCGTATATCAGCAAATTTGGGAGACTGCAAACCACAAATGAAAATCAATACCTTGAACTGGTCTTCTGAGAGTGATTTCAATTTAAAACGTTCACACGTGCGATTGACTATACCCAACTGAGTATGGATATCATCATTTTCGTTCAGAGATAGTTTCATGCAATGATATCGAATGTTGAATAAAGATCTCTGATCACCGAACTGATGACGCAGGGTATGGACAGTTTCATCGAATGACCTTTCGCTGGGCTTCTGTGGGAGAATTAAGTTGCAATATTTATCTAGCTCCTCTGCTCCCAATTTACGAAGTAGAAGCCGTACTTTCCAGGCATCATCCTTATCCGCAAAGTCTACTCGAAATAGGTCTTCATATCTGCGAAACCAAGTGTCAAAAGTGACGTTCGCATCTGGATCATAAACAAATTCTGAGATGCTGCTACCAATGCTGTCGTTGGCTGTAGATGAATCAGCAGAGCGTGATATTTGTAGACCAGCAAGCATTTCCATCAATTTTAGCTGCTGTTCCATTAGTTTCTCTAAACGCAGTGGGTCCATCTTCAGCAAACCCGTCGCCAAATTTGTTATGTATGTGAATATGAGGACCTTGTAGACTACAAGCGAATCTAACTAATGCGCTGGCTAATCTGTCTTAATCGCACGTCAACAGCAACAACAATAATACCGCCGGGCACGCAAGACAAATAAAAGAGAAGACTGGACGTTGATATGAGAGCTTTTACTGTCTCAAACAACAGTCGAAAATGTTAAACAACAACTCCGTATTTATACAATTAGAAAAATCAATGTCACATTTTAAAAATATTAACGACCTTGGGGAATTCAGTAATTTAAATCAATAATCACGCAGATGCGTGAAATCAATGATTATGCTAGTGTATGAAATAAATAATGAATATTAATGATTCCCCTGCCATTGAAGAGTCGGGTCCCAGTGGCTGAATGGTTTACGAGTCGTCTATCCTTGTAACTGGAAGGTAGGTCGTCGGTTCGAAACCCTGTCGGTGGGTGAGTACTGCTGATGATTCCCAAACTAGGTTGACGAAACAGCTAGCTGTCTCTGGCAGTACTCCAGTGCTGGTTTTCAATGGTTCTCTAACTGTTATTATTATAATTATTGTTAGCCGATAGTATGGAGTAGAGGAATTTTTGGGCGTGAAGGCTGGCGACCTCGTTCTGTCTGTAAAGACAATACTGATATCATTAAAACTTTCAAAGCTTGAAACTTTGTTTTCAATTCGGGAAGCAAGGGACGGAAATAAATAGGCGAAAGCATGAATTTGCATAGTCATATTACCTATCTAAAAGATGGTGTACAACTGTTCAGGAATCAAGATAAAGTTCTTTACTTTCTTAACAGTCTTAGTTTCCAGTATCAACCTCATATCTGTAAATTAGATAATAAGTAATAAGGTGGATGTTAAGGTTATAAAACGTCATCAAAACAAAAGAAGCAAGTGCAGCCAGTGATGTAGTTTGGTGATTTCCCTTAAGATAAGGGGGCTTGGACTTAAATGTGTCTGACTGACTCACTGCTTTCACTATAGAACTTTGCACAGATGTACACCAGTTCCACACAGCCCTCCTAGTGGCATACAAAACAAGAGAAGACAGTAAAGGCAGATTCAAATGAGGGAGAGAGATAATAAACAGAAGTGTAAGTGAGGGAAAAAGAATAGTCATATGGAAGAATAATAAAGTTTTAATGTATGTGATAAATAACAAAGAGTGAATGCATCTGTGCCAGCCATTGACAACAATGATTTTGAGCCATATCACCAGTTGTCTCCAGCCTTCATTGGTGTTTAACATCGCGAGGACCCCAACCAAACTGCCCGGCAGTCTGACTGACTGGGGGTTTCAACGTAGAACAACTTTGCACAGATGTGCAGTAGTTCGAGTCGCCACGCTCCCTCCATGTAGTACACAAAGCAAGAGAAGAAAGTAAAAGGAAATGCAAAATAGAGACAGTAAACAGAGATCTGAGACAAAAAAATAGTTTTAACAAAGAACAATATAGTTTTATTGAGTATTATAAGTCTCAAGGAAGTTTACAACTCCCTATGTGGCTGACTGGCTGGCTTAAACTAACTGTTATGGATTGTATTGTTTGATGAAGCTGTGTTTTGGTTTGACCACCACTAGCTCACTCTTTTCCAACCTCATCCATCCTATTTCAGTCAGCTATCGTTGCTCGTCATGGAGGAAGGCGGTCAATTGCATTACACGGTGGTATGCGTGTAGGTTTAGGTTCACAACCACCTCGTCGATTGATTTCCCCTCCTTACCTACACCTACTTAGTACTCGACCACCGATGACTAGCCTAACCTGAATATTGCGTACTTTATTACACTACCACCTAACACACACAGGAGATAGAACGCAGACACGCATGATCAAAGACAGGTAGCTAGCTAGGTTTTCCATGTCTTCCACTCTCCCTGGCCATGGCTGAGTCACAACCATAAAGGAGGACAGAAGGGACTGCTGAGCAGCACCCAAGTCCTTTTGTCGGTAGCCAACCGAGTATCTCGTTTACTAAACCAGAGATGGCGTATGTTAACATATATATCAAACGACCCTTCTGTATCCTTGCTGAGATGCCTAAATGCATTTACTTCAGTGAAGTCTTTTTCAGGGCCCTATCGCTTGTAGTTTGCATGTATTGTTTTTAACTTAAGTCTGTGTACCAATAATCATTGGCTGCATAGATTAGTGTCATATTGTCGTCTAGCTACGTATTACATTATTCCAATATCAAGAATTCCGCAGCTAGGATTAGCTAGCTGGTAACTGTAAGTAAACGGAATGTTGCCAGAATAAATGTATCTAGATCCTAGTGCACTCATAATCCTGTCTTTTAACTCACTTAGCAACATGCTGTTTTTATTTCAATCATACGCGTAAAATAAGTGGCAGTGTGGCGGGTACAAGACAAGAGACACTTGGTCAAGGAATGTTTTTTTTGGGGGGGGGGGATTTCGTATCTCTATGCATCCTATCTTCAAGTCACCATTTTGCGCAGATCTTTCGTGTTGTGCCACTTCTGGTTTTCAAATTGTGTATCTTTGTGATTCCTTTCATGTCTCTCATGTATCTCCGCAACGCTGAATCATTTGCTTTCTTTCACAGTAAATCTGTCTCCCTGTTATTTGATGTTTTTATGCCTTATATATATGCTACTGATAAATTTTATCAGTAGCACACGCCACAGCAGTATAAAGCATTGTTTTTTAAGCGAAACATAGGGCTTCAATCTCTGACACTTGAAGTCTCAGTAGCGTTGTTGTTGTTATTTTTATGGGATGGAGTTACTATCTTCATACACTCAACTTTCCTTCCATACCATACTTACTGTTGAATAATTTAAGTTTTAAGAATACGTAAGTCGGGAATCAAATCCAGACCACGTGCTCGTGGTTGGCGAGCATTTGACTATTGAACCACTGACGTATAAACAGAGTTAGTAGTTGGTCGATAGTAGTACTGGACAGCTGTTGTTACGTCATAGAGTACACTTCTTCAGCAGTACACTTCCATAACCTCACCTGTAGGATTTGAGGCCAGCTGGTTGACCATGCATCCACTAGGTCATGATGCGACTGCCTACCTGAAATCGGAATAGGGAAAGGTTGTTGTTGTTGTTCCCTTAGGTTCCTATTGGAACATAGGGCTTCAACTGCACATCCCCACTTGCTTCTATTTTCCGCTGTATTTTTCATCTGCATCCATGTTAGTCCATACTGTCTCAACTCCTCTTCACACGATCTCCTCCATGTCATCCTTGAACGTCCCACTCGCCGCTTCCCTTTCAGGTTCCACTCGAGCTATGGCCTGACGGCCTCCTCAGCGAGTGTCCAATCCATCTCCACTTTCTCCTGCATATTTGTTCAGCGATTGGTTCTTGTTTTGTTTGTTCCCATAGCTTCTTGTTGGTGATTCTTTCCGGCCATCTAATCTTCAGTATAGAGCGAAGACAGTTGCTGTTGACAAAGGTCTGCAACAGGCTGTTGGAAATATTCTTTGTGACACACTGGCCGAGTTTCTGATCCGTATAGAAGAAGTGACTGACTTGACGTTAGTATTGAAAATCCGAATTTTGTTGTTGATGTTGAGGAGTGACGAAGCTTTCCAGATTGGTTTCAGCTTGATGAATGTGTTGGAATGGAGAAAGGAATGAATCCAATTACTAACATTTACTAAATAACTCCTTTTTACTTCACTAAACACTACTAATGCATGTAAAATTCCAGGTGATGTTAATAATAAAGCTTTATTTCAGGCAAAATGTGAACAGAAATTGTCAGCGTATTTAGTTCTAAAATATTCCCTCTTCATACAGGATTTACATGTAGGGTAAACACTCTTCAGTGTTCCTTGTGACGTAGTGTTGTTGCATATGAAGAGAGAACCAATCCTGTAGATTTCTAATTCATTTCCTTCAAGAATCGCGTTTTGTTGAAAACGCGAGTTCATTTGATATAACTGCTTGATTAAAACAATAAGGAGGTCCTGGGATCGAACCGCTGTGATGGGTGCGTAGCGATAAAGAGTCGGACCCAAACTAGGCTGACGAGGCAGCTGTCTGGCAGTACTCCCAAGTTTTCCAGTAGTTTTCTAATCGATGTCAGTTCACGATGAGACCCTGAAATGTAGGTAGAGTTAAGTCATATTGTTGGATAGAAATTTTGCTGGCCCAATGATTCAAATAGGCTGCCGTGTTGTGTGGTTAGTAAATATTTTCGTCTCAGTTGTCGCTAACACTTACTAACCCTTAATTAGTCTACATAAAAGGTGTCGTCATCTTTTTATAAACGCTTCAGTTTTATTTAATAAATTTCTTTTGTTATGAATTAATAATAAACAATCATAAAAAACAGTACTCAGCGCAACCCCCCCCCCCCCATTCACTCTCTATTCAAAAGAATCCCAGATCCCTTACCTGATTGTATTTGATTTGGTTGTATTTCTTTGGCTTAACCACTCAATTTCTAGCTAATGACTCCCGGGTTCGAATCCTGCTCCACCTACTTTAGTCTAGGCAACTGGGTGGTAGCCCATCACCAAATCAGTGTGGCTTATAATCCACCCGCTACCAAGCAGTAGGTGAGAGATCCAAGTTTTATGAATTAACTAGACAAAGTTGTCACCCGACGTACGAATGCGTCGGTGGCATAGCGGTTAGGACTCTCGCTGACCATGCACATGGTCCGAGGTTCGTCCCCCTGCGGATGCACACCTGATATCTGTGGTCGGTCTGCTAAATATAGGCACCGATATCACATGCTGAATATTTCATACTTGTACCAGAAATATAGTGTGGAATCAAGCTATAATAAAAAAAATAATAAAAAAAATAAATTGCTAGTAATAATGCCTTCAAGTGTCAATTGACCCCTTCTGTTGTGACGCTGTGGAAACCCGGCAGACTATCCTCATTTTGTGAAAGAAATTGAAATTATGCTGAATGGTTACGGACTTAATGATGATATGAAGTTGATGTACTTTTCAAGATATTCCACTGGTGCAGAGGCAATGGCAATTCAATGTTGTTAATTCCTGCCCCCAAATGAAAGATACACCGAATGTTACGTCAAAGGTTCGGGAGGCCATTGATGATATCCAGTAGTGTATTTGAGACCTTTAAAAGTAATGATACGCAGTTAAACGATGACTCCTTGGAACTCTCTGAGTTTTTTGATAATTTAACGAAGCACAGAAATACCCTCCTTTCTCTCAGTTGTATGGATGAATTAAACACGAGTTCTGTTCTTGAGGCAATTGCTAAGAGATTACCCCGTTCGCCTACAAAGAAAGTTCATAAAAATCACCTCCCGTTTAGAAGAGGATGGTTTTGGAGCCAGGGTTTGATGATATTTTGAGACTGGTGAAAGACAGTGTCAACCAAGCAATGAGCAAGTTTGCTAATATATTGCATCCCACCCCTTTGGAATAGAGACGTTAGAGAGCAAAACGCAACCATTTATGACGAAGGGCTCTCAGAGAAGTGGATATATATAGAGAAAGGTGTACAGTGTATAGTAATCCATACGAACTTGATGAGTGTGACAGCTTTCGTGGTTTATCCCCAACAGATAGGTTACAAGCTGTGAGACAAAAATGGTTGTTATTCAAGTGTTGGTTTGTAGGGATTTGACTGTTTACAGGGTCTCATCATGAGCTGACATTAGTTACAGAACCACTGGAAAGCCTGGGAGTACTGGACAGCTGTTTCATCCTAGTTCGGGGCTCTTCAGCAGTACGCACCCACCGGGCCTCGAACCCAGGACCTTATGGTTACAAGGCGAGCTCGTATACCATTCAGCCACTAGGACCCCGATCCAATGGCCTATGAATTCTAACCTCTGCCAATTCACGACATAGCGCGACTCCTAGCCAATATCTTCGGCGACTATTTATCTTCACACCCGACCTGCTGCACTCTACGCACCGGTGGGTGCGTACTGCTGGAGAGTCCCAAAATAGGGCGGAACAGCTGTCCAGTACTCCCAGGTTTTCCAATGGCTCTCTAACTAATGTCACGTCATGATGAAATCCTGTAAAAATGGTTGTGTTTTATCTGTTTGAAAGAAAGGTATACAAAAGTGAATTGTAAAGCGTTGAGCAAGGTTAGTGGTAAGCTCCTTGTGAAATCAGCGTCATCAAGTTTCGACTCCAATTCTTGTGATGACGATGATGTTGATGGTGGTGTAGTGAAGAAGCCTGTTATAATTACTCTGATTTAATAATTGTACAGTAATCCTGTTTTATTTATATTTTTTTATGTCAATTTAAGTTCTGATGAATTGTCCCTTTAAACTTCATACATATTTTTTGTGTGAGGAGGGTGGTGGTGGTCGTGGGGGGCAGGAAGAAATAGTGTTTTTTTTTAATTACTCTTATATTTCATTACCTCTGTGGGTTTCTGTTTTATTCTATTCCCTTCCAAATTTCTTCTTCTTTCTTTTGACCATCTATGTACACAATATTAAGAAGTACAACGTGTTGATCGTGAACGATTCCGTCAACAACAACAACAAGGCCATTTAATGAATGATCATCCAGGGTAAGTTGGCCTGGTAAAAATAAATTTTTATGTTGTATTTTTTTTGTTCGAGTGTTGGTTGGTAGGGATTTGATTGGTTACAGGATTTCATCATGAGCTGACATTAGTTAGAGAACCATTGGAAAACTAGCTGGGAGTACTGGACAGCTGTTTCGTCAGCCTAGTTTGGGACTCTTCACAGTACGCACCCACCGGGATTCGAACCCAGGAACTTCTGGTTAAAAGGCTAGTGAGCTCGTATACCACCATTCATGGACCATTGGATCGGGTCCCAGTGGCTTAATGGTATACGAGCTCACTAGCCTTTTAACCAGAAGGTCCTGGGCTCGAGTCCCGGTGGGTGCGTACTGATGAAGAGTCCCAAACTAGGCTGACGAAACAGCTGTCCAGTACTCCCAGCTAGTTTTCCAATGGTTCTCTAACTAGTGTCACCTCATGATGAAATCCTGTATTTTTTGTTGTTGGTTATAATAATGAATTGTCTAGTTCTACGTGCATCCTGCATGGTGCTCATCTAATGTTGTGAGATGACCGTTATTAATACAATTGGTAGTTGCACTAACGAATTGCCCCAACCTAGTCGATTCGCGAGCTTTATCGTTCTAACCTAACCAAGATTCATGGAAAATTTTTCCATTGGGAAATAGAGAAAATCAAAACAAGCGATTGATTCAACAGAGAGACTCTTTTCAGTAAAGAATTTATTATCAGGTTGTACAATCGTGTATTGATGGATTGTTTTTAAGAAATGATATCCCTTGAGGGAATTGAATCATAGGCGTGAATACATGAAATAATAATGATAATAGTAGTATGAAATGCATTGATATAAGAATAGAACTTATGCACTGTGGTAGAGTATAATTCCATTATGGGCAAAATTGATTTTGATAAGTCACACAGTGTTGTACAGTAATATTTACTGGTGACCACGTTTCGAGCACAATTTATTGCTCGTAATCATGTCAAGTCACTCACACAACTTTCTTGCTTCGTTTATATAATTCCATTATATTTCATCGCTTGACTTGATTGGTAGTAGTATTTTCCATATTTCCGGTATGAGTGATGAGTCATTGCGTCCTATTGCACGTGTTGAGTATAGATTCGATGAACAAAGATTCAGTAATCAACCTCTCTCTCCACCTACATATATTACTTTTCAGAATTTTAACCCTCTCCCACCCTATTGTGTGGTTGTGTTAATGCATTTATGCAGTGCAATTGTTGTTGTTGTTCGTGGGACCAATCAGTCTGACCTTAGCTAAACTCTTATGTTCTGATAATCTCACTACTCCTGATCTACTAGTTTGATTGACCTATATATTTGACCTAACTTACAGTCATTGCAAGATATTTTGTAAATTATATTATTTTGTCTAATTGGGTCATTCGACAGGTTCCTTTAGCCTTCAGAACTTCTCGCTGCCTGAGTGAGTTTGTAGGCTTGATCGCCACCACCCTAATTCCTGCTTTATTAAGAATCCTACGTAGGGGAAGGTTTTAGACGTCCCCTCTTTATATGGTGCAACTTCTGTAGATGCCTTATATTCTCTCTTATTTATGTTATCATTATTAGTTTCCCCATTATTTTTATTTTGCTTTTGACCTTTTCTTATCTTTCTTCGTCTATCTTTTTCATATCATCATTTGGGTTTTTGTTGTACCACTTAATGCTACTGCTCGGTTTGTTAAACAGACACTTAACTAAGCCTGCCTTAACAGTTAACGGATGAGATGAATTCAAGTCTAAATATCTTTTAGCGGAATGCGTTGGTTTTTTATAAATACTAGCGTGGAAAATACTACTACCAATCATCAAGTCAAGCGATGAAAAATAATGGAACCACCATATAGAAGAAGTTAGAAAGTTGTTTGAGCACCTTGATATGATTTTGAGCAGTGATAAATTGTGCTCGAAACGTAGTCATCAGTAGCAAATATTACTGTGAGACTTTATCAAAATAAATTTTACCGACAGTGGAAATATGGAATTCATTTAAAATGTGTGGGATTAAAATCATAGTTGAATGTCAAATGGTAAAACTATTTAATGTCGTCGATATAGAACAATTCATAAGATGGATAGGTGTTGGAAGGGGTGTAAAATTATAGGATTAGTAGGCATTAAGAATAAAAATAAAAACTTTACGTAAGATTGTGTGAAGTTTGATAACATAGAATTTTGACATTGAACAGCTTGTTAATAAATTCTTGGCTGAATCACACCTTTTGATTTTTATAATATCAATATTAGAAACAACAAGGCGACACGATACCACGTGGAACTCAGCGCTGGAGGACAAGAAGGTGAAACTGATTGTTTACATGCACAGCCTTCACTGTGTTGTGTCAACGGTGAAAAAGGTTGACTGCGCTAGTACATGCATATATATATATATATATATATAGAATATTCTAGAACAATAGTCAGTAACAATATTGGTGTTTTTTAAATAATACCGATTTGTTAAGTAAGATCATTGGAATTACAATTCATTAGAGATGCACAAGTTATAATAATAGGCATTAAAATCTAATAGCAAATAGAATATCAACTAAAATTAAGGAAATGTCTACAAAATATTGAGGATCATTCGAACCTAGATGGCCAAGGTAAGGACAATGTTTGAACCAACTTCTTTTTTGCACACATAAATTAGGCTTCTTAATATAGATCCCAACATTCAGCCTCAGTAATATTTAGTTAACGAACTCTTACGACGAAGTTAAGATTAGTTGGTATACGGTAAGTGACTTTGAAAGCCTCCTCGTTGACATCACTGTTGTGCTCTGTATCCACAAGATGAGATAGAATAGCGTCACGAATAAATTTTGTTTGTTCTTTACTCAACCACTATGCAGGGTGATGTTTGGAAATCCGATGAGAAACATGCCTAATTGTACGGCCTGTGCAACTAAATGGCTCCACACGGGGCAATTAAATTGGTAGATACACATGGAAGAGGCGAAATTAGGCAGTTTATCTGTTACTCCAGAACGCAAAATAGGGGTGGTTTTTAGGACACACTGTAATTCGGCAGCAGGGAATGCTCTTTTTACCGCATTTCTAAGGCGTCGTGTTAGTATCTTGCTGATGTTATCTCCGAGGAAATGCATTTGTAAGAATAAGGCCTTTTTGGGAACTGTTGATACCTTGGGCTGTATTGATTTTTGATTGATATTCTTATCAATCAACTTTTCTGGATAACTGTTTTCACTCAACAGTCGTTGAATGTGATTAAGTTTTTCATCAGGGCATTCATCCGAGCTTTAAATGACCTTGGGGGCACTAATTACATTAGTGAGTTAAAACAGTCAACAGCCAATAGGGTATCAAGGTCATAAGTGGGCTGAGGAGAAATTAGGCCTGCAGATCAATAAATGATGTGAGAGAATCACAACCAGACGTGTACAAAGGACATTTATAAAATTAATGCTAAATATCAAGTCGTTGACTCGACATCAATTATTTTTCTTTTTTATAAAAGTTGGTGTCTGAAATAATAAAAGTGATAGCCAGTGGGATATTTCATTCGTGTGTTTAAAAAAATAAAATAAATAAATACATAAAGAATCACACATTATTTTTCAAGAGTTGATCTGTAGGGATTTGATTTATTTTTTAAGTTTTACCAAAAGAAAAAAATCACGAGTTGGTGGTAGAAGTTAAAATTCATGAGCCAGCCATTGATGAGTCGGGTCCCAGTGACTGCATGGTCTACGAGCTCGGTAGCTTTGTTATCGGAAGGTAGTTCTTGGATCTGAAACCTTGTCAGTGATGGGTGCTTACTGATGAAGAGTCAGTCCCAAGCTAGGCTGACGAAATAGCTAGCTAGCTGTCCTCCAGTACTCCAATGCTGGTTTTCAATGATTCGCTAATTGATATCAATCAGTGGGCAAACTCGAATGAGAAACAGACTATGTAAAATAAAACGGATTGAATTCAATTCGAAAATTTTTTTTTCGAACTCAAAAAAGACGACCATTATTTTGAAATGTTAACAAACACCTGTGTGTTGAATTCTTTATAACTTTGTAGGATAAAGTTTAAAAATTAGCGGTTATACTAAATTTAAGACTTGTTGTGCCTAGAAATTAATTGGTGGCTGGTGTCTCGCAGTGAAGTAATCCAGGATAACGCCTATTTCGTCCTTTTTGGGACTCGTCACTGGGTGTACCTGCAATGAGTGAAGATGTTCCCATAGAGACTCGAAACCGATGCCAATGGTTTCAAACACCAAAGTGTTATTCACTAGACCACTTGGGCTATGAGAGCCACTGTCTGTTGTGCAATGGGTCATATTGATTATTTGATTCAATTATCGATTTTCGCTTCGATTGTGATTGGACCGAAGTGCTCGGTTGGCTTCTTGTACAGATGCTTCGACGATGTATGTAATTAGACGGTAATTGATAGATGGTGTCTCGCATTGGAATCCAGAATGTGCATTTCGTCCTATTTGGGACACGTCAACTGGATGCAATGCTAAGTTGTGAAACTACATTTGAGTGATGATGTTTCTACTTCAACTCCGAACATGCGTGTACACTCACAGTGTGTTATCCTACGCATCACCAAATAGATCATAACGAAGAGGAATATATTATCATGGTATGCGTTCAGACAACTAGCTGATTGGTTTCAACCCAGAACTTTGAACAGGTGTGCACCAGCCCTCCTTGTAGCACACAAAACAAGAGAAGGGAGTGAAGAGAGACTCAGAAGAGAAAAATATAATAAACAGAGACAGAATTACAAGTCACATAGAGTGAATTCATCTGCGACAGCTTTTGACAACGGTTTTTGAGCCATATCATCAATTGTCTCCACCTCCAGCCATTGGTTTTACCACCTCGAGGACCCCAACCAGTCAGCCAGGCAGTCTACACATCCCGATGTGACTGGCTGGCTTAAACTAACCTTTGTGGATTTAATTGACTCACCAAGTCATGTTTTGTCTTCACACCTCTAGCTAACTCTTTTCCAACCTCATCCATCATGATATGTCAGTTAGCTACCATTGCTGGTCCTCGAGGAAATCTATCGATTGCATGGTGGTGTGCGTAACACATGTTCTAACCATCTCTCTCAATCGATGTAGTAGTAGCTTCACAACCATCTCGTCGATTGATTTGCTCCCCACTCAACCACCGATGCCAAGCTTAACTTCAATATTGCTCACCCTAATATACCACCACTTAACACAGACAACTATTTATCAAAGACAACTAGTCAGGATCTTCATGTCTTTCACTCTAAATTGCCGTGTCTCACTCGCAGCCATAGAGGAGGACGGAGCCAACTGCTGCTGAGCAGTACTCACGTCCAGACAAAGCATAATTTGGTAAATTTAGTACTTACAAATTACTAATATAAACACAGACTACGTGTAAAGTTCAAAGTTCATTGTGCCTTATTGAATCCTTCAGTTGTATAGAAAGATTGCAGCTCTGTCACCACCGTATTCGTCTTTCAACTGTAGACTTTTGTGTTATCCGCGTATACTGCTTTCGTCGTCCTTCTAGACAATATCTTCAGCACAGGTTTTAGTATGCAGCAACAATTAAATCATTCATGGCGAATTAAATGAGTTAATTCCATACTAAGACCTTCTCTGAAGATGTTGTCTACAAGGGGGGACGGGGACGAAATCTTCGCAATTAAATCAACTAACTCCTTTGAGAACACAACTACGTCAAAATCATCCATGTGAGCTACAAATCCTGTTGATGCAGTCAACAGATTTGAAATCTTTTTCATCCGATAATTTTTTATATTTTCAACCTATTCAGTCTGATGTGAGATAATATTGATTATAATCTTTTTTGTTTCTTCGCTTTTGCACTGTCCAGATCACAGATAAGTAATATCAGTAGAATTGTTCGAAATCCAGCATCGTATCTTACAAATACTACCAATGTTCAAAGAAGAGGTATACCAGATATGGGACCACTTCCAGATGTAACTGCTGGTACAACTGTAACTGATGCACGATATCGTCAAGGCACAGATGACAGTCATAATAACACGTGTGAAATTCCTTCAAACATGGGCAATATTAATAATAGCAGTAATAAATTAGCAGACAGATATCATCATCCGGTAAGTGGGTAAATTCACTTCGTTCACGTGTCTGTCTATTCCGTAGTAGGTTGTTTTCCTTAAAATATACTTCTAATACAAACACAATATTTTTAAGAAGTATGTGTTGTTTGAATAAAGCAAGAACAACAACAGAGGTGGTTTGTGCAGAATAAGAAGATGGTACCATCCTTTGCTTATTTCGTTGGCTTCGCATCAGCTCAGCTGCTTGCTTACAGCCTAAACAAATTATTAAGTATACCTACAGAAATAATTTTAACATACTTGCATACCCCGAGAGTTCATTTTTAAACAAAAATCAATCAATATATGCATGCATTAGTTATAATTATGACAATCACTGTATGCCAAACAATAGTTATCATACAAAATGAAATTTTCACAGTTACGTAATTAAACGAAAGAGAGGACAAAAGCATCCAATTAACAGGCAGGGTAAGAAAAGACCGATAACCTCTTCCGTCTGGACACATAAATCGGGTTTCACGAGCTTGATAAAAATTGGTCCAGCAAACTTGTGGAGAATTGAACTCTTTTTTGTCTGCTGATAATTATGAAGTATCTTGCGATATCCACCTCATAATCCTTGTCAAGGAGATGCTTGTCAGTGGCACTGTTCAAAGCATTTGTTCGCCGCTAAAGATGTAGGTTTTTTCGTACGTGTTCAGAAAATCAAAGATATGCCCCTCTTTCTGGCCTCCTAATGTAACTGCTACCGCAGATACATGTAGTTTTGTATACTCAGTTGGAGTTAACATGAAAAAAGTATCTGTCGACTTTTGATTTCATTTGCACCGCCTGTCACAGAAAGCATTTCGAAAAACCAGTTGCAGACTTTTATCCACATTTGTGTTTCCTTCGCTCACTCCATACTGAAGATCAAATGGCCGACAGACCGGTCAGAAAGAATGAGCAACAAGAAACTCTCTGGCTGGGAACAAACCAACCAAGAGTCGATCGCCCAACAAATATATGAGAGAAAATAGAGATGAATCGGATATGCACCACTGAGGAGGCCGTCGAATGACATCGCGTGCCAGACAGGCCATTGCTCTAGTCGAATGGGAAGCGATGATTGGCTCGTCGGTTTGAGGGTGATATGCAGGAGATGGTGTGTTGTTGAGGGGGAGGAGATGAGAGATTATGGGCAATCGTGGGGTTAGCCAGCTGAATAGGATATCAGAGAATAGAACAAAGTGGAAATGTGTTGTTGAAGCCCTATGTTCCACTTGGAACCCAAGTGAACAATACTATTAATAATAATTGCTAGTATAAAAACAGAAGACAAGGGCCAGGCAACAGATCGTTTATTAAGGAAAATCAACACATATTTATGGATTTTAATGTACATTATTGTAGATTATCGTTAGTAGAAAATTCAGTCTTGTGATTGGTTGTTTCTCACAGAAAGTTAACCTTGCATCTCTTGTGGCTGTGTCACATCATCCATATGCTAACTGTATCCGCCTACGCAAAGCCTTTGTTCTCATTTTCTCACCACCAATATTGGGGACATAAACATTGACGTCAATTACTGCCTAACAACTTTGGCTAGCAGCCAGCTCTCACCACGCTAGGGTTACCACAAACTTTAGGATACGCACCAAACACGTTTTATAGATTGGTTTAAAAGATTTTATGTCCTGTTTTTATTTTCCTTTACATTTCCTTTATCCACTAGGCACCAATGGATTCTCGTTGTTCTCCTACCAATCATAAATATGCCACTCGGCCTATATCAGAACCGATAAGAGGATCAAATGATTATGGAAGTTAGTTGCATTTCATTTGTGATTAACATTCATTTCATTTAAAAAATTCAATTCAACCTTCCTTATGTTGCATAAATTTAATGCTCGAATGAAGCTAGAAGTCGACATTTTTTCCTTCTTAATTACTTTCATCCATCATTTTACGCCTTGTGTATTATTTTTATTTTATTCCTTTCCGTCCTGAGTGGAACATTGGGCTTCAAGCTGGAGCTAGAAGTGGAATCCATGATGAGCATTTCGTCCTATTTGGACTCGTCACCTGGATGTACCTGCAGTGACTGACGATGTTCCCACCGAGACTCGAACCCAGTGGCCATAGTTTTAAACGCCAAAAAGCGTTATCCACTAGACCACTTGGGCCACGCATCCTAGATTCCACTGCTAGTCACTATGCACCAATTAACTTTTAATTGCATAGCCAAACATCGTCGAAGCATCTGCACAAGAAGCCGACATATCAACCTGAAACCGAGCACTTCTATCCAATCAATCGACGGGGGAGAATCTTAAATTGAATTAAATAAAATACCTATATAATTTGCCGAAAATACCCATTGAGTCATGAAGAAAATAAAAGACAGATTCAGCGAAGAAAATTTTCTTTATCGACGAAATCATCTTCAGAGGCTGTACAATTGTATTTGTACTTACAAAAATGTATAGTGGTCTATTATTGAGTAATAGGGGGTGACATAATGATCCTTTTGTATATTTTCACACCCTCTTCACACTTGTTAAATCGACACTCAAATACCTTTATTCTCACTTAATAGCAATTTTAACCTTATCAAATTTCTATCTTTGTGCCGTTGAGTACCATGTAATTTACAACTTTTAATTTTCACTTCTAAAGACAATTCTGAGTAATTATATCAATTATGTCACCCTGTATTACTCAATAATAGACCACTATATATTTTTGTAAGTATAAATACGATTGTACAGCCTCTGAAGATGATTTCGTCGATAAAGAAAATTTTCTTCGCTGAATCTGTCTTTTATTTTCTTCATTTATAATTTGAAGCTGATGGAACTAGAAAAATTGGGACTGTGATTGATTATCTGTGGAAAATATCCTTCAAAAAGATGAACCTATCTCTAGGCGGAGAACTGACAAATGACACATCTCTACATGCTGTCAATTAAATTTCCATGCCTTAACCTTACTCTTCCAACCAGTTTTGTTTAAATCAAATACGCTAAGTTAGTTTCCACAGGCAATCAATATTTCTCCCGTATCACTCCCTGGAATAGATTAACAACAGCATTAAAAGTTCCTCTTGACACCTAACTCGACACGTGACTTCGTTATTATTATTATTATTATTATATTTCACCAGAAGAGAAGTTTCTTGGAGGTCAAATCACTGAAGGACACTTCGCTGGGATCTCACAACCTCCTGTTTTGGAACCTAAAATATCCTATATGGAACCTGTGATAAGTAATGTCACTCTTGGTACAACTGGAGCTCCACTACGTCAACTTAATTATCAGGCTAATGCTAGACAACAACTGGTTCATCATCCATCAGGTTTTCAGGCTATGACTACTGTTCAAGGCGGAGATGTTGTCTATCCTGTTGTCAATAATCCTAATTTTGGTAAGTGTTTTTTGTGGTTGTTGTTTTTTGTAAATCCATTCTATTGATGGATGAGTAAACTGTTTAACGGATGTGGATTTTATAAACTATATTTTTTTATTATTTGATACTGTTATTACTTTTTTTGTGTACAAAAGTTGGGTAGGATTAGGGATTTTCAAATGTTATTCTTTTGATTTCTTTTGTCCACATTTGGCTTTATTCGTGATTATTTGTGTGTTGAGTGGTTTCAACGTAGAACTCTGCACAAGATGTACAGCAGTTCCACTTGTCACACTCCCTCTTCGTAGCACACAAAGCAAGAGAAGAGAGTAAAGAGAGGTTCAAAAGATGGAGTGATAGCAAATAGAAGTGTGCATGAGGGAAAAGGAATAATAATGTGGAAGAACAACAGAGTTTTATTGGATGTGATAAATCACAAAGAGTGAATACATCTCCACTGTCATTATGAACGAGGATTTTGAGCCATATTACCAATTGTCACCACCTCCAACCATTGGTTCTTACCATCCTGAGGACCTTAACCAGCTAGTCAGGCAGTCTACACCTCCCTCTCTACGTGACTGACTGGCTGACCTAAACTAACCCTCTTGTGGATTTGATTGACTGATGATGCCATGTTTTGGTTATGGTCTGACCACCACTAGTTAACTCTTTTTCAACCTGATCCTACGTCAACTTATGTATTTCAAGAATTGAAAACATTGATTTCCCGATACGAATTTACAACAAGCAATAAAGGTTAATAAAGCAGGATTTAATGAATTCATCAGATTTCGGTAGAACTCATCAGCTGCTCAGTACTCTACATACACGGAAATATATACTTATGAAATTACATTGGGAGATATAAGACTGATGAGTAAACAAACTACAGGGAATTAGTCATGCAGACAGACAGGTGCGAATGTTTTTCCAGGTCATGTTCAAATAGATAAGGGGAGAGAGAGAATATGAGAGATGAAAATTAAGATAAATTGCATTACGCTTCAATTACATCACTTAGATAAACAATTAGTCATTAAAGAATATAACAAGAATTGCAAACACAGTAATGTCAATAGTAATAGTTATAATGACAATAATAATAATAGTGTTGAAGTGAGTTAAGATAATCCTACTGATAAAGGATAGTTTAAGTGAATCAGTAATATTAATAATAATAAGAGGTAGAATTATAAGTAAAACGTATTACCATGGTAGATTCAGAGTCATGACCATCTCCTTTTGTACACAGAGACCTAGTTTATAAACTTGAATCGCGCAAGCCTCTGCAATTGCAAGCGTCTTCTTGTTTCTTCGTCTGCTTTGTCAGCTTTGCGTTCCTATTTCATTTTGACGTCCCTTAGATCTGACACTATGTCATTTGTAAATGAAAGCAGTCTAAATTGATGTGTGCTTTTTGCGATTGCGAGATGTAGCAAATGCAACTTAACATCTGGTGAGGATTTCATCCTATTTATTAATCCATTAAGTCATAATTCTTCTGTGGACAGAGTGAAAGTATCACAGCCAAAATCGCAGTGACCTTGAATAACCAATCAGAATTCAGATGCAAAAGCAGTTGCATAATCGTTGAAGAAAGGTACTGAAAAAGCAGTGCAAACACGATATCGCACTATATATGGTTGTCGCGTATGTGTTGTAAGAATGTTTGTCAGTTACTACACAGGTGATCTATGCAGAAATCATACCATGCACGATAGTCGTATTCATCTAAGTGACTGTAGGTACTTTGAGGTCCGTTGGTATTTCTCCTGACCCTAACCATAATCCTAACTTTAACCATAAGCCTTAATCTTAAAAGCCAATAACCATAGCTAATAGTATAGATTTGCACGGAAAGTACGTAGAGAATAAGTAGAATGCAGTATCTATCCTCTCCAAGTTCACAAAGGCAGGCTCGATTTGATTTGGAATGACCTTGTGTAGCGTTCCCTGTAATCTGATTGCTTCTTGAAGGTCAACTTTCGAAAGACCTTGACTTTGGCTGTGCTACTTTTATTTCATCCTTCCAGTGTAACCAGTGTCGTGAGCAGGTGTTGACTGAAAAAGCTATCTGCTGACGTTTGATTTCACCAAAGAGCATGTTGTCCGATGAATGGGAACCAACTTAGCTAGTTGCAGAATAGGCTCTGGCTAGCGACATATTCAACCTTCTGTTGATTATTCCTGAAATATTATCACCTCTAAAATCAAGTTGAATGAAGATAGGTCTTCAAGTATTGGTTTTGTAGGGATTTTTTGTTTGATTGCATGGAGGATTTCATCATGAGCTGACATGAGTTAGAGTACCACTGGGAAACCTGGGAGTACTGGACAGCTGTTTCGTCAGCCTAGTTTGGGACTCTTCATCAGTACGCACCCACCGACGGGGTTCGAACCCAATGGTCTACGGGCTCACCTTGTAACCAGAAGGTCCTGGATTCGAACCCTGGTGGGTGCGTACCGGTGAAGAGTCCTAAACTAGGACCAAACAGCTGCCCAGTAATCCCTGGTTTTCCAGTGGTTCTCTAACTGATGTCAGCTCATAATGAAGATTGGTTTGTTTCCTACTGTGATTTGTTTGTCATTAGAGCCTTCATATCTCCTTAAATTTGCCGAAGTAATCTACATCAAGCTCCTGATACCCGAATTTTGTGTCCAGAAAGAAGTGGTTTTCAGTTTTTCCTTGTCCTGTCTGGTAACTGGATGTTTTCACTCTCTCTTTCGTTTGATCACATAACGTCGAAAATCCATTCTGTATGATTATTATTAGAAACACTGTATGCATATACTGATTTTTGGTTTAAATATGAATTCTCTGTGTATGTAAGCAGCTGACGAGAAGTCAACAAATAAAAAGGGTGGTAGTTTCGTGTATTCTGTACAAACCATTGTTGTTCTTGCTTTATTCAAATTCATAAAGGGGAATAAATGTATGAAGCTCTTGTTATTATTACTATTATTATTATTAATTATACGAGTTTGTCCACATATTGATATCAGTTAGAGAACCGTTGAAAACCAGCACTGGAGTTACTGGACAGCTGTTTTGTCAGCCTAGTTTCGGAATCTTCAGCAGTACGCGCACCCACCACATGGGTTTCGAATTCAAGCCCTTCCGGTTACACAGGGTTAGCGAGCTTGTAGACAATTAAGCCACTGGGATCCGATCCAGTGGCCAGCTTATGAATTCTTACTTCTACCTTGTAACTGGAAGGTCCTGGGTTCGAACCCTAGTGACACCCACTGGGCTGCCTATGATTCCCAACAAACTAGGATGAAACAGATGGCTTTCCGGTACTCCAGTGCTGGTTTTCAATGCTTCTCTAACTGATATCAATCCGTGGCCAAACTCATATAAAAACAAATCTAATCCTTAAAAACCAAACTCTTGATAATAACAATTACTATTGTTATTTTTTGAGTTGTATTCACAGACAGTATTGTAATTGTCTTGTTTTCAATCCTGTTTTTACTTTTACTCACTACACCTAACTTGTTCGTATCGTTTTGAGTCTCTTAATGACTAGTTTTAAGTAACTAATCTTCCAAAGCGGGGTTTTATGCTGTGCGAAATATTTTTTTGATTTGCTTTTTCTTCTATTCCATATTTTGTGAGTTGTCTTTTCAACTGTTTACGTGTTCTCTAATTTTGTTTGTCTTAATTTTTTAGCTACCGGTAGAAATTTCGAAAATGACTTCACGTCTGGTGGTGGTGGCTTATGGGAAGCTGCCGAATTTTCAGATGAAATTTTAATGGAGGTAAGTTTCACAGACTTCAAGCTCCTGTAGACCGTTAAAACATGTATATATATATATATATATATATATATTTGCATAAAACTATAGACTAGTGATTGATTGTGATGAATAGTGTTCCGTACAAGACTCATATCAGTCAGCAGTGCATGCTTTGCTGAGGTGATCTATACTCTGGAGGGCTGTTCCCCTTGTTCGGGGCTGATCTAATCGGCAGCGTACCCGGTTCGACTCTGCTCAGAGAGAGCTGAGGCAATTCAAACCATCCGATTTCGTTCTAGCTGCTTGGTCGAACTATTATATTATTATTATTCCCTTCCATTTCGAGTGGAACATAGGGCTCTAACAACAAGTTTCCACTTTGTTCTATTTTCTGCTGTCCTCTTCAGATGACTGACCCCACGGCTGCCCATAATCTCTCATCTCCCCCTCCTCACCACCACACGATCACCTCCATGTACCTTCACTCTGACGACCCACTCGTCGTTTCCCTTTTGGGTTCTCCCCGAGCAATGGCCTGCATTGCGCGCAATGTCATTGGACGGTCTTCTCGTTGTGTGCCCTATCCATCTCTATTTTGTCCTACATATTCGTTGAGCATTCGGCACTTGGTTAGTTTGTTTTCATTTAAGGTTTCTTGTTGCTAGTTCCTTCTGTCTGGCCGGTCGACCGGCCGTTCGAGTTTCAATATAGAGCCAGCGAATGCAGCTGTCTAAAATGTTTGCTGTAGCCTGTTGGAAATGCTTTTCGTGATGCGCCCATCGTGTTGCTGACCTGTACAGGAGAACTGACTGACTGACCCACTTGACATTGGTGTTGAAAATCCGAACCTTGGTTTTTATGCTGCTGAGTGCAGAAGATTTCGAAACTGACCTCATAGTGATGAAGCTGTATCTCGCCTTTCTGATGCTTTCTAGCTTCAAAATCTTCGTCCGTTCTATCGCCTGTGGTTGGAGCGATGCTTGCTAGCAAGATAAGCTAAGGAAGTAACCTCTATCAAAGCTCTCCCATTATTAGTGATTAGAGCTGGGTGTTGTCGTTGCTGTTGTTGGTTTGTTATCTTCATCACATCCGTATTCTCTGTGTTCACCCCGGGTGCTGTCTTCGTTGCTAGCGATTTTAACCAGTTTGTTGGTTTTCAACTGCCCTCAATTCTTTGAGACTGTGTACCGTTAGCCATCCAGATCACCTAGAGTCTTCTTATCGATCAGTGAAGCGTATTCCTGTCTTCTTACTTCCTATGTACGGTGTGCCGCATGATAGAGTCCATCACAATTAGAAATACCATCGTTGATAATAGGCAGTCAGCTTTGTCCTATTGCTGTATTCACTTCAACGGCTTCTTTGCTGAGTTTTCCGTTCGTTGTGGAGCACGTGATACGTGCAGTGTCATACAGCCAACAGTTTAATGATATTGATGAAGATTTGGGCACCGCACACCATAGTTTTGAATTAGTTCCCAAATTACTTCTCATTCAGTTCTGTTGAAGTCTTTTTCGAAGTCGAACTGGTTGTACCATAAATCAATTTCGAAATTTCCAATTTCATTAGTAATTTGTGAATTTGAATGATGTTTGAAAAATACTTTAATCCGCAGCGTCTACTCATAAGTAGTTTGTTGTTTATCAGTAAAACATCAGTGACTTGATTACTAGCCCTGTGAACAGCAAAATTTCAGGATTTGAACAAATAATAAAGTTAACGAGGTAGGGAGCTTCACATACCGGTGCAACCAAAACAGATTAAGGCGCCATGTGAAACCACTGCCTTATTGATTATTACAAAGGTAAGATAAAATCCGTAGTAGCTCTTACAGGGAATTCATTTCGATTTTGGATATGGTGAAAACCTTAAGGTGATTTTTTCCATTTCCCCTGTGAAATTACTACTACCGTCACCTCCGACTATGAATGAATGTAAGTTGGTTGCAAAATTCTGTCGGTCTTGGTGAATGATTTACTCATGAATTTATGCTTCTGTTACAGGGTTTCATTATGAGCTGATATTGGTTAGAGAGTCATTGGAAAAGCTACAGAGAGTACTGTCCTACTTTTGGACTCGTTAACAGTACTCACCCACCAGAGTTCGAACCCAGGACCTTTCGGTTGCACTGCAGCCACTAAGACCCGACCCATTGGTCAGGGCATGAATGCCAACTTCTGCCGATTCACACACGACATTGCGCGACTGACACTAGCGAATATTAATACTGGCGAATATTTGCCCCACCCCCGAAGTTCGTACAAACTTATACTTGAATATCAATGAGATTCTCACCAGCGACTGGCCGTATTCATGCTGGTAGCTTCCCGGGGTTCTAGGTGAAAGTCGTGACCAGTAGGGTACAACAGGTCAGGTGTGAGGACGTATACTAGCCACCGATGACATTGGCTAGTGCCAGTCGCGCTATATCGTGGGTAAATTTGCAGAATTTGGTTATCCATTGCGTAGGGTCCCAGTTGCCTAATAGTCTACTAACTCGCTAGCCTTGTAACCGGAAGGTGCTGGCTACGAACCCTGTCAGTGGGTGTGTACTGCTAAAGAGTCCTTCCTAAACTAGGCTGAGTACTGAACAGCTAGTCAAATAGCTGACTAGCTGTTCAGTACTCTCTGTTGGTCTTCTAATGGTTCTCTAACCGATGGCAGCTTATGATGGAATCTTGAGACGAATAAAATCAAATCCCTAGAAGCCGATACTTGATTATGCTGATGTATTTACTTTCCCATATTACTAGATTCTGGGGGTTATAATTTATCCCAGTGCTACAGAGGTGTATTCACATTTCATCTGAATTAGGATAAATGTTCTCATTAAGCCAATATTTGATAATATGGCCTTCATTTCTTTTTCTACACTTTTATTCCATCTAATTAATGTGCAGTTACGAGATGTAACGGCTCTGAGTGTCAGTTTCAGCGCATAGAACTTTTCACAGAAGTATAACAGTTCAGGTTACCACACTCCGTGTACCCTACAAAGATGGATAAAAGAGAGAAGAAGAGATTTAGAGGAATTACACTAAGCGCTAAATGTCCAGGGGAAGAATAGTGAAATGAGAAAAAATGATGGTTTAGCGGATATGAGAGGTCACGAAGAGTGAATGCCTTCAAGCCGTTGATGACGATTTTGAGCCGTGTTCCCCAGTATTTTTCAGTCATTGTGCCTCTTAACACCCCGATGTCCCCAGCTAGGTAGTTTGCACACTTCCCTGTATTATTATTATTCCGAGTGGGACATCGATCTTCAACAACACATCTCTACTTCGATATATTTTCTGCTATCCTCTTCATCTGGCTGACCCTACGACTGCCCATAATGTCTCATCTCCTTCGCCCCACCACCACATGATCTCCTCCATATTACCTTCACACTGACAACCCAGTCGTCGTCAGTGCAATGGCCTCCATTGCCCACGATCTCATTCGATGGTCTCCTCAGCGTTCACTCAATCCATCTCCATTTTCTTCGGAATATTTGTTGTGCGATCGGCTCTTGGTTGGTTCGTTGGAGGCCAGAGTTTCTTGTAGCTAATTCTTTCCGGCCGGCTGGCCATTTCGTTTTCAGTATGGAGCCAGAGAGACTATTGACAAAAGTCTGCAGTAGACTGTTAGAAATGCTTTTCGTGATATGAAAGAAGTAGTGACTGACTGAAACTGACATTAGTTTTAGAAATCCGAATCTTGTTTTATATGCTGGCTGAGTGAGAGTAGATGATTTCCAAACTGGTTTCAGAGTAATGAATGTGTATCTCGCTTTTCTGATGCTGTCTGGCTTCGAAATCTTCATCCGTTCTGTCACCTGTGGTTGAAACAATAATTCCTAGCCATATAAGTGAAGGGAGTGACCTCATTCAAGTTTATCGCGTTGATCGTGATTGGCGCTGATTGTTGTTGTTGCTGCTGTTGTGGTTACTGCGTGGTTATCTTCATCACCTCCATCTTCTGTATGTTCAGCTGGAGTCTTGTCTTCGCCACCTGTTTCTTCAACCATCTTTTTGGTTTTCGCCTACCTGCAATTCTTTGAGTTTGTGTAACAACTGAACAAAAATCATCCACGCGTGAAATCCAGATCTTCTGGTGTCTTTTCATTGGTCACTGCAACGTATTCCTGTCTCCTCACTCCCCATGTACAATGTGCTAATGCAATCCACCACAATTAAGAATTTCACATCTCCCTGTCAAAGATTTCATGAATTGATGTCAGATTTTGGTTTGACCCCCCAACCTTATCTCTTTTTTTAACCTAATCCTGCATCAAATTCACATCGCTCGTCGAGAAAGATGATAGCTCGGCATTCATAACTTGTGTATTAGCCATCTCAGTCTTTGTAGCTTCATAACCTCTTCGAATGACTTCCTCTGCTTACCCTTAACACTCTTTTTGTTTATTTTGATGTTTGCGTGAACAGGTTGTCTCTACATTTGCTAATATTGCTGGCTTATTCTTTTTTCGTTATTATTGTTGTTATTTTTTCGTTGGATAGCCGGAACACAATGAAGAAATTAAAAAGATAACAATGGTGTTAGAATTATGCGAATTATTAGCTGAATTAGCTGAACGTCGAGCATCAGCACTAGCCGACTGTACGCCAACGCGTGTTGTCACTACTACTACTCCCACTAATACAACCGCTGAAGACGGGACTGCTACTACTCCTACTAACATAGATCCTTCTAATAATGAATCCATACCAATGAATTCCGATAATTTACAGGAGGATAAATCATCGATAAATGGAAGATCTGATGGTAACATCAATCCCTGTCTTGATGGTGAGCATACTGGTGACAATGGACAGTCAGAAATGAATAAAACGTCAACTGCACTTAAATTTGTTTCTGAAGCTCAAAGGTATGTGTGTGTCTGTGTGACACTGTAGTTTATTTATTTGATTCCACACCGTATATTTTGATACAAGTATGGAATTTTCAGCATGCGATATCAGTAGCCCAAATTTAGCAGGCTGACCATTGATATCGGGTGTGCGTCGGCAGGAGATCGAACCCCGTACCATGTGCATGGTCGGCGAGAGTCCTAACTGTTGTGCCACCGACGCACGTTGTATGCAAATTTGTTTATAGTTGACTGTTAATCATTACCGGCCAGGTGAGGATCTGACTCATTCATTCATTGTCTTAGACATTCAATTTTCGCTGAGTAGGTCTCAGGTTGAAATCTCACTGCACCTATTATGAATAAAATTTCTATTTTATTTTGATAAAATCACACACTGTAGTGTTGTTCATACAGTGTGTTATATTTACTACTTACTGATGACCACACGTTTCGAGCACAATTTATGCACTGCTCATAATCTCATATCAAGGCGCTAACTACTCACACTACTCACTTTCTTGCTTCGTTGTTTATATATACATGAGTAAAAATTGATGATTAGACATTTGATGAATAAAATCAATAAAGCGAAAATATTCATTCAGATATCTATAAAATGCAAAATAATTGAGCAAAAAATATCCTTTTCGATAATTTCCTCTTCTGGCTCTACAATTATATGTACGTATTTTTATATACATAGAATATTCTAAAATAGTAGTCAATAACAATATTAGTGTTTTTTTTAAAAATAATATCCGGGAAATCTGCTCGGATGAATGTCTTGATGAGGAACTTAATAAATATTAAACGGTTGCTGAATGAAAACGGTTATCCAGAAAAGTTTATTGATAAGAATATGAATCAAAAATCAAAGCAACCCAAGGTACCAACAGTTTCTAAAAAGGCCTTATTCTTAAAAATTCAGTTCCTCGCGGATAACATCAGCGAGATACTAACACAGCGCCTTAGGAATGCGACGATAAAAGGAGCATTCCCTGCTGTCGAATTACAGTGTATCTTTAAAGGCACCCCAATTTCGCGTTCGGGAGTAAAAGACAAACTGCCTAATTTTGCCTCTTCCATGTGTATGTACCAATTTAACTGCTTCTGTGGAGCCATTTAGTTGCATAGGCCGTACAATTAGGCGTGTTTCTCGTCGAATTTCCGAACATCACCCTGCGTGGTTATGTATAGGACAAACAAAATCTAGTCGTAGCGCTATTTTATCTCATCTTGTGGATAAAGAACACAAGATTGGTGTTAACGAGGCAGCTTTCAAAGTCATTTACCACATACCAAGAAATCTTAACTTCACCTTAAGAGTTCGTCTACTAAATATTGCTGGAATGACTGTTGGGATCCACATTAAGAACCTTAATTTATGTGTCCAAAAGAAGCTAGTTCAGACATTGTCTTTACCCCGCTAGCGATCTAGGTTCGATTGATCCTCAATTTTTTGTAGAAATTTCCTTCATTTTAATTGATATTCTATTTGCTATTATATTTTTATTATTATTATAATTTAAGCATTTTTAATAGACTGTAATTCCATTGATCTTACTTAACAAATCGATATTATATAGACAAAAAACACCAATATTTTTATTGACTACTATTCTAGAATATTCTGTGTATAAATATATATATATATATATATTTGTAGTGCTGGGAGAGGAAATGATCGAGGAGAATGTTCTTTGCTCAAATTTTCTTCTGTCCTCTAAACGCCTGAATGAGTATTTTTTTCCTTTTACTTGAAATCTTTTTTCAAAATATTCTTAGAGTGAAATTGGTTTACTCTCATTTCACTTTTGAATTATTATGCGTTTCTCTTTACTTATATAAAAATGTGTTAATTTTTTGTTGTTTTTGTTGTTTTGCTGGATATTTTTAGAATTGTTGAACAAATTGTACTCTATCGACGAGTTCTCTACTATTTGGAGTATGTATTTGATCAAGTGAAAAAAGCTTTTCAAAATGGTCGATTAAAATCCACGGCGACTGCACGAAGACGTGAGTTATTATCATATTGGTTACAGGATTTCATTATGAACTGACATCGGTTCGAAGAGAGCCATTGGAACAGCCAGTTAGCTGTTTCGTCAGCCTAGTTTTGAACGGACTCTTCAGCTGTGCGTACCCACTGGATTTTGAACGCAGGACGTTACGGTTACAAAGAAAGCTCGTAGACAATTCAGTTGGTGTGTGCGTGTTGCCGATGACTTCCAAACTAGGCTGGCGAAACAGTTATCCAGTACTCCATTGCTGGTTTTCAATGGTTCTCTAACTGATGTCGATCCGTGGTGTTGGACTTGAATTACGTCTTCTGTTGTTGCCTTTTCGGAATGATATTATGTTCTGCCTCCAAAAAAATATATTTCTTGACAAACGATAGTTACATGTGAGAGCATTGGAAGTATCAGGCTAGTTCTGTGACATTCATGTCTTTGGTAATTGGAGAAAGCTAGACAGCGTTTGAGTGTACTTCTGCAGGCATTGATATATATATATATATATATATATGGCTTTACTTAAGAAATTATATCCGGTGACGGAATCGAATCACAGGTGTGAATAAATAAAATAATAATAATAGTAGTATGAAATGCAAATTAAAGTTAAAATGTTCGTGAGCGTGGAATTCTAAGATGACTTAGCTTCCGATATCATTAAAAAAGGATCTCACAGTCCCTGAAAAGGACATTCTCTGCTACATTGTTGAGAATTGCGTTTTCCAGTCGACCAATACTGCTCGTATGGAGCTAGTTATATCTGTCATTCGATTCGGTTTTTGTCCAAAAGGATGTAACAACGCTATCCTGCATGGTTACGAAGAGGTGGGAGTGGACCTGGTAGAGGCATAATCACCGCAACATCTGGTCGATAATGATTACCTTATATCTACAGCCTCCACCTTTAAAGTCATCTACAAGGCGCTAAGTAATTTACCCAAATTACTACGTATCCGATACTCACCTGTATTGCTGAAGCCGTCTTTGATCATCAGAATAGAGAAGACAGATCTCTGTATACAGAAAAAGTTCATTCAATGCACACCAACTTCCATGGTCTTAATCCCGCTATGTTAAAGTATGATAATCCCCACTTCATATTTTGCCTCTTTTTATTTGTCGTTGTGTTTATTCAATTTGTATACTCTTTCTTTATTACGTCAATTGTTACTGTCACTATCCTCACTTTGAACAGTCCTTGGTATTACTTCACTCGTTCCACTTGTCATTCTAAATCAATTCTGTTTTACAACGTTAAATTCTTTGTTATCAAATTATGAATAGCTATTGTCAACCAGAGTCTGTGTAAACTTTCTTTCTTCCTCATCAAGTGTGTCTTTGGTGCATATTCGTTGGATTCTACTGAAGAGGCACCTTACTAACACTCTTTTATACCGAACAGGGTTTCAGAGCATACTCCTAAATGGCTTCAGAAGCAAATAGAATCCCCAGAACCCATTAATGGTGAGAACAGACGACCTAGCTCCTCTATTGCGAAACATATTACAGAGGAGACAGGACATAAAATTGATGTTTACATGACTTTTAAACCTATCTATAAAACGTGATTGGGGCGTATCCTGAAGTTTGTGGAATCCCTAGCTGGCAGTTAGGAAGTTTAAACCACCTCTATGCGTTCAAACAGAATTTATCATCATATTAAACCTTCTTTGGTTCAGTGATCTTCATTGGCATTTTGACCATCAATATGTCGTTTCAACTTAACCTAAATTTATTTTCTTACCTCTTAACTCCTCATTTATTTCATATACATTTATATACATCATATATATATATATATATATATATAATATTAGGTGGTTGGAGGCAATCGGCAGGAAGCCTTGGACCTAGGTTTCGTGCTAGTTGGCACTCGTCAGCAAAACGAATAGCTCAGTGTTGACGTCTCTGACTGCAGCACTGGGTGACGCGTGTTTGAATCTCAGAAGAGTCATGAGTTCCTTCAAGTTCGCAGATACGCCCTGCTGACG
>OX235272.1:104948411-105031634 GCA_944472155.2 Trichobilharzia szidati
ATAGACAACATCCCCACCTTGAACAGTAGTCATAGCCTGAAAACCTGATGGATGATGAACCAGTTGTTGTCTAGCATTAGCCTGATAATTAAGTTGACGTAGTGGAGCTCCAGTTGTACCAAGAGTGACATTACTTATCACAGGTTCCATATAGGATATTTTAGGTTCCAAAACAGGAGGTTGTGAGATCCCAGCGAAGTGTCCTTCAATGATTTGACCTCCAGGAAACTTCTCTTCTGGTAAAATATAATAATAATAATAACGAAGTCACGTGTCGAGTTAGGTGTCAAGAGGAACTTTTAATGCTGTTGTTAATCTATTCCAGGGAGTGATACGAGAGGAATATTGATTGTCTGTGGAAAGTAACTTGGTTTAAACAAGACTAGTGTGAAGAGTAAGGTGAAGACATGGAAATTTAATTGACAGCATGTAGAGATGTGTCATTTGTCAGTTCTCCGCCTAGAGAGAGGTTTATCTTTTTGAAGGATATTTTCCACAGATAATCAATCACGTTCCAATTTTTCTAGTTGCATCAGTTTCAAATTATAAGTATTTTATTTAATTCAATTTTAGATTTTCCCGTCGATTGATTGGACCGAAGTGTTCAGTCTCAGGTTGATATGTCGGCTTCTTGTACAGATGCTTCGACGATGTCTGGGTATGTAATTAGAAGTTAAATGGTGGATGGTGACTAGCAGTGGAATCTAGGATGCGTGGCCCAAATGGTGTAGTGGATAACGCTTTGGCGTTTAAAACTATGGCCACTGAGTTCGAGTCTCGGTGGGAACATCGTCAGTCACTGCAGGTACATACAGAAGATGAGCCCAAAGAGGACGAAAGGCTCATCATGAATTCCACTTCTAGCTCTAGCTTGAAGCCGAATGTTTCACTCAAGACAAAAAGGAACAAAATAAAAATAATACATAAGGCGTAAAATGGTGGATGAAAGTAATTGAGAAGAAAACAAAGTGTCGACTTCTAGCTTCATTCGAGCGATAAATTTATGCAAAATAAGGGAAGTTGAATTGAATTTTTTAAATGAAATGAATGTGATTATCAACAATGAAATGCAACTAACTTCCATAATCATTTGATCCTCTTATCGGTTCTGATATAGGCCGAGTGGCATATTTATGATTGGTAGGAGAACAACGAGAATCCATTGGTGCCTGGTGGATAAGTGAAATGCGAAGGAAATATTATAAAACAGATTACAGAGATAGGGCATAAAATTGTTGTTTACACATCTTTTAAACCTATCTATAAAACGTGTTTGGGGTGTATCCTAAAGTTTGTGGTAACCCTAGCAATTATGATTAATATTATTGTTCACTTGGGTTCCGAGTAGAACATAGGGCTTTAACAACACATTGCCACTTTGTTCTTTTCTCTGATATCCTATTCAGCTGGCTATCCCCACAATTAAGCATAATTTCTCATCTCCTCCTCTCTCCCCAACACACGATCTCCTCCATGTCACCCTGGCACTGATGACCCATGTCATTCGACGGCCTCCTCAACGTATGCCCGACCCATCTCCATTTTCTCCTACATATTTGTTGAGCAATCGGCTCTCGCCTGTTGGTTTGTTCCCAACCAGAGTTTCTTGTTGCTAATTCTTTCTGACCGGTCTGTCGGTCATTTAATCTTCAGTATGGAGTCAGCGAAGACAGCTGTTGATGGAAGTCTGAAGCGGTCAGTTGGAAATGCTTTTCGTGACAGGCAGTGCAAGTTTCTGACCCGTATAGAAGGACCGACTTCACATTTGTGTTGAAAATCCGAATCTTGTTCTTTATGCTGGCTGAGTGCAGAGGATTTGCAAACTGGTTTCAGGTTGATGAAGGCGTATCTTGACTTTCCGATTCTCACTTCGACATCTTCATCGGTTCTGTCGCCTGTAGTTGAAACGATGCTTCACGCGTTCAAAAACGATTTGTCATCCCACAATAACCTTCTTTGATAAACTTTGTTTTGATGCTAGTCTGGGTAGATGTACTATTACCTACCTCCTTTGGTTTAGTGATATTCATTGTTATTTTGACCTTGAATATGTTCTTTTAACTTGACCTAAACAGTTTATTTTCTCACCTCTTAACTATTTATTAATTTTGTATATATATTCCTATGACAACTCCGTGGAGTGTGATCAGATTGTTTGAAATAAGTGTTGTGCACACGCAACATTACACGATTCAGACAAATTAGGCCTACTTATCGCCTTGTCTAAATTCATAAAGGGAACTAATTGTTTGAAAAACACAAAATTATTAGAAATCAAGGCTAAGCTTTAATCAGAAATACTATGAAAACTGAAAAGTGTAATGAGGATTCTATTTCACGTAATAATTAATACCTTTCCGGCTGTTAGTCAGAGAAGGCGTATACTGCACAGCAGTTGTTTTCGTCCACCTTCATGGCTGGCTGTGAGACATGACCATTGGAAGTGGAAGGCTAGCTGTCTTTGATTATAGGTGCCTGTGTTCTATCTCCCATGTTCGATGGTTTAATAGGATGAGAAATATTGAGGTGAGGCCTCGATCGAGCGGTAGGTAGGTGGAAGGGGAAATCAATCGATGAAGGTTGTGAAGCAGCTGCATCGATTGAGACGGTAAGAACATGTGTTACCCATGCGTAACCATCGATGGCTATAGCATGCACACAGTGAGATAGTGAGTATTCGCCGTGGCATTTAAAAATTAACTGTGGTCGTTAAATGAAAATATTGTTTACCCACTTACCGGATGATGATATCTGTCTACTAATTTATTATTGCTATTATTATTATTTCCCATATTCGAAGGAATTTCACACGTGTTATTATGACTGTCATCTGTGCCTTGACGATATCGTGCATCAGTTACAGTTGTACCAGCAGTTACATCTGGAAGTGGTCCCATATCTGGTATACCTCTTCTTTGAACATTGGTAGTATTTGTAAGATACGATGCAGGATTTCGAACAATCCTACTGATATTGCTTATCTGTGATCTGGACAGTGCAAAGGAGAAGAAACAAAAACAAAACAAAAAGATTATAATCAATTTTACCTCAAATCGGATTGAACAGGTTAACAAAATTGTCAAATCTGTTGACTACATAAAGAAAATTTGTAGCTCAGATGGATGATTTTGACGTAGTTGTGTTCTCTGAGGAGGTGAGTGATTTAATTGCGAAGCTTTCGTCCCCCCCCCCCTTGTAGACAACATCTTTAGAGAAGGTTTTAGTATGGAATAAACTCATTTAATTCTCCATGAATGATATAATTGTTTCTGCATACTAAAACCTGTGCTGAAATTATTGTCTATAAGGACAACGAAAGCAATTCACGCGGGTAAAACAAAAGTCCCCAGTTGAAAGACGAATACGGCGGTGACAGAGCTGCAATCTTTCTATATTACTGAAGGATTCAATAAGGCACAATGAACTTTGAACTTTACATGTAGGCTGTGTTTATATTAGTAATTTGTAAGTACTAAATTTACCAAACTATACTTTTTCTGGACGTGTGTAATGCTCTCTATAGCTTTTCTCTCCATCCTCCTCTATGGCTGTGAGTGAGACATGGCCACTGAGAGTGGAAGATATGAAAAACCTGCCTAGTTGTCTTTGATCATAGTTGTCTGTGTTATATCTCCCACGTTAGGTGGTGGTATAGTAGGGTGAGCAGTATTGACGTCAGCATAGGTCGTCGACTGATGGTAGGTAAGAAGGGAAATCAATCGACGAGATGGTTGTGAAGCTACTACTACATGGATTAGGAGAGATGGTTAGAACATGTGTTACCCATACCACTGTGTAAGCATCGATCGACTTCATCGAGGACGAATAATGGTAGCTGACTGACTTACCATGATTGATGAGGTTGGAAAAGAGTTAGCTAGAGGTGTGAAGACAAAACATGGCTTCATAAGTCAATGAAATCCACAACAGAGTTAGTTTAAGCCAGCCAGTAGTCACTTAGGGAAGTGTAGACTGCCTGGCAATTTGGTTGGGGTCCTCGGGACGGTAAAACCAATGGCTGGAGGTGGAGACAATTGATGGTATGGCTCAAAAACCGTTGTCAATAGCTGGCGCAGATGTGATTTATAATTCTTTCTCTGTTTATTATCTTTCTCTCTTTTGAATCTCTCTTACTCCCTTCTCTTGTTCTGTGTGCTACAAAGAGGGCTGTGTGGCAAGTGAAACGGGTGCACGTCTGTTCAAAGTTCTACGTTGAAACCAGTCAGTTAGTTGTCTGAACGCATACCATGATATTGTTTCTCTTTGGTGATGAGTAGGACAACAAACTGTGAATGTACATGCATGTTTGGGTTTGAAGTAGAAACATAATCACTAAAATGTAGTTTCACAACTAAGCATAACATCCAGTTGACGAGTCCCAAATAGGACGAAATGCGCGTTATCCTGGATTACTCCACTGCTAGACACCATCCACCAATTAAATACTAATTAAATGCCCAGACATCGTCAAAGCATCTGCACAAGAAGCCGACATGTCAACCTGAGACCGAGCACTTCAATCCAATCAATTGACGGGAAAATCTAAAATTGAATTAAATAATTAACATGACCCGTTGCACAACAGGCAGTGGCTCTCGTGGCCCGAGTGGTCTAGTGAATAACGCTTTGGTGTTTGAAACAATGGGCATTGGGTTCGAGCCTCCATGGGAACATCATCACTGACTCACTGGGGAATGCAGGTGCATCCAGATGACAAGTCCCAAACAGGATGAAATGCGCATCCTGGATTCCACTGCTAGTCACCATCCACTAATTAACTTCTAGGAAAAACAAGTCTTAAATTTAGTAAAACAGCTAACTTTTAAAATTTTTCCCTACAAAGTTATACAGAATTCAACAGACAGGTGTTTGTTCACATTTCAAAATAATATTCGTCATTCTTGAGTTCGAAAAAAAATTTCAAATTGAATTCAATCTGTTTTATTTAACATAGACTGTTTCTTATTCAATTTTGACTACGGATTGATATCAGTTAGAGAATCATTGAAAACCAGCATTGGAGTATTGGAGGACAGCTAGCTAGCTGTTTCGTCAGCCTAGCTTGGGACTGACTCTTCATCAGTACGCACCCGCTGATAGGGTTTCGAATCCAGGGATTACCTTCCGGTTACAAGGCTACCAAGTTTGCAGACCATTCAGTCACTGGGACTCGGCTCTTCAATGGCTAGCTCATGAATTTATACTCCTATCACCAACTCGTGATTTTTTTCTTTTGGTAAAACATGAAAAATAAATCAAATCCCTAAAGATCAACTCTTGAAAAATAATGTGAGATTATGTTTTTTTTTTTCATTTTTTAAAATACACGAATGAAATATCCTACCGGCTATCACTTTTCATTTCAGACATCAACTTTTATAAAAAAGAAAAATAATTGATGTCGAGTCAACGACTTGATATTTATAATAATTTTATACATGTCTGGTTGTAATTCTCTCACACCACTTATTGATCTACAGGCTTAATTTCTCCTCAGCCTACTTATGACCTTGATATCCTAATGGTTGTTGACTGTTTTAACTCACTAATGTAATTAGTGCCCCCAAGGTTATTTAAAGCTCGGATAAATACCTTGATGAAAAACTTAATAATATTAAACGGTTGGTGAGTGAAGACGGTTGTGCTAAATATGGCGCTGAAGATGTTGTCCAAAAGGACGACGAAAGCTTCGCAACTAAACCAACCAGCTCAGAGAACACTATTAATTGCAAATCATCCACCTGAGCTACAAATCTTCTCTATTATTTGAAAACGGTTATGCAGAAAAGTTTATGGATAAGAATATGAATCTAAAATCAAGTCAGCCTAAGGTACCAATAGTTCCTAAGAAGGCCTTATTCTTACAAATTCAGTTCCTCGGGGATAACATCAACGAGATACTAACACAACGCCTTAGGAATGAGGCGGTAAAAAGAGCATTCCCTGCTGATGAATTACACTGTGTCTTCAAAACCAACCCTATTTTGCGTTCGGGAGTAAAAAAGATAAACTGCCTAATTTCACCTCTTCTACGTACATCTATCAGTATGACTGTTCCTTTGGAGTGAGCCAGTTGCATCCATAGGCCGTACAATTAGACGTGTTTCTCGTCGGATTTCCGAACACCACCCTGCATAGTGGTTAAGTAAAGGACAAAGAAAATCTATTCACAAAGCGCTATTCTATCTCATCTCGTGGATACAGAACACAACAGTGATGTCAACGAGGAGGCTTACAAAGTCATTTACCGTAAACCAACAAATCTTAACTTCACCTTAAGAGGTCGTTTACTAAATATTGTTGAGTCTGGTCGTTGGGATGCACATTAGGAAGCCTAACTTATATGTCCAGATATTGTCCTTACCTTGGCCATCTAGGTTCGAATGATCCTCACTTTTTTTGTAGAAATTTCCTTAATTTTAGTTGCTATTCTATTTGCTATTACATTTTATTATTATTGCTCCCTTGAGTTCCTAGTGGAACATAGGGCTTCAACTGCACATTTCCACTTGTTTCTGTATTCTGCTGTACTTTTCACCTGCATACATGTTAGTCAATACTGTTTCAACTCTTCTTCACACGATCTCCTCCATGTCACCCTTGGACGTCCCACTCGCCACTTCCCTTTAGGGTTCCACTCGAGCTATGGCCTGACGCGCGATGTCACCCAGTGGCCTCCTCAGTGAGTGTCCAATCCATCTCCACTTTCTCCTGCATATTTGTTGAGCGATTGGTTCTTGTTTTTTTTCTTCCCATAGCTTCTTGTTGGTGGTTCTTTCCGGCGGCCATCTGATCTTCAGTATAGAGCGAAGTCAGTTGTTGATAAAGGTCTGCAACAGGCTGTTGGAAATATTCTTTGTGACACACTGGCCAAGTTTCTGATCCGTATAGAAGAACTGACTGACTTGACGTTTGTATTGAAAATCCGAATTTTGTTGTTGAGTGTTGCTGAGTGACGAAGATTTCCAGATTGGTTTCAGGTTGATGAATGTGTTTCTATTACAGTTTAATGCCTATTATTATCCCTTGTGCATCGTTAATGAACTGAAATTCCATTGATCTTACTTAACAAACCGATATTATTTAGACAAAAAACACTAATATAGTTATTGACTACTATTCTAGAATATTCTATGTATATAGGCGTATATATAATTGTAGATCCAGAGGAGGAAATTATCGAAAAGGATATTCTTTGCTGAATTTTTTTGTTTTTTATAGATGTCCGCATGAATATTTTCGCATATATATGTATATACATGTACAAGCGCAGTCAACCGCTTTCGCTATTGATACGACACAGTGAAGGCTTTGCACGTAAACAATCAGTTTCCCCTATTTTGTCTTCCAGTGCTGAGTTCCCGGTGGTATCGTGTCTCTGTTTTTGTTCCTAATATTGATATTAGGAAATCAAAACGAGTGATTCAGCGAAGAGAATCTTTTCAAGGAATTTATTATCAAGCTGCACAACGTTAAATTCTATGTTATCAAACTTCACACAATGTTACTTGACATTTTAATTTTTATTCTAATTTTACAGCCCTTCCAACATCTATCCATCTTATGAACTGTTCTATATCAAGGACATTAATTAGTTTTACCATTTGACATTCAACTATGATTTAAATCCAACACCTTTTAAATGCACTTCATACTTCCATTGTGGGTAAAATTTATTTTGATAAAGTCTCACAGTGTTATATAGTAATATTTACTCTGATGACCACGTTTCGAACACAATTTATCACTGCTCATAATCATGTCAAGGTACTAAAACAACTTTCTAACTTCGTTTATATGGTTTCTATTATTTTCCATCGTTAAACTTGATATTGGTAGTTGTATTTTCCAGACTAGTGTTTATAAAAAGCAAACGTATTCTGCCAATAGATATTTAGACTTGAATTCATCTCATCCATTATCTGTCTGTGAAGGCAGCCTTAGTTAAGTGTCTGTTTAACAAACCGAGTAGTAGCACTAAGCACAAAACAAAAAAACTTAAGTGATGAAATGAAATAGATAGAATGAATCAATAGAAAGATCAGAAAAGGTCTAAAGCGAAATAAAATTAATGGGGAAACTAATAATGATAACATAATAAAGAGAGAATACAAGGCATCTACAGTTGTACTATATAAGAAGGGGACGTCTGAAACCTTCCCCTACGTAGGATTCGTAATAAAGCAGGCAGAGGGTGGTGGCAATCAAGCCTACAAACTGACTCAGGTAGAACAAGTTCTGTAGGTTAAAGGAACCTGTCCGTTGACCCAATTAGACAAAATAATATAATTTACAAAATACCTTGCAATGACTGTGAGTTAGGTCAACTATATAGGTCAATCAAACTAGTAGATCAGGAGTAGTGAGATTATCAAAACATAAGAATTTATCGAAGGTTAGAATAATTGATCCGATGAAGATAAGTGATTAAAAAAAAGGTCAGCAATGGTACTGCATGCATGCATTAACACAGACCAAAAAATAGGGTGGGAGGTTAAATTTCTGAAAAGTAATATAGGTAGGTAGGTAGAAAGACAAAGAGAGGGTTTGATTACGGAATCTTTGTTCATCCAATCTACACTCAACACGTGCAATAGGATGCAATGATTCGTCACTCATACCGGAAATACAGAAAATATTACTACCAATCAAGTCACGCCATGAAAAATAATGGAATTATATAAACGAAGTTAGAAAGTTGTGTGAGTAATGCCTTGATATGATTATGAGCAGTAATAAATTGTGTTCGAACCATAGTCATCATTAGTAAATATTACTATGTAACACTGTGAAATTTAATCAAAATAAATTTTACCCACAATGGGAATTGTACTCTACCACAGTGCACAAGTTTTATTCTTATATCAATGCATTTCATACTATTATTATTATTGTTTCATGTATTCACACCTATGATTCAATTCCCTCACGGGATATAATTTCTTAAAAAAAACCCATCAATACACAATCGTACAACCTGATAATAAATTCGTTGTTGAAAAGTATCTCTTCACTGAATTACTTGTTTTGATTTTCTACATGTCCCAATGGAAAAATTTTCCATGAATCTTGGTTAGGTTAGAACGATAAAGCTCGCCAATCCAATAGGTTGCGGAAATTCGTTAGCGCAATTACCAATTGTACTAATAACGGTCATCTCACAACAACATTAGACGAACACCATTCAGGATACACTTAGAACTAGACAATTCACTATCATAACTAACAACAAAAAATACAAAATTTCATCATGAGGTGACATTAGTTAGAGAACCATTGGAAAACCTGGGAGTAATGGACAGCTGTTTCGTCAGCCTAGTTAGGGACTCTTCATCAGTACGCACCCACCAGGATTCGAATCCAGGACCTTCTGGTTAAAAGGCTAGCGAGCTCGTATACCATTAAGCCACTGGGACCCGATCCAATGGCCCATGAATTGTGGTATACGAGCTCGCTAGCCTTGTAACCAGAAGGTCCTGGGTTCGAATCCCGGTGGGTGCGTACTGATGAAGAGTCCCAAACTAGGCTGACGAAACAGCTGTCCAGTACTCCCAGCTAGTTTTCCAATGGTTCTCTAACTAATGTCACCTCATAATGAAATCCTGTAACCAGTGAAATCCCTACAAACCAACACTTGAACAAAAAATACGACATAAAAATTTGTTTAACCAGGCAAACTTACCCTGGATGATCATTCATTAAATGACCTTGTTGTTGTTGACGAAATCGTTCACGATCAACACGTTGTACTTCTTAATGTTGTGTACATAGATGGTCAAAAAAAAGAAGAATAAATTTGGAAGGGAACAGAATAAAACGGAAGCCCACAGAGGTAATGAAATATAATAGTAACTTAAAAAAAATGATTTCTTCATGCCCCTCCCACCACCACAACCCTCCTCATACAAAAAATATGTATGGAGTTTACAGGCACAATACATCAGAACTTAAATTGACATAAAAAAATAATAAAACAGGATTACTGTACAATTACTAAATCAGAGTAATTACAACAGGCTTCTTTACTACGCCAACATCACCATCATCGTAAGTCGAAATTTGATGACGCTGACTAATACATTCAGCTTACCACTAACGTTGCCCACTGCTTTACAGTTCGCTTTTGTATGCCTTTCTTTCAAACAGATAAAACACAACCATTTTGACAAGATTTCATCATGAGCTGACATCAGTTAGAGAACAATTGGAAAACCTAAGAGTACTGGATAGATGTTCCGTCCTAGTTCGGAGCTTTTCATCAGTACGCACCAACCGGTGCGTAGGGTGCAGCAGGTCGCGTGTGAGGACAAATACTCGCCGAAGACATTGGCTAGGGGTCGCACTATGTCGTGAATTGGCAGAGGTTAGAATTCATAGGCCATTGGATCGGGTCCAGTGGCTGAATAGCATACGAACTCGCCTTGTAACCAGAAGGTCATGGGTTCGAGGCCTGGTTAGTGCGTACTGCTGAAGAGTCAGTCCCAAACTAGGCTGACGAAACAGCTGTCTAGCACTCCCAAGTTTTCCAATGGCTCTCTAACTAATGTCAACTCATGATGAAATCCTTTAACGAATCAATCAAATCCCTACAAACCAACACTTGAATAACAACCATTTTTGTCTCTGCTTGTAACCTATCTGTTGGGGACAAACCACGAAAGTTGCCACACTCATAAAGTTTGAATGAATTGCTAGACACCATACAGCTTTCTCTATCTATATCCACTTGTCTGAGAGCCCTTCATTATAAATGATTGCGTTTTGCTCTGTGACTTTTCTATTCCAGGGGGATGGGATGCAATATACTGGCAAACTTGCTCATTGCTAGGCTGACACTGTATTTCACCAGTCTCAAAATATCATCGAACCCTGGCTCCAAAACCATCCTCTTCTAAACTGAAGCTGATTTTTATGAACTTTCTTTGTAAGAGAACGGGTTAATCTCTTAGCGATTGCCTCAAGAATAGAACTCGAGTTCAATTCATCCATACAATTGAGAGAAACGAGGGTATTTCTGTACATCATTAAACTATCCAAAATCTCAGCGAGTTCTTCAGAGTCGTCGTTTAGCTGCGTACCATTACCCTTAACGGTCTCAAATACACACTAGTGGATATCATAAATGGCCTCCCAAACCTTTGACGTAACATTTGGTGTATCTTTCGTTTGGGTGCAGGAATTTACAGCATTGGATTGCCCTTGAGCGCTGCACCAATGAGATATCTCGATAAGTACATCAACTTCATATCATCATTAAGTCCGTAGCCACTTAGCATAATTTCAATCTCTTTCACAAAATGAGAATAGTCTGCCGGGTTTCCACAGCATCACAACAGAGGGGTCAATGGAGACTTGAAGGCATTATTATTAGCAATCTTATTCGTACGTCAGTGATACAGCAATAGAACGCTTGCCAACCACGCCTTACGTGGTGGGCCGGGGTTCGATTCTAGGCTGACACGCACATCTAAATCTCGTTAAGCCGGTAATAAGACCGGTGAACAGGGAAGGTTGGGCATGAGGCTAGCAACCCCATCCCGTAGAAATAAACACCACTGCCAGAAAAACTCCAAAGCTCTAGCTTGAAGCCCTATGTTCCACTAGGAACGTGAAAGAATAAAACTACTCATTGAAGTATTATATAATGCTGATTCGACGCATTGAAAGGATGGAAGGAACTTGTGGCTAAGATGGATGATTTTAATATTGTCTATAAGGGCAAAACTTTACAGTTAAGTCAGATAGTTTCGAGGACAAAAAAAACAGCATCAATGAAGTTGAGTGGTGATAACTTTGATCTCTCATCTACAACTTGGTAGCGAGTGGTTATAAGCCACACAGATTTGGTGATGGGCTAACCAGTTGCCTAGACTAAATTAGGTGGAGCAGGATTCGAACCCGGGAGTCATTAGCTAGAAATTGAATGGTTAAGCCAAAGAAATACAACCGAATCAAATACAGTCAGGTAAAGGATGATCTGCGATTCTTTTGAAAACAAAGTGGATGGCGAGGGAGGGAAGCTTGCGCCGAGTACTGTTCTTTATGATTGTTTCTTTCTTAATAACTCAGAACAAAAGAAAGTTATTAAATAAAATTGAAGGGTTTACAAAAAGATGACAACACCTTTTATGCAGATTAATTAAGGGTTAGTAAGTGTTAACGACAATTGAGACAAAAATATTTACTGACCACACAACACGGTGGCCTGTTTGAACCAGTGGGCAAGCAAAATTTCTATCCAATGATATGAATAAACTCTACTTACATTTCAGGATCTTATCATGAACTGACATCGATTAGAAAACTATTGGAAAACTTGGGAGTACTGCCAGACAGCTATTTCGTCAGCCTAGTTTGGGTCTGACTCTTCAGCAGCACGCACTCACCACAGGGATTCGAACCCTGGACTTCCTTATTGTTTTAATCAAGCAGTTATAGCAAATGAATTAGCGTACATATTTAGTTAGTTTTCAACAAAACGCTGTGCGATTCTTGAAGGAAATGAATTAGAAATCTACAGAATTAGTTCTCTCTTCATATGCAACAACACTACGTCACAAAAAACACTGAAGAGTGTTTACCCTACATGTAAATCCTGTATGAAGAGAACATTTTTTGGAACTACATACGCTGGAAATTTCTGTTCACATTTTGCTTGAAATGAAGCTTCATTAATAAAATTAACTGGAATTTTACATGCATTAGTAGTGTTTAGTGAAGTAAAAACGAGTTATTTAGTAAATGTTAGTAATTGGATTCATTCCTTTCTCCATTAAACACATTCATCAACCTGAAACCAATCTGGAAATCTTCGTCACTCAGAATCAACAACAAAATTCGGATTTCCAATACAAACGTCAAGTCAGTCAGTTCTTCTATACGGATCAGAAACTTGGCGGGTCACAAAGAATATTTCCAACAGCCTGTTGCAGACCTTTATCAACAACTGTCTTCGCTCTATACTACTGAAGATCAGATAGCCTGAAAGAATCACCAACAAGAACCAGTCGCCCAAAAATATGCAGGAGAAAGTGGAGATGGAATGGACACTCGCTGAGGAGGCCGCTGGGTGAAATCGCGCGTCAGGCCAGTGCTCGAGTGGAACCCGAAAGGGTAGCGGCAAGTGGGACGTCAGTGCAAGGGTGACATGGAGGAGGTCGTGTGAAGAGGAGCTGAAACAGTATGGACTAACATGGATGCAGGTGAAAAGTACGACAGAAGACAGAAGCAAGTGGAGACGTGCAGTTGAAGCCCTATCTTCCACTAGGAACCCAAGGGAACAACAACCTTTCTCCATTCCGATTTCAGGTAGGCAGTCGCATCATGACCTAGTGGATGCATGGTCAACCAGCTGATCTCAAATCCTACAAGTGAGGTTATGGAAGTGTACTGCTAAAGAAGTGTACTCTATGACGTAACACCAGCTGTCCAGTACTACTATCATCCAGCTGTTAACTCTGTTTATATGAGTCAGTGGTTCAATAGCCGAATGCTCGCCAACCACGAGCACGTGGTCTGGATTTGATTCCCGACTTACGTATTCGTAAAACTTAACTTATTCGACAGTAAGTGCGATAAGGAGGGAAAGTTGAGTGTGTGAAGATAGCAACTCCATCCTGTAAAAACATCAACAAAAACAACAACACTACTGACACTTCAAGTGTCAGAGCTTGAAGCCCTATGTTTCACTTCGAACACAAAGGAGTGGGGAAAAAATGCTTCATACTACTATGGTGTGTACTACTGATAAGATTTATCAGTAGCATAAATATTTGTCATAAAAACATCAAATAACAGGGAGATAGATTTGCTGTCAAAGAAAGCAAATGATTCAGCATTGCGGAGGTACATGAGAGACGTGTAAGGAACCACAAAGAAACACAATATGAAAACCAGAAGTGGCACAACACGGACGATCTGTGCAAAATGGTGGTTTGAAGATAAGGTGTATAGAGATACCAAATCCCCCCCCCAAACAAAAACATTCCTTGACCAGATGTCTCTTGTCTTCTACCATTACACTACCACTTATTTTACGCGTATGATTCAAATAAAAACAGCATGTTGCTAAGTGATTCAAAAGACAGGATTATGAGTGCACTAGGATCTAGATACATTTATTCTGGCAACATACCGTTTACTTACAGTCACCAGCTAGCTAATCCTAACTGCTGAAGTCTTGATATTGGAATAATGTAATGGGTAGCTAGACCACAATATGACACTAATCTATGCAGCCTATGATTATTGGTACACAGCTTGAAGTTAAAAAAATACATGCAAACTACAAGCGATAGGCCCCTGAAAAAGACTTCACTGAAGTAAATGCATTTAGGCATCTCAGCAAGGATAGAGAAGGCTCGTTTGATATATATGTTAACATACGCCATCTCTGGTTTTAGTAAACAAGATATCCGGTCGGTTACCGACTAAAGAAGATGAGTGCTGCTCAGCAGTCCGCTCTGTCCTCCTTTATGGCTGTGACTGAGATATGGCCAGTGCAGAGAGGAGAGAGAGAATGGAAGTCATGGAAAACCTAGCTAGCTACCTGTCTTTGATCATAGGTGTCTGCGTTCTACATCCCGTGTGTGTTAGGTGGTGTAATAAAGTAAGCAATATTGAGGTTAGGCTAGTCATCGGTGGTCGAGTGCTAGGTAGGTGTAGGTAAGGAGGGGAAATCAATCGACGAGGTGGTTGTGAAACTGCTACTACATCGATTGAGAGAGATGGTCAGGATATGTGTTACGCATACCACCGTGTAATGCAATCGATCACCATCCTCGATGACGAGCAATGTTAGCTGACTGATATAGGATGGATCAGGCTGCAAAAGAGTGAGCTAGTGGTGGTCAAACCAAAACATGGCTTCATCAATTAATGCAATCCATAACAGTTAGTTTAGGCCAGCCAACCACACAGGGAGGTGTAGTCTGTCTATCTGTCTGTCTGTTTTCGACATAGAACTTTGCACATATGTGCGGCAGTTCAAGTCGCCACAATCCATGTAGCACGCAAAGCAAGAGAAGGAAGTAGAAGAAATGCAAAATAGAGACAGTAAACAGTGGTGTGAGACAAAGGAATAGTAATAACGGAGAACAAAAGTTTAATTGGAAATCATAAGTCACAAGGAGTGGATGCATCTGCGCCACTGAGAACGATTTTGAGCCATGTCGCCAATTGTTTCCAACCATTGGTTTTTACCATCCCGAGGGCCCCAACCAGGAAGTCTACATCTTCCTATGTGGCTTAGATTAACTGTTGTGGATTTCATTGATTGGTGCCATGTTTTGGTTTGACCGCCGCTAGCTCTTTTCCAGCCTGACCCTATATCAGCTAACATTGCCCGTCGAGGAAGGCGATGACTAGGCATACGTAGCACATGTCCTAACCATCTCAGTCGATGCAATTTCACAGTCTCGTCGATTGATTTCCCCGCCTTACCTAGCACTCGACGCCTAACCTCAATATTGCTCACCTTATTATTCCACTTCACGCGGGAGATAGAACGCAGACACCTATGATCGAAGACAGCTAATCTTTTCATGTCTTCTGCTCTCAATGGCCAGGTCTCACAGCCATAAAGGAGGACGGAGCGGACTGTTGAGCAGTACACACGCCCTTTGGTCGATAGTCGGAGGGAGGTGTAGACTGCCTTGTGACTTATATTACCCAAAAAAAAACTATATTGTTCTTCGATATTACTATCCTCTTTGTCTCATATCTCTGTTTACTGTTTCCATTTTGCATTTCTTTTTACTTTCTTCTCTTACTTTGTGTGTTACATGGAAGGAGTGTGGCGACTCGAACTACTGCACATCGGTGCAATGTTGTTCTAAGTTGAAAGCCCCAGTTAGTCAAACTGCCTGGCGGTTTGGTTGGGGTCCTCGTGATGTTAAACACCAATGAAGGCTGGAGACAATTGTTGATGTGGCTCAAATTCCCCGTTGTCAATGGCTGGCGCAGATGCATTCACTCTTTTGGATTAATAATATACATTAAAACTGTATTATTCTTCCATATTACTATTCTTTTTCCCTCACTCACACTTCTGTTTATTATCCCTCCATCTTTTGAATCTCTTTATACTCTTTTCTCTTGTTTTGTATGCCACAAGGAGGGCTGTGTGGAACTGGTGTACATCTGTGCAAAGTTCTATGGTGAAACCAGTGAGTCAGTCAGACGCATTTAAGTCCAAGCCTACTTATCTTAAGGGGAATCACCAAACTACATCACTTGCTACACTTGCTTCTTTTGCTTTGATGACGTTTTATAACCTCAACATCCAGCTTATTACTTATCATCGTATTTACAGATATGAGGTTGTTACTGGAAACTGAGACTGTTAAGAAAGTAAAGAACTTTATCTTGATTCCTGAACGGTTGTACACCATCTTTTAGAAAGCTAATATGACTATGCAAATTCAGGCTTTCGCCTACTTTTATTTAAATAAATATTTCTGTCCTTTGCTTCCCGAGTGGAACACAAAGTTTCAAGCTTTTGAAGTATTAATATAGCAGTATTGTCTTTACAGACAGAATGAGGTCGTCAGCCTTCACGCCCAAAAATTCCTCTACTCCATACTATCGGCTAATAATAATGTAGTAATATAATAACAGTTAGAGAACCATTGAAAACCAGCACTGGAGTACTGCCAGAACAGCTAGCTGTTTCGTCGGCCTAGTACGCAGTACCACCCACCGACAGGGTTTCGAACCTAGGACCTACTTTCCGGTTACAAGGCTAGACGGCTCGTAGACCATTCAGCCACTGGGACCCAACTCTTCAATGGCCAGTCCATGAATTCTAACTTCTAACAATTCGTGATTTAGCGCGACTGGCACTAACCAATGTCATAGGTGGGAAATCCATCCTCACACTTGGTCAAACTCGTAAAAACAAATTTAATCCTTACAAACCAACTCTTGATAATAATAATAATAGCCTTATTCTGAACAAAGTGTTCATATAATGTACAGGATTCTCAGTGTAATTTATTGCGCAATAATTTATTAATCTAGTAAATTAAGCTAGAGTTTAGGAGTTTGTCAGTCAGTCAGTCAGACAGGGACCGAACTCGGAGCACGTGAGTGGTTGGTGGAACCGTAAACGCATTATTTTTCCAATTGTATATTCGTTTTGACTTCGTATCATGAGCCAACGAACACCATTCGGTTTTAATCATATCGTACCATCACTTTAGACACTTGGTTCCCATTTGCTAAATTTCAATAAAGGGAGTAAGATCAAATTTTTTACAGTAGAGAATGATATCCGTATTCTTCTTTTCAGATTACGCGTCTACTCTAGAAGTCGGTCGATTCAATCAATTAGTCCAAAAAATATTAGGTCCTGGGTTCGAACCCCTGTCGGTGGGTGCGTACTGTTGAAAAGTCCCAAATGGTTTTCCAGTGGTTCTCTAACTGATGTCAGCTCATGATGAAATCCTCCATCCAATCAAACAAAATCCCTACAAAACCAAAACTTGAAAATTAATCTGATGCTCACTAGCGACTAGCCCTATTCAGGCAGTTAACCTGGGTTCTAGTGGGAAGCCGTGACCAGTAGGGTACAGCAGGTTGAAGATGAGGCAGTAACTCATCAAAGAAGACATTGCGAAATGGTCGCACTATGTCGTGAATTGGCAGAAGTTAGAATTCAAGGACCATTGGATCGGATCCCAGTGGCTCAATGGTCTACGAGCTCGCCTAGTAACCAGAAGGTCCTGGGTTCGAACCCCTGTGGTGGGTGCGTACTGTTGAAGAGTCCCAAACTAGGCTGACGAAACAGCTGTCCAGTACTCCCAGATTGTTCAGTGGTTCTCTAACTGATGTCAGCTCATGATGAAAAACAAAATCCTTACAAATCCAATACTCAAAAAATATTACTTCGAAATAGAGGTGTTATAAATTTGACAGGTATATAGTAATATAGTAATGCTAAATTATATATAGTGATATTTTGTCTGGCTGATTTAGAGCCTGTCAGCTGATTGCATAGTTCAAAATGCCACTGTTATCTTTCAAAGGCGAATGTAACTGGGATCACTGAATCTATTTTTTTTCCAATAGTGATGAACAGAATTAATCGACTAATCTGTGAAATTATATATAGACAATTTTGCTAAATTTATCGGAACACATCACCGGAATAGATATTACAGTTGAAAAAAAACGGAACAGACATTAATGTCTACTAATACAGACATGCATAACTCGTATTTGATGGAGACGATTCGTACCAGCTTATCCAACTAGGCACAGATAAAACTTCATCCAGTTGCTTATACTGTATCAATATATGTTACATCGCACATATAAGCTTATCTCATATAAAATTATACTCAACCACAGTGGCTCAAGTACTACACTTATATAGGCACATGAACTTTCCTCATTTAAGATGGACACATTAGAATAGGATAAGTTGGCTAACAGTGACACAGTTAACGAATACTGGTGAGTGATTAAAACGGTGTCAGTAATGCGCCTTAAACTCTCTTTTGAGATGCTAGATTACACTGACTGACTGGTTTCAACATAGAACTTTGCACAGATGGGCAAAACAGTTTCATTTGCCACATTCCCTCCTTGTAACAGAAGAGAATAAAGAGAGATTCAAAAGATGGAGGGATAATGAACAGAAGTGTGAGTGAAGGAAGAAGAATAGTAATGTGGAAGAACAACAGAGTTTTATTGGATATTATAAATCACAAAGAGTGAACGCATCTGCGACAGCCAATGACAACGACTTTAAGCCATATCACGAATTGTCTCCAGCCGACATTGGTTCTTACCGTCCCTAGGACCCCAACTAGTCAGGAAGTCTGCATCTCCCTATGTAGTTCACTGGCTTAAACTAACTGTTATGCATTTGATTGAGTGATGAAACCGTTTTCGTTTGAACACAGTGTGTTAGCTCTTTTCTAACCTCACCCATCCTATGTTAGTCAGCTAACATGCCCCGCCGGTCGAGGAAGGTGATCAATGGCATTACACGGTGACATGCGTAACACATGTCCTAACCATCTCTCTCAACCGATGTTATAGTGTAGCTTCACAACAATCTCGTCGATTGATTTCGCCTCCTTGCCTACACCTACCTAGCACTCGACCACCGATGCCTGACCTCAATATTACTCACCCTATTATGCCATCACCTAACACGGTAGACGGAACGCAGACACTTATGATCAAAGAAAGCTAGCTAGGCTTTTCATGTCTTCCACTCTCAATCTCCATGTTCCACTCGCAACCATAAAGGAGGACGAAGCGAACTGCTGATCAGTACACCCGCTCTTCGGTCGATAGCCAGATATCATGTCTACGCCAGAGACGGCGTAAACTGGCATATACGAAACTAGCTCTGTTTCCGTTCTGAGATTTCTTCAGCGATCAACCCGCTGGGTTGACTGATGCAACTTCCCAAATAAGTGAAGTGGTCAACATGCTCCACCGCTCTACTCCCTCTCTTTAAGCTAGGAGTCAATGCAGTAGTCCAGTCCTGTAGCATCATCTTACATTTGTTAGCAGGGCCAATCGCATGCTAAACATTCAAAGATTTTCCACTGCTCAAGGTGTCCAGAAGACTCTGCTCTATTTTGTCAGAGTCTTCACCCAGGAGGGAAGACTATATCATCTGCATATTCTAGGTCAACGAGGTTATTAATACGCTGACAATAAGTCAATCCCTGAGTCGCTGAAGTCAGTTAGGGTTAAGTCCATTAGTACATGCATGATGAAATTAAAGAGAAATGGGGACATTGGTTGTCATCACTTCAAATGACAACTCTCCGTAGGCTTTCACCTGGCTGGCTGCATGAGTTCGAGTAGAGTGGCTTGATCATTGCTATTTATTTTCTCGGTATCCTCCCCCTTCAAAGTCAAACATCGCCATAGTACCTCTCAGTCAACGGAATGGAATGCCGCTTTCAGGTTAAGAAATTTGACGATTGTTGGACGCCACCAGTAAGTATGCCTATGTTCCAGAATCTGTCGAAGGGTGTAGATATGATCAATACACCCTCTTCCTGGTTTAAAACCGCTTAGTCTACGCATTATTATTATTATTGAGCCTATAACCTTAAGTAACCTATTAATCAAGCTAATCCCCCCTGTGAATTATCACAGGAAGACTTGTCTCCTTTCTTGTATGCCAGGATAATCAATGACGCACACTAGCCCGAAGGAACTACCACTGATTCCTAGATGCTGCCTTAATACCTCAGTTAACGCAGATATTAAACACTTCTGCAGTCATTCCATTAGGTCCCGCTGCTTTGCCTTGTTAACAGATTACTCTATCACACTTGACACTGACAAGTGAAGTACAGTGTTCTTGTAGGATTCTTCTTACACAATTCCCCACCCCCTTTATTGTATATAATATATATACATATATATTTAACTTGACTGTAGAGATATATTTTTTTAAGGATAGGAGAGATGAAAACCACATAAACTTACCTGAACCATCTGAATTAACAATAACATAATCTTCAAACGGTGGCTCACCATATTCCATCTCTGCTGTATTCATAAATACACCACGTTGATCCAGTCTAGAAGAACCTCTATAGGCAGTTTGTCTTTGGTGTTGCTGTGGCTGCTGTTGTTGGTGGTGCTGCTGCGGTTGCTGTTGATAATGATGAGGATCTATAACACCTCCACTATGTCGATAATTATTCGATATGTACTGCTGTTGATTAGGACTAGAACGTTGATGAAGATGAGAATGAGGATCATGTGGTTTCATTGAAGATGTTGGTATCATTCTAGGTAGATTATTATTAATATTATTATGATCATTTGGTGGTGATGAACTTGACGCGTCTAAATCATCTTCAATATATTCATCCACAGTTGTTTTAGTCATTTCATCGTCAATATCATCTAAACCATAGCCAACATTACCCCCGTCATCACCGTCAACATCGACATCAACATCGTCATTATCATCAGGATAGTTAGGCGGCACTGGTGGTGGTAGATTATGACCTCCAGTTTGATGTGATGAATAATACGCATCGAAATCAGTCGGTGTTGATGGAGATGATGTTTTTCTTAACTGTGATTTTACAGGTGTAGTATTTGTATTCCAATTCGATGGATTGTTCCATTCACGATTATCATTAGTACTGTTGTTAGCTGACGGCTATAAAAAATATTAATTTAAAAAAAACAACAGTAAACAGTTTAAGTTAATTTTGTATTAAACTGAAATGCTCAGTCTGCGTTAACACCATGTAGAATTCTACTACAGAAGCTTCAACGATGTTTGAGGATTATTTAGTGGTGGATGAATAGCATTTCGTCCCATTCGGGACTCTTCAGTGGGTGTACCTGCAATCCCTATTGAGTAGTGTAGGTACATCATTATGAACTGACATTGGTCAAGAAGAAACCATTGAAAAACCACCAAGGAGTACTGCCGGATAGCTGTTTCGTCAGCCTAGTTTGGGACTCTTCATTAGTAGACTCACCGACCGACTGAGTCTCAAACTAGGAGGAAACAGATGTCCAGTTCTCCCAGCTGATTTCCCAATAGTTCTCTAACCTATATCAACTCATGATGAAACTCTGTAAACAAAAGAACATTTGCATTCTTTAACCCGTTGTATGTACTTTACCAAACCAGTTTGTAGGCATTCAGCTGAAAACAAATTCAAACATAAATCACCACCTACCATTAAACCATTAGGTATAGAATAGCATAATGCCGAACAACGAAACAAGAAGAGAAAACTATTTTAGTGTAATGATGAAAGCATAAAAAAATGCAATAACAAAAAGCAAAACATTACACATACTTTGCCTTGTGGTGTTTTATCCCTTGCACGATTAGCATCTTGTGGAGTTAAATAATACGGACCATCACCAGTGCCATGACCGAGGACTGTAATTCCAGAACCACGTACTGGTGGTCGATTACGACTAGGCAGTGTAGGCGCGATAGACGATGATCGTGGTGTCGACGATTCTGGACCAGAACCAGCTTGTATATACACAAATATATATATTCGGAGGGAAAATATAAAAATGAAAAAAAAAATTGATTAGTGAAAATTAATATTATTTTAACATTTTCAAGAGTTGATTTCTAAGGATTAGATTTGAAAGTACAAGAATCTTTAATTGCTTTTTCAAGAAAAACAATCACTGTAAAAAGAATAACAAAGTCACAATGACGGAAACATTCTTTTGTGTGATAAAAATTCCAATGTCACTATTTCCTTAAACTCACTTCACTTCCTTGAGGAATTCCACTACTGTTAATGACAGCAACCAACCTATCTATCACCGAGAGTAAACTATGAATACTCATCTTGCCTCCCGTAACGACAGAAGACAAGGGCCAGGCAACAGATCGTTTATTGAGAAAATCAATAGATATTTATGTACATTAGTATTAGCGTTATTGTTAGCAGAGTAGCAATCTCTTCTGATTGGTTGTTTGCTTGCTCAAGGTTATTCTATCATCTTTTGTATCCATTTCTTCGAAGGTCAGACCATATATCTGCGATTCATATCCACCCACGCTAAGTCTGCTGTGATTGGTTGTTGAGTTCATCAAGGTTAAGCTTTGTTATTGGTTTTTTTCATGACCTCCATTCGGAATGTAAACAGTGACGTAAATTGTAGTATACAATTTCGGCCAGCAGACAGCTCTCACCACAACATGAAAGAACAATAGGGTTTAGAGGATAAGGCAGATCACAAAGAGAGCTCTCACCACACTCCTATCTACGTATTACACGTTAAACAGTAGACTTCCTCCTGTCAGAATAATTTGTCAATCTTTGACAGAACTCAGATATTTTCGAAGCTTAGTAATATGAAAAATCGTTAACGCCCTAAGAGATAATAAAAATATTGAAACGGTGAAGGAAACACAAATCTCTCATGAGCTATTTAAGAAGAAAGGTGACCTATGTACAAATTAATGAGTGTTTGAAAACCAGTCCCAAGTAATTAAATGATAAAGTTTGAGAGAAAAATTATACTGGCCATAAGATTTTAATGTCTTTCTTTTTGAAGTCATGAAATCCTATAAGGTGTTTATTATGCAATCGATGTGAGTATTACTAACTTTTGGTCTGACAGTTCGAATATATACAGACTACTAAGTCTTAAATTATTACATTTTTAAGTGGTATTCATGAGTAGTGTTAGATGTTGAGAAACTAATCACCACTGATAATTCCGGGAAGGCAGCAGGACCAGATGGATTTTCGCCTGAAGAGCATTGAAAGTAGACCTAGAACACAGCGGATATGCTGGCGCCACTACTGCATAAGCTTAGGAAGGAAGGAGAGGGGCCTGCTGATTTGAAGACGGTCTACTTCGTTTAGCTACCAAAGAAAGACCAATAGCTTCAAGAACTGGTGTGGAATAATGCTCTTCTCTACAGAAACTGAAATACCAGGTCGCATCATCCTGGAGAGAATTGAAGAGGCGCTGGATGCAGAACTCCGCCAACCAGAACGAGTGGGATTCAGGAAAGGAGAATTTTGTGAGGATCAATTTGCAACTCTACGCATCAACATCATCATCACGGAAGAAGGCATAGAATGACAGCAAAAACCTCTCTCCACCTCAACTTCATCGACTTCAAAAAGACCTTCGACAGACAGTGTTGACCAAAAAGTAATTTGGAAACAACTTCAACACTAAGGCGTGCAGAAACCCAAATCTTTATCAACCTCATTCAGCAACTGGCCGGCTCTATTTGACAATGTCACGTGTCAGGTGATCCACAACGGAAAACTCAGCGACGAAGCCGTTGAAGTGAGTACAGGAGTAAGACAAGGTTGGCTGACTGCCTATTATCACCAAAGATATTCCTAATCGTGGTGGACTGGATTATGCAGCACACTGTACGTGGGGTGCGACAAGACAGGAATACGCTGAGCTGACCGATAAGAAGACTTTAGAAGATTTGGATTTATAATAATGTCACACGAATTTAAGGACTGGTAGGCGGGCAGGCAAAAACCAACAAGCTAGCAGAAGACTCGAACAGGCGCCAAAGACAGGACTCCAAATGAACATAGAGAAGATGAAGGTGATGAAGATAACCAACTAACTAACTAACAATCAGCAACAACCAGCACCGATCAACATCATCAACGGGGGAGATTTGAAAGAGGTCACTTCCTTCACTTATCTGGCTTACGAAGCATCGTTTCAACCACAGGTGACCGAACGCATGAAGATTTCAAAGCCAGTCGGAATCGGAAAGGCAAGATACACCTTCATCAACCTGAAACCAGTTTGGAAATTTGAACTCCACGGTGTGAATGTTAAGTCAGTCAGCTCTTCTATTTGGGTCAAAAACGTGACCGGTGCATCACGAAAAACATCTTCCAACAGAGTCCTAGAGACTTTTATCAATAGCTGCCTTCTCTACCTCTGTATTGAAGATGAAGTGACCAGCCGATAAGAAAGAATTAGCACCAAGAGACTATGGGAACAAATCAGCCAAGAGCCAGCTGTTCAACAAATATGTAGGAGGGAAATGGAGATGGATTTATCAGGTACACGTTGAGGAGGCCGTCGAATGACATCACGCCCACTGCAGACCATTGCTGGATTAGAATCCGAATAGGGAAAGAAGAATGGGTCGTCAGTGCGAGAGTGACATGGAGGAGATAAGAGATTATGAGTAATCGTGGGGTCGGTCAGCCAGCTGAATAGGAGAGTAGAAACAAGAGAACAGAGTGGAGATGTGTTGTTGAAGTCCCATGTTCCCCTCGGAACCCACAGAAACAATATAGATTTTAACTTTCTAACTTAGTCAATCATCTTGTAAACTTGTTCAGTAGAATTTCGTCAGCCCTAAGTGTAGACGAGCGATAAAAAGACACTATCGACGACCAATCAGCAATATTTCCAAATAAATTTTGGATTCAATGGATGAAAAAATAACAGATATTCGATCAGTATTCCTACAGTTCCAAATACCCTCAAGGCACTAGACAAAAACCTCGTCAAAATAAGAAATGAAGATATTATAAGTAGGGTAAATATGCGTAAGTTCATCACAGAGTTAATCATCATTTTGTGTTATATAGGGTGCAACAATTAACTAAGTAATTAATTTGAATAATAATAATAGTAGTAAAGAATATACTTCGAGAGAATGACTCCACTGGGCGGTGCACAAATACGCGTACAACATACAGCACACACAGCGTTACCACATTTGTCAAATCATAATCAAATGTGGATGTGTGCGCGCGAGTGTGCATGTGTGTGTGAGTAAAGTATCCATCACAAAATGAAAAATTAAATCAGTTTATTGTTGTTATTATGATGATGATTGAAAGGAAACATAGAAAGAACACCGAGTTATTTGAACACTGATATGAATTATAAGAGGATAAAGAAAAAAAAGTTGCTAAAACAAAACTGAATACAATCCAAATCATTCAACGGTGTTATAGGATATAAATTTTGAGCATGTGTATTTGAGCAGTGATGAGATAAAGAAAGTTGTACAAATTGCCATACGCGTAGAATCATTATTGTTATTATTAATATTATTATAAGTAGTAGTAATAGTAGTAGTATCACACAACACACATCTCACTGACTTCACCAACACAATAACAACAAAAAACGAACGATTGAATAAAACAAAAGGAGCTGTAAGCATGATGAGCACTTTTGAAATCAAGTTGAAACTATAAGAAATCGGTATAAATTGTTTAAAATAATCCCAGTGTGTTGAAGCAAACAAAAAAAATCAAAACAAGATTCTTTTTCTGAACGTTACTCTCTCTCTCTGTGTAAGTCACAGCCAGCTTCTTCATCCAGCAGAATTATTCGGACTTTGTCAGCCTTTAAATCATACAGTCAAACATTGCATAAATTGAAGTGAGCGCCACTGAAGGTAGCTCGTTTGTCAGTAGACATTTGTAGCAATAGAAAAATGTAAGCAGTCATCACATATATTGTAATGACTAATGTTAAATTGTCACACGTGCATATTTATCTGTGTGAGTGTGCACATGTGTATATTGTTTGTTGCATGGGGAACACGTCAAATATATATATATATATATGCAAGGCTTCAGGGGTTAGCCTTTTTATATGTGAATGAAAGCCTCTTCCTAGAATTTCAACATTGTCAAAATTGATCTTATGTCCGCTGTCTGTAGTATGTATCCGTAATGCGCATCCTTTCTCTAGACTCTTGAATTCTACTTCATGCCTTTGTGGACGTGTCATGCACAGTCTATGTTCATTCACTCTGAATTTCACCTGTCTACTCTACTGCTCTCCCCTACATAGCAAGTAAGCTTCACTTCTGAACAATTTATCCTATAGACACAGTTGCCATTTTGGGAACCATATCTTTGACATTCATCAAAGTTTTCTCTAGAGAATAAGAGGGTTTGAAATAGACTTTAATATTTTATGAAGCAAGTACTCTTTGAAGTTGTTCCGCTGTGTCTCCTTTCGATATGCAATGGCTGTCGCCGATCGATAGCCAAGATTTTTTCAATTTTCTGTCGTTCCTTCTGGTCCTTTTTATTGATAATATTATTTAGTAGCTTTTTCGGATAACCATTTCCAATCAAAATTTGTTTTATATTGGAGATCTCGTTCTCCATATCATCATTATCTGTTGTTATAATGTTTGTAGCTCTGTTAACGAGATTTAAAGCTAGTGAAACTTTCATTCCTATTGGATGATCTGATTGGAAATTCAAATACTTGTTGGAATGTGTCGGTTTCCTACATATTGTGAACTTTAATTTCTCGTCAGTTTTTTTTTAACAAGACAATCCAGAAAGTTTAAAGTTCCCTCATCCAATTCTACTTCATTAGTAAACTTTATATATTGTGATTCTAGGATGAGACTTTCACTTAGAGAAAAAGACTGACCTCTGAAGCCTTGCATATATTTTAACCACATCGAATGCAGTAACTAGAAGAGTAGGGATAGACTAATCACCTATATGGATGACTCTCTCTAATGAAGCAAAGTAGTTGAGGAAACAAAATATATTTAATCCTATATTATGATCACTGTAAAAATATTATCATGTTTTAGTGCGTTTCCCATACAACGAACAACATAAGCACGCACACACTCATACAGACAAATATTCACACAAGACACTTTGACATTAGTCATTACAAATGCTTGATGACTGTTTAGATTTTTCTATTGATACAAATGTCTATCGACAAGTGAACTTCAAAAGAAATCACTCCAATTTATGTAATTTCTAGTGAGAAGTCGTGACCAGTGAGGTCCAGTTAGATGTCACGTGTGTGGATGGATGTCCCACCAACGACAATATTTGGGGTCGCGCTAAATCACGAATTGGTAGGAGTTAGAAATCACGCACTGGCCATTGAATCGGGTCCCAGTGGCTGAATGGTATACGAGCTTGCCTTGTAACCGGAAGGTCCTGGGTTCGAATCCCTATGGTGGGTGCGTACTACCGATGATTCCCAAACTAGGATGGAACAGAATCTGTCCTGGTTTTCAATGGTTCTCTAATTGATATCAGCCCGTGATCAACTCGTAAAACATAACTGACCGTTACAAATCAAACTATGGAAAATTTCTTGACTATATATTTCGATGGTTAATTGAATCGGAATAATTCAGCTGAAGAAGTAGTTATGGCTTACACAGAGCAAGACGTTGAGAAAAATGTTGTTCTGATTTTTCTTAAAAACTTTGGGGTAATTTTAAATAATTTATAACAATTTCAATCTGACTCGGCGGTCAAACTATTCCAGGAAATTAGCAACATCTACAGGCTAGAAACTTATAAAATTAATACCATGTTGTATTCGTGACACTTGCTAGTGTTTATTTCTTAAAGAAGAAGCCAATAACCTGAATAGCCAATAAATGAAAGCCACCTCTTAGATCGAACGACCAGTGCACGTGAATTACAAATGAGGATATACAATCATGGGGTTAGAATGACTTCCTTGAGTATTAACAACAATAAATAAAAATCAGAAAACCGAAGGAAAAAAACAGGATTTTCAAAGTTTATCAAGATTATTACTGTTATTATTATATATTAATATGATCCGGGAACTCAATAGTACTAGTGAGAAAGATGATTAGAAACAGAATAGTGTGGAAAAATTCGACAGGACAATTGATTATTTATAAGACACACACAGAGAAAAGGGAACAAATGAAGCATACCTCTTCGTCCTAAATGAAAAATAACAGTGTAAGGTATGTAACGAGAACATTCAGGATAACAGAAGATATAAACAAGATATGAGTAATAAAAAACAGTTTCCTGGGGTTGTTCGTCGGAAGCAATAGTAATAATAATAACAGGTAAAATCCTAATACTACCGAAGACATTCTACACCTTTATTCCACATGAAAATAATTCCAGCTATAAAGAATTCTGACGGTGAGTTACAACACAGTATCACCATACTTCCACTTTTTCTGCTCCTTTAAGTTCCCAGTGGAACATAGAGCTTCAAGCGAGAGGCCTGAAGTTTCTGTAGCAGTGGTATTTATTTTTACGCCATGGGGTTGCTAGCCTCATGCCCAGCCCCAACCTTCCCTCTTTATCAGTCTAATTACTGGCTTATCGAGGTAAAGGAGTGCGTCGGTGGCCGGGGATCGAACCGCGAACCACATGCGTGGTTGGCGAGCATTCTACCGCTGTGCCACCGACGCACACCATACCTTGATTGAACACCAATAATTAGTGTGATGTGTCTAATCCTTTCTCTGGTGCAGACTGAATTCTTCAGTGGTAACGTCTCTGACCAACTGCAGCGGCGCTGGGTGGTGATGCGGATTCGAATCTCAGAAAGACATGAGTTCCTTCCTTCAAGGTTGCAGATAGGCCTCCTTGCTGACTGTGGTGGTGAGTGCCAGCTAAGTGGCATGAAACGTAGGTACTTCCCAGTAAGGCTTCCTGTGGCCGATTCCCTCCAACCATCTAAAATATCACCAAATCAATGTGCACCGTGTTGGCGAGCTACCTAGTAGTATGGTGGCGGCCACATTGCAAACCTGACTGATTGAATTCAGTCTGTACCAGAGAAAGGACTAGATGCGTCACACTACTTACCAGTGTCCAATCAAAGTATCTAAAACAGTTCTACAGTAGGTCAAGCGCGAGTCCGAATAGCTGCTCAGTAGTAACGCTTCAGACGGCTGCACTGGGTGACGCGGGTTCAAATCTCAGAAGGGACATGAGTTCCTCCCTGCAAGGTTTGTACGTACACCTTGCTAACTGACAGTTGGGTGCCAACTAGCACGAAAGTTACATTGAAGGCTTCCAGCTGATTGCCTCCAACCATCTAGTATATCAACAATATAACCATAAACAATTTCAATGTTGTAAAGAAATACCCTTCAGGAATGAATGACAGTTATCACATTGTTTTTTGTACACAGAGAAGAAGTGCTATTATGGAATGCCTTAAATGCCACTCATCAATTGTTGACATATTTCAGAGTAGACACACAGTCTGTGTAAGGAAGCAGTAGCAGATGAGTTGCAATGCTTCTATCATAACTACTGACCATTTTAATTCACTCACCTCTAAAAGTATACAACTAACAATTTAATCAAGTGCTTAAATAACTTCTTGCTAAATGTGTTACATCATAGTAGTAAGGTGAATATCTTTGTGAAATCAAATTGCATTTTTTTATTTACAAAAATAGCGAAACGAGTGTCTGAGGTCGACAGCAGGACTTCCCCTGAGGTAGCCTGGCACAACATACAGTTAGCTGTAGACATAGCTGTAAAAGCTGTCAATAACCTGAAACCAAAAGTCAATAAGAGCCATTGGATCTCTACCACCTCATCCGAACTGATTGACGCAAGAAGACTGATTCCAGCGAGCTCCGATTATGAAGAGGAGCGAAAGCAACTCAAGCAGAAACTAACAAAAAGTTTTCGCAACGACCGTGAAGAGCGGTGGGTCACAGAAGCGAAAGAGTTGGAAAAGGCATCGGCGATTGGTAACACCAGACAACTATTTAGGCTTACCAGGGAAATAGGTGGTAAAAGGGAAATGATAAGGGAAACAATCTCTGAGAAAAATGGCACCATAATTAACCACCAGGATAGACGACTGGAACGCTGGAAAGAACACTATGAGGAGCAGTTTAATTGGCCTACAGCCACGCTCAATCCGCCGAACATTCAACAACTCCCTGAATGGGATATAGACACAGGTCCTCCGTCGCTAACTGAGGTTACTAAAGCTGTCACTCGTGTGAAACAAGGCAAAGCAGCAGGATCTGATGGAATGACTCCAGAAGTATTTAAGTACCGTGGAGACAGTTTACTGTCTGCATTAACTGAGGTACTAGGCAGCGTCTGGGAATCAGAGGAAGTCCCATCGGGTTAGTGTAAGTCACTGATCATTCCGATATACAAGAAGGGAGACAAGTCTTCTTGTGATAATCATAGAGGGATTAGCTTGACTAATATGGTATCTAAAGTCCTAGGCTCAATAATCATGCGTAGACTAAGTGGCGCTCGGGAGGCATAAACACGAGGAAACCAGGCAGGCTTTAGACCAGGAAAAGGGTGCATTGATCATATGTTCACCCTTCGACAGATTCTAGAACATAGGCATTCCTACCGGCGTCCAACAATCATTATATTTCTTGACCTAAAGGCGGCATTCGATTCTATCGACCGAGAGGTTCTCTGGCGATGCTTGGTTGTAAAGGGAATGCCGAGAAAATACATTGCACTGATTAAGGCACTCTACTCGTATTCATGCAACCAGGTGAGGGCTTATGGCGAGTTGTCATCTGAAGTGGTGACAACTAGTGGTGTCCGTCAAGGATGCCCACTATCTCCATTTCTATTCAATTTCATCATAGACGTACTAATGGACTTAACCCTAACTCAATTCAGAGACTCAGGGATTGACTTGTTACCAGGGAATAATCTCGTTGACTTAGAATATGCAGATGATATGGTCCTTCTAGGCGAGGATGCTGACAAAATGCAGTCTTCTTAACACCTTGAGCTGCAATCTACGAATGTTTGGCATGCGATTCGCTTCCGCCAAATGTAAAATGATGTTACAGGACTGGACTACACTGACTCCTAGTTTAGAAATAAAGAGTGAAGTGGTAGAGCATGTTGATCGCTTCACTTATTTGCGAAGTGCCATCAGCCCCAACGGGTTGATCTCTGACGAAATCCCAGCAGGGACACAGATCGCTAGTTTCGCATATGCCAGTTTACGCCGTCTCTGGCGTAGACGTGATATCCGACTATCGACCAAAGGGCGGGTGTACTGTTCAGTAGTCCACCTCGTCGTCCATTATGGCTAGCTATGAGACTTGGCCATTAAGAGTGGAAGACATGAAAAGATTAGCTGTCTTTGATCATAGATGCCTGCGTTCTCTCTCCCGTGTCAAGTAGTATAATAAGGTGAGAAATACTGAGGTTAGGCGTCGAGTGGGAGGGGAAATCAATCGACGAGACTGTGAAATTGCATCGACTGAGATGGTTAGGACATGTGCTACGTATGCCTAGCCATCGCCTTCCTTGATGACGAGCAATGTTAGCTGACATAGAGTCAAGCTGGAAAAGAGCTAGCGGCAGTCAAATCAAAACATAGCACCAGTCAATGAAATCCACAACAGTTAGCTTAAGTCATGTTGGAAGGTTCGGACTTTCTGGTTGGGGTCCTCGGGATGGAAAAAACAAATAAGGCTGGAGACAATTGGTGATTTGGATCAAAATCGTCCTCGGTGAGGGCTGGCGCAGATACATCCACTCCTTGTGACTTACAATATCCAATAGAACTATATTGTTCTTTGATATATTACTATTCTTTTTGCCTCATATCTCTGTTTACTGTCACTATTTTGCATTTCTTTTTACTTTCTTCTCTTGCTTTGTGTGCTACAAGGAGGGAGTGTGGCAACTCGAACTGCTGCACATCTGTGCAAAGTTCTACGTTGAAACCAGTCAGTCAGTCAATCTTTAACTGATGTTGATCATGTATATATAGCGATAAGTACTACGACGTTTGAGGTTCAATCAACGTTTCATTTTGAAAGTAGGCGTCGTTAACCGTCGGATCTTGATTACGAATACTGCCACCAGTGACCTTCAAATAATAATATTGATCTAAACCTATACGCAATACCCTTGAAACATTCAAATAAGTCAATATATTAACAAACAGACACAAACACAGAGATTTGTTTTCGACTATGAAATTAGTTAAGTGGAACTTGGTTAGTGGTGTGTGTGTGTATATATATAACCACAAAACCAAATAAGGCAACTAAATTCGTTTGACGATTTCAGCATAAGCTGATATCAGTTAGAAGAGAGCCATTGGAAAACACCTGCAGGGTGTACTGGACAGCTAGCTAGCTGCTAGTTCACGAATGGCTCCTCAGCAACAAGCACCCACTCCATTGACACGGTTCGAACCCAAGACCTTCCAGTTATAAGACAAGTTAGATCGTAGACCATCAGGACACTGGGACCCAATCCAATGACCAGTACATGAATTCCAACTTCTGCCGCCAATTCACGCACGACACTAGCCAGGCAATGTCATCGCTGGCGAGTATTTGTCTTCACACTCGACCTGCTGCAGTAACCCATTGGTGGTCAGGACTTTTCACTAGAACCTAGGTACCTAACTACCTACCTAAGTACGCCTTGTAACCGGAAGCTCTTGGGTTCGACCTCCACAGCCAGATGTCCACTACTCCCAGCTAGTTTTCGAATGATGATTCTCTAACAGATGTCAGTTCATGATGAAATCCTGTAACCAATCAAATCCCTGTAAAAACCAACACTTAAATTCATTTTCCTCGAAAACCGACAAACTGGTCGAAGAAGCAGCAAAGACAGGACTCCAGGTGAACATAGACAAGACGGAGGTTATGAAAATAACCAACCAACAACAACAATAACAGCAGCAACATCCAGCGCCAACCACCATCAACAGGAGGGATTTGAAAGAGGTTACTTCATTCACTTATCTAGGGACCATTGTCTTAACTACAGGAGGAACGGACGAGGATATCAAATTGAGAATCGGGAAGGCGAGAAACACATTCATCAACCTGAAACCAATCTGGAAATCTTCGTCACTCAGTCTGCATAAACAACAAAATTCGGATTTTCAATACAAACGTCAAGTCAGTCAGTTCTTCTATACGGATCAGAAACTTGGCCAGTGTGTCACAAAGAATATTTCCAACAGCCTGTTGCAGACCTTTATCAACAACTGTCTTCGTTCTACACTCAAGATCAGGTGGCCGCCGGAAAGAATCACCAACAAGGAACTATGGGAACAAACAAAACAAGAACCAATCGCCCAACAAATATGCAGGAGAAAGTGAAGATGGATTGGACACTCGCTGAGGAGGCCGTTGGGTGACATCGCGCGTCAGGCCATAGCTCGAGTGGAACCCGAAAGGGAAGCGGCGAGTGTGACATCCAAGGGTGACATGGAGGAGATCGTGTGAAGAGGAGTTGAAACAGTATGGAATAACATGGATGCAAGTGAAAAGTACAGTAGAAGACAGAAGCAAGTGGAAACGTGCAGTTGAAGCCCTATGTTCCACTAGGAACCCAAGGGAACAGTAATAATAATAAAATTCATTTTCCTAATTGGACGGTAGAGGATGAATTGATTGATTTTACCCAACAATGATGAGATGAGCAGTTGGAATAATCATGAACAGCCTATTCTAAATGTCACATTGTAAGTGAATACAATCCGACTGTCTTTAGAAGAAGAAGTAGAAAAAATGTTAAACTAATATACTGTCCTATAAAAAGGCATACAAACATAGTTGATGCACAACTACAAAACAGAACTGCAGAATAAAAGCAACACAGACACAAAACAAAATATCCTTCCTATTTAACCAGAAAAAAAAAATTGCATGACATTTAGATTGTATAAACAAATGAAAAATGACACAAAAATATCATTTGTCAAGAGATGACATTAAAATATTTTCAAAAAAGAATGTATATTTTGCATATGACTTTTAATTTATCCTCTTAGAGATACTGGGTTAGACAGTCAGGTGGGAGAGAGAGAGACAGAGAGATTAAAGCTTTTTCAGTATATCAGCTAACAAGTATTTATCCCCCCCCCTTCTTCCCAAACACATGATTTTCTAGGCGACTGTTGGATCGGTTGGAGGATTCCATCATGAGCTGACAGGTTGGAGAACCATTAAAAAACCAGCTGGGAGTACTGGATAGCCAGCTGTTTCGTCAGCCTAGTTTGGGACTCTTCATCAGTACGCACCCACTGACAGGAGTTCGAAGCCACGATCGTCTGGTAACAAGGCCAGTGAGCTCGTAGACCATTCAACTAATGGGACGCTATCCACTGGCCTTCTTCGATGATGGGTACAGCAGCAGGTTGAAGGTGAGTCAGAAACTCCTCTAACCAATCAAACAAAATCCCTACAAATTCAATAATTGAAAACTGTTTGATTGACAAGGAAAAGAAGAGTAGAGTAGTGTGTCTCCAACAGTTCTACCAATTCTAATTGTGTTCTTGCTGCTGCCTGGTTACAAGGCGAGCTCGTGGACCATTAAGCCACTGGGACCCGATCCAATAGTCCTTGAATTCTAACTTTTGCAAAATGGTCGCGCTATGTCGTGAATTGGCAGAAGTTAGAATTCAAGGACCATTAAATCGAGTCCCAGTGGCTCAATGGTCTACGAGCTCGCTCGCCTTGTAACCAGAAGTTCCTGGGTTCGAACCCGGCTGTAGTGGGTGCGTACTGCTGAAGAGTCCCAAAGCTATAATTATTATTACTATTTGTATGTCAACTCACTCTTCTCCACACTCAAAAAAATACATTTTGCGCACATTTCATCACTTAGGACAGTGGAAATTCTAATCACAAGGGAAAGCAATTATTATCATACTTCCCTCAAAAGGAGCAAAAGACGGTAATCTTCAAGAAATAATGAATAAAACACAAATATCAAGCAAAAGCCATTCATTCACATACTACTACTTACCCATACACACACACAAGCACACAATCTTACCTCTAGGTTCAATATGACGTTGATGCAGAAATCGATGGTTGAGGAAACTCTCTATAACAAGCATTTACGCATAAAAAAGAAAGAGAAAGGAACAATGGTAAATAGGTAAAATAAAAAACAAAAATGTGAACTTAAAAAGAAGAATGTTATGAAATTTTCAGATATCATAATATTAAAATTTAAAAGGAAAACAATTTTCTCTTCTACAATGATTACATGTGTATTGCCTGATTTTGCCTCCGTGTCCACGTGTGAAAATCCCATTCTTTCCAGTACTATAATTCACACACACACATACACACACCATTTGCACTACTCAACATCACGTTGTTTGTTTGTGTTTTTTCTTTCACAACTTAAGAAAGTACACACAACTTAAAAAGGTTTTGTAAGCTTTAAGTGAGTGTGCATTTGTGTGTGTGTGTGTGTGTGTGGATTTAATTGTAGAAAGATCATGTTGGCAAGTGTGATTCATTGCGATGTGAACAACAGACAACATTGGGACTTGGAGTCCCAACAGCGCTTCACACATGCTAGTGTACCATAACATCTCGTATACTACGCCATGTGTAACCCAATATCGGGCGGGGGTTATTGAATCATATTACCCATTCGTATCCTCACAGTTGAAGTAATAACCTACATTTTCATTGGAGGTGGTCAACCGCAAGCCCGAATACCTGCTCACTGGTAACGTACGCCTCCAAAGCCTCAGGATGGTCGGGAGTGGGTGCCTTGCGCTGCGGGTTGGTCACCCCTCCGCACACCTCTTGAAATGCTCCCATATGACCGGGCGTCTTACATAGCCTCTCCTGAGGAAGTCCTACTCACTGCCTTCACGTGGCGAAGATGTTTCTCACCAAAGTGAGAGGGCGAAAGCGGATGCCCGGCGCTCTTCACCGGGTTGACTGTCCATTGGATGACAGTCTAGGGGAGATGGCTAAACCCTGATTCCAAACCTCCAACGACTGGCGTATGAAGCTCACTGGAGCTCACCGGCAGACGTATGGACAAAGGGCTTGTTGGATGTCCTGGATGTCTGGCCCCATTCAACAAGGCGTATGAACCGAACTCCGGTCACCGGCTGCCAATGGATAGTGGACTCCCTACTCCACTCCTACTGCCTTGTAGGTCACACTTGGTTGTGTAAAGGCTAGAGCTGCACTCTCAAACAAAAGGCCGAGCGATTCTGGGGACATCACTCGTACCAAATTCCCATGAAACTTCATGAACTCTCTGATGTTCATGAAGCCGGCTCATCCTCCCGTAGGAGATAGCCGAAGTAAAGTAAAGTAAGTAAGTCTCTAAGTGACTGCAGACAGGCACTGGGTGGTGATGACGATTCGAATCTCAAAAGGCACATGAGTTCCTTCCTTCAACGCACTGCAGATACTCCTGCCTTTCTGACTAGTGGTGGTGTCAGTGGTGAGCAAGGCTTCCTGCCGATTGCCTCCAACTATCTAAAATCAATAATCTACATTATTTTGAACATCACGTGTATCACAAAACACTACCCGCCCCCCCACCCTCTTGACCACCACCACCACCACACAGACACACACACAACCAACAGTAAAGTGTGTGTGCCACACTTAGCAACTAACAAAATGCCTCTTGTCAGTGTGTGTTTTTTTCTCTTCCTTCTCCATTTTGTTGATTGATTTCATTCAATATATATCACAAGAATAGTTAGTTAAGTAAGGATAATTAATCTATATTTGTGGAGTGTGTGCACACGCAACTTACTACTACTACTCTACGCGCGCATACACTCTCAATCACTCACACATATATACACATATAATAAATAGCTTTAATTAGCTAGCCAGCTAACTATTCACGAGATAAAAATAACCCAATATTGACACACATATTTATTTAGGTAGATTTAATAAAAACGTCACAGAGTATTACTAATTTTACCTTACAAATAATAATAATAATAATAATAATAATAATGTAATATAGTAGGTTAAGGCAGCCTTATAAAGTAGTTGTTGCTCAACAACACTGCTTAGTTACCCATGTAACTGTTAGACAGACACATCAAGGTGTCACCGGTGAACATCTGATCTACCGCATACGCCTCTCACAGCCTAATAGTTCATATACTGATATAAAAATAGCTAGCTGGCTATTTAGTTCCCCTGTTGCTGTATGGAGCCGACCAGGTACATACATTGATCGTTCAACGCGTATCCTCTGTCCAAAAGAATTCAAGAACACTATCCTGCATGGCTACAAAAAGGTAATGTAGTGGCTCTCTCTATAAGGGAGTGCGATCGTCGAACACCTTGTCAACACTAATCAATCCATCTCAACAAAAGCCTTCTTCAAAGTAATCTACATAGTGGGAAGTCGTGACCACTGGGAGTACAGCAGATCCGATGTGAGGACAAATACTCGCCACCGATGACATCCGCTAATGGTTGCGCCAAATCATGAATTCGCAGAAGTTGGAATTCATGCACTGGTCATTGGATCCGTTGGGTCTACGAGCTCACTTGCCTTGTAGCTGGAAGGTTCAGGGTTCGAACCTTGTTAGTGGGTGTGTACTGCCGAAGAGTCACAAACTAGGCTGGCAAAACAGCTGTATGGCAGTACTCCCTGTTGTTTTCCCAATAGTCATCTAACCGACGTAAGTAAGTTCATGATGAAATCCTGAAACTAATCATCATATCCCTGCCAACCAACAGTTTATTACTAATCGAAACTCTCTCAGTAAATTATTCAACTTCTTTCGCGCACTAACTTACACTGACAACTATTTTTTGACAACCCATCACCACTACCCTCATATTAATGACCTAGTTACAATTTGATTATTCATCACATTTTTTTTGAAATATTTTGATGACGTAAACAACAACCCTGTGAAGATCATCAACAGCACTCAGTATAAAAAAAATAACATCTGGATTTTCAACTCCAATGTGAAGTCAGTGCTACTTACTATACAGATCAGAGACTTGGCGCAACACCGCGTCTCGTCACGAAGGGCACTTCGAACAAACTACAGACCTTCATCAACAGCTGTCTTCGCTCTATACTACTGAAGATCAGATGGCCGGAAAGAATCACCAACAAGAAACTATGGGAACAAACAAAACAAGAACCAATCACCCAACAAATATGCAGGAGAAAGTGGAGATGGATTGGACACTCGCTGAGGAGGCCACTGGGTGACATCGCGCATCAGGCCATAGCTCGATTGGAACCCGAAAGGGAAGCGGCGAGTGGGACTTCCAAGGGTGACATAGAGGAGATCGTGTGCAGAGGAGTTGAAACAGTGTGGACTAACATGGATGCAAGTGAAAAGTACAGCAGAAGACAGAAGCAAGTGGAGGCGTGCAGTTGAAGCCCTATGTTCCACTAGGAACCCAAGGGAACAATAATAATAATAAGTGGTGAATGAATTCGCCACCAACAAGCAACTCTTCGCTGAACTACGTGTTTTATTTTTTATTCATTAATATTGTTTTTTTAGAAAAAACACTTAGAAGAGAAGAGAAGACAAAAAAAACTATTCATACCACATTTTCACTCCTAATAGATGCTTTTCTTAAGATGAAAAGTAAACCTGAGGCACTTACTTATATTTTGCTATTCTACTACTTTGCTTAGAGCTTAGCCTTCTCTTTATACGACAATCTCTTGTCTATAGGACTTGACAAGTATGCTTTAACAACAATAGGTAATAGTAGTAGTAATGATGAATATTAATTAGCATGTGACATAATTATTATTATTATTATTATTATTACAGATTACTTGAATGAATGAATGAGTGAATGATAATGCACGAACGACAGCATATTTATATAACGCTTCATCACTTACGAAAATCAATCCTTTCTGATGGTTTACGATTAAGCATTTTCAACAGTAAATCTTGTAGTGCTTTGCTAGTTGTGACAGGAATTCTGTGAAATAGAAAAATATGAAGGAAAAAAAATAATACAGATATGAAGATTTACTAACATCATAAAGGGAATTTGTAAGCGGTTATTTTTTAAAATTATTTTTGATTACAGCTTGATTCCACACCGTATTTTTTGGTACAGGTATCGAATTTTCAGTGTGTGATATCGGTAGTCTAAGTTTTGCAGGCCGACCATAGATATCAAGTGTCCGTCGGCAGGGGATCGAACCCCGGGCCATGTGCATGGTCGGCGAGAGTCATAACCGCTGTACCACCGACGCACTTTTTTAAAGGGAGGACCGTGAGGCCTCCCCACTGACAAAAACTACACGCCTGAGCGCACCCGATTAGGGTCCGTCGTGAGATTCAACCCACCGAGGTGCAATGGTGAGCCTCCACCCGATGTCAGAGCATTTTGATCACCCTGAACCCGGCGCCAGGTAAGTTAGATAGAAACATAGTAAGACTAGTGGAATAGCACTCTGTGTAATCACTGACATATATTTATTTAAGAAACGATACATATTTCACATAAAAGATATATATATATGCTAGAAACAACAGTAGAGAGGTGTCGACAAAACGAACTTTACGGTCTATTGGTTGATCGATCGCTGACGAAATTTCAGCATGCATACAGAAGGCTGGTTTGGCTATATGCATGCCAACATACACCATCTCTGGCTTAATAGACGTGATATATATCCGGTTGGTTACCGAGCAAAGGACCTGTGTACTGCCCTCTTAGCATCATTTCACTCCGTCCTCCTTTATGGCTGCGGTGAGTGAAACATTCGCAGTGAAAATGGAACACGTGAAAAGCCTGACTATCTAGTTGTATTTGATCATAGTTGTTTGAGTTCTATCTTCTGTTGTAATACCAGAAGGCAAGACAGGGAAGTCAAGGTATATTTTCTATTAATCAAAGCGCTGTTTATATAACTACAGTTTATTTTGTTAACCAATCATTGAACGTGTGACTTTGGCTTACATTAAATGACATGAAATAGAATGTTCAAATATACATAGTATTCTGTTGCTGATGCTGTACTGAACTGTGGGAATATGTGAGAATAATATTCCATTGGAACACAGTGTCCGTATCATACCACCACACCGTGTATGTTAAGTGGTGGTGGTGGTGGTATAACAAGATGAGGAATATTGACGTTATGCATCAGTGGTCGAGGGATAGGTAAGTGTAGGTAAGAAGGGGGGGATCAATCGACGAGGTGGTTGTGAAGTTACTACTACATCGATTGAGAGAGATGGTTAGGACATGTGTTACTCATGCAAGACTAGCTATCGATTACCTACCTCGATGACCGGAAATGTTAGCTGACTGACATAGGATGGATGAGGTTAGAAAAGAGTTAGCTAGTGGTGTTCAAATGAAAACATGGCTTCATCAGGTAATGATATCCACAACAGTTAGTTGGAACCAGCCAGTCATGTAGGAAGGTTCAAACTGCCTGAATGGTTGGCTGGAGTCCTCGGGATGGTAGAATCCAATGAAGCCTGTAGACGATTGGCGATATGGCTCAAAATCGTTCTCAATCAATGACAGTGGAGATGCATTCACTCTTTGCGATGATCATATCCAATAAAACTATTATTCCTCCATATTATTATTCTTTTCCCCTCGCTCACACTTCTATTTATTATCTTTCTCTCTCTTTTAAACCTTTCTTTACTCTCTTCTCTAGCTTTGTGTGCTACAAGGAGGGAGTGTAATAAGTGGAACTGTTGCACATCTGTGCGAAGTTCTATGTTGAAACCAGTCAGTCAGATGTATTGGATAACACAGGCAGTCATAAAGTTCTGATAAAGAATAGAGCTCTTACCATCTGCTCCAGTGGTAGGATGGTCTTAGAGCCATCCATCTATGAAAATCTGTCTATATAAGTGTTTAAGTTATTATAAACTCAATATATTAGCGTTCTAACTCGTATTGGATTCACTCGTTCATATTTGTATGATATATAGCACTTTAACAATTCAAGCAAATATATTTTAGAAACGATAGGGAAGTGGTTATGTATGATGAACCCCTACTTTAATACTGTCTTTTTAAGAATTCAGTTGCCTAGAACGAATTTTTCATTGTATCAGGCTGTGAGTCACACCTATCATGTGAGAGTTGATACTACATTGGCGAGCTGCTTGAAACTTCGGCTACTAAAAAACTTCCATCTCTTTATTGCACACATATTTTTCCTAGTTCGGTTTGTTTTAATCGATTAAGATATGACCTCGAGCATAATTGAAGTTATGTCTTATTCAAAGTGAAGCATTTGACCCATATTAGTCAGTTATTTCAGGCTATATCAGCTGCTACACTAATTGTTTGAGGGTTAATGATACTACCCAATTGTTCAAGGCTGAAATAGGTGAAGTAAGATTTGAACCTAGAAACCATTGGCTGGCTGGGAGTCAAATGTAAAATCTAATGGACTATATCTCTCATATCTCATATCCTCCCTTCTTACAACAGAACAACGAAATAAAGCAGAATTTATATAACGAATAGTACTTATTGGCCTCTACAAGAACTGGCGTGGAATAATGGTTTTGTCCACGCGAAGTAAAATACTAAGTCACATTGTGGTGAGAGATGGTTGCTAGTCAAATTGGTTGACAGTAATTGAGGTCAATGTTAGTCATGTGAAAACAAGGTCAAGATGGACAGGCGGATACAGTTAACATATAGATGAACTGACACAGCCACAAGAGATGCAAGGTTAACTTTGTGTGAGAAACTACCAATCAACAGACTGTATTTTCTACTAACATTAACCTACAATAATGTACATCAAAATCTATAAATATGTGTTGATTTTCCGTAATAAACGTTCTGTTGCCTGGCCCTTGTCTTCTGTTGTTACAACATCATCCTGGAGAGAGAGAATAAAAGATGTGGAACTCCGCCAACCGTAACAAGCTGAATTCAAGGAAAGGAAAATCATGTGATGGTCAAATTGCGACTCTACGCATCATCATCACAGAATAAAACATACAATATGGCAGTCAAACTTCTGTCTACCCTAACTTCATAGACTTCGAAAAGGCCTTTGACCGAGAAGTAATTTGAAAACTGGTTCAACACTACAGCATGCAGTGCCCAAGTCTTTATCAACCTCAATCAACAGCTGGCTAGCTATATGACAGTGCCACGTGTCACGTGATCCACAAAGGAAAACTCAGTGAAGAAGTCGTTGAAGTGAATACAGAAGTAAGACAAGACTAACTGCCCATTATCACCAATCACATTTCTAAATATGGTGGACCGTATAATACAGAACACTTTAGGTGGGGATGGAGAAGACAGGAATACGCTGAACCACCGATAAGACTCCAGAAGATCTGGATTTCGAGTGTGGATGATCAATGTCCAATGTTACATAAACTCAAAGACTTGCAGGCGGACGGATACAGACAAACTGGCAGAAGACGCGAGCAGGCGGCGAAGATAGAACTCTAGGGGAATATAAAGACGATGGAGCTGATGGAGATAACCAACCAACGAACCAACAGCAACAACGAGAACAACCAGCACCAATCACCATCAAAGGGAGAAATTTGAAAGAGATCACTTCTTTCACTTATCTGGCCAGGAAGCATCGTTTTAACCACAAGCGACCGAACGGATGAAGATGTCAAAGACAGTCGGAATCGGAAAGTCAAGATACACCTTCATCAATCTGAAATCATGTTGGAAATCTTCTGCTCTCACTCAGCCTCAACATAAACAACAAGCTTCGGATTTTTAACAAAAATTAAGTCAGTCAGTCGGTCTTTCTGTATTATTCAGAAACTTGATAGGTGTATCACGAAAAGCATTTCAAACAGGATACTGTCTTCCCTGGCTCCATATTGAAGATCAAATGGGGGACCCAATGGCCAGAAAGAATTAGCAACAAGAAACTCTGGCTGGCTGGCAACAAACCAACAGGCGACAGCCAATCGCTCAACAAATATGTAGGCGAAAATAGAGGTGGATCGAGTATACACCGTTGAGGCGACCGTCGAGTGACATCGCGAGCTCGAGTGGAATACCAATGGGAAGTGACGAGGGTGAAATGGAGGAGATGACAGATTATGGGCGATCTTGTGCCCAGCCACCTAAAGAGGACAGCAGAAGTGGAGAGATGTTTTGTTGAAGCCAGCCAGTCCTCTGTTCCACTCGGAACCCAAGGGAATAATAATAACAATACATAATAATATAATATACCTGTTGACTAGTAGTAGACGAACTCGTAGGCGGTTTTTGAGTTGTTGTTGTTGTTTTCTCAAATATGAAATTCAACCATACAATGGATTATTTATCCAGTTATTGTAATAGAGAAACAAATGTCAAACACATACACACACACACACACACCAATTGTTGTTATCACAAAGTGGATTGATTTAATTCTATGTGTAAGCACCGGTGAAGTAAATAAGTGCGTTATGCCAATCACGTGTACTGAACACACTCTCAGTTGTAATAATGATAATAATAATAATAATAATAGTAGTAGTAACTATCATTCGCATTACTATTATAAGCCCCCCACCCCACCCTACCCCACTCCGCTTCCATAAACACGTCACGTCACACCTAACTTATAATTTAACTACAAACTGCAATAGATTCTTATAACCACAATCGTATCACATGAATATAGTGTGAAAAGAGATTGAGTATTCTTTAACTCAAACTAAAAAAATAATAATAAAAACAACAATAATTAAAATGAAAAAACTACCCGCCCACTCCCCTTTTTTTCCTTTCCTCTCTTTTCATCTATGTGAGTGAGTGAGTGAGTGTCTGACACATATTAGGTAATCTGTAAAGTCAAACAACATGAATGAATGCCTGTTGATTGTGACTCCTACCGTCAATCTTACTCTGTCTCTCTCTGCATTACTTACTTGAATAGAAAATATAAAAAGATTTAGCATTTGAATATACAGCTCTTGGGTGCAGCTCACCCACGCACACTCCACCTACGGTGTTAACAAGATGTCAAAATAACTGATACATCAGCATATATGTATGTAAATCATTTCAAGTTACCACACTTTGAGAAAAGAAAAAGAGAACAAATCGACAGATAGTATTAAATGGTTGAAGGCAATCGGCCACAGGAAGCCTTGGAAGACCTAGGTTTCGTGCTAGTTGGCGCTCACCACCACCACCAGTCAGCAATGCAGCGTGTCTGCAACTTCTTGAAGGAAGGAATTCATGTCCCTTCTGAGATTCAAACCGACGTCGCTCAGTGCCATCTGCAGTCAGAGACGTTACCACTGGCCTATTCGGGTTCCCGACTCACCACCTCCTTTAGTAATATGTTGGATACTTTGATTTCAGCACTGGGTGGTGGTGACGAGGGTTCGAATCTCATGAGGGAAATGAGTTCTTCCCTTCAAGGTTGTAGAGTAAAGGAGAATGATGCTCAGGAAGGCTTCGTATGCTTTTGGAAGTGTGTGGGCGGTTGTTACTTCCCGACTGCCCACACAGTGGAAGTTGATTGACTCTTCGGGAAACCTGAAACAGAAAGAGGGTTAGTGTTGCGTGACCGCAGAGCCCAGGGGACAACTGCTTGAGGCCGGTCACACATGGCCTGTATGAACTGGTTTCTTGGATTGGTTCCGTATTAGTAAACTTACCGCCGGTTACGGACCACCGTAGGGTAAGTCGGGATGTACAATTTTGCGGGTCGACTTTTTATAACCCCCTGTCTACGGAGTGGAGATACAGCATAGCTGTCATGCTGGTCATCTGAAGGAAACACCTTACTGCTGTTACACCCCTGTTCCCCAGCAGTACGACTTCGCCCTCAGACCTCCGGCATAGTGTAGGAAAGATTCTTACACAATGCCGGAAACTTCTTTTAGTCTAATCGCTATCCTAACAATCTTCCTGGCATGGCAGGACCTGCAGGAACATTGGTTCCAGCCAGTGTAGCTTGTTGGGTCATCGCGATATGCAAGCTCGACCACCACGTCAAGGTAGCAGCTGATATAGGGCCAGGCTGGAAAAGAGCTAGCGGCGGTCAAACCAAAACAATGCACCAGTCATTGATATCTACAACAGTTAGTCTAAGCCACGTAGGAAGATGTAGACTTCCTGGTTGGGGTCCTCGGGACGGTAAAAACCAATGGTTGGAAACAATTGGTGATATGGCTCAAAATCGTTCTCAATGGCGAAGATGCATCCACTCCTTGTGACTTATGATTTCCAATGAAACTATATTGTTCTTCGTTACTACTATTCCTTTGTCTTTCACCTCTGTTTACTGTCTATATTATGCATTTCTTCTCTTGCTTTGTGTGCTACAAGAAGAGAGTGTGGCGACTTGGACTGCCGCACATCGGTGCAAAGTTCTATGTCAAATACAGACAGACAGAAGGTTGTAGATACGCCGCGTTGCTGACTGACTGGTGGTGAGTGCCAACTAGCACGAAACCTAGGTACTTCCCGGCAAGGCTTCCTGTGTCCGATTGCCTCCAACCACCTAATATATCATCAAATCAATGTGTACCATGATGGTGAGCTACCTACTGGTATGGTGGCCACATTGCAAACCTGACTGACAGAATTCAGTCTGCACCAAAGAAACGACTAGACACATCACATTAGTTACTGAGTGCCCAATCAAAGTATGGAAAGATAGTAGTTTAATTTTGAAAAATAATGAAGACTACACAATATATTTGTTGCACAACCGTGAAAAATTTTGGTTCAGGCAATCAATAGTCTGTAAGTAACGATTTTTATCAGATTGAATTGGCAGAAGTTAGAATTCATGGGCCATTGGATCGTCCAGTGGCACAGTGGTTAAGACTCTCGTCGACCATGTACATGGTCCGGGGTTCGATCCCCTGCCGACGCACACCCGATATCTATGGTGGCCTGCAAAATTTGGGCTACCGATATCACATGCTGAAAATGCCATACTTGTACTGAAAATACGGTGTGGCATCAAGCTGTAATCAAATATAAATATAATATAAATATTAGTGGTATACGAGCTCGCCTTGTAACCAGAAGACCCTGGGTTCGAATCCCGGTGGGTGCGTACTGATGAAGAGTCCCAAACTAGGACGAAACAGCTGTCCAGTACTCCCAGGATTTCCAATGGTTCTCTAACTAATGTCAGCTCATGATGAAAATCCTGAAAACTTAAAGCCAAACAATTTTCACCAGCTAGCTTGGTAGATTAAAATCATCTATGATATTATCGCCTAGTGATTAGTCTTGTTTATCGAACAATAAATACTTATTCTTCATAGTCCTCACCATGTAAATGAACTCAAAGTGAGGGGAAAGGAATTAAAGTACATATGGTTGAGAAATGGTAACCTTTCGATATCTACTTTCAATGGCTATCTATCTAGGCGGAGGGAAGCTTACATTGACTGACTGGTTTCAACATAGAACTTTGCAAAGATGTGCAGCAGTTCCAGTCGCCACACTCCCTCCATTTAGCACATAAAGCAAGAGAAGAAAGTAAAGAGAAATGCAAAACAGAGACAGTAAACAGAGATATGAGGCAAAAAGAATAGTAATATCGAAGAACAATATAGTTTTATTGGATATTATAAATCACAAGGAGTGGATGCATCTGCAACAGTCATTGAGAAGGATTTTGAACCATATCACCGACTGTCTCCAGTCACCATTGATTCTTACCATCCCGAGGACCACCACATTCAACTCTCCAGTATTAAACTAATTGTTTGGATTCATTGACTGATGAGCCTTTGTGTTTTTTTATTATTATTATTTACTTCGGCTATCTCCTACGGGAGGATGAGCCGGCTTCATGAACATCTCGAATCATCGCTGCCCAGGAGCGGCGATCTGACGCAACGTTTTGCGACAGGGTTATCCAATTAAGAGAGTTCATGAAGTTTCATGGGAATTTGGTACGAGTGATGTCCCCAGAATCGCTCGGCCTTTCGTTTGAGAGTGCAGCTCTAGCCTTTACACAACCAAGTGTGACCTACAAGGCAGTAGGAGTGGAGTAGGGAGTCCACTATCCATTGGCAGCCGGTGACCGGAGTTCGGTTCATACGCCTTTTTGAATGGGGCCAGACATCCAGGACATCCAACAAGCCCTTTGTCCATACGTCTGCCGGTGAGCTCCAGTGAGCTTCATACGCCAGTCGTTGGAGGTTTGGAATCAGGGTTTAGCCATCTCCCCTAGACTGTCATCCAATGGACAGTCAACCCGGTGAAGAGCGCCGGGCATCCGCTTTTGCCCTCTCACTTTGGTGAAAAACACCTCCGCCACGTGAAGGCAGTGAGTAGGACTTCCTCAGGAGAGGCTATGTAAGACGCCTGGTCATATGGGAGCATTTCGAGAGGTGTGCGGAAGGGTGGCCAACCCACAGCGCAAGGCACCCACCCCCGACCATCCTGAGGCTTTGGAGGACCGTCTGTCAAGGAAGGTGGTCGACTGCTCCGTGTTATGCGTAACACATGTCCTAACCACCTCTTTCAATAGATGCAGTAGCTACACAACCATCTCGTCGACTGATTTCCCCTCCCACCCACCTAGCACCTGACCATCGATGCCATGTCTAACTTCAACATTGCTCACCCTATTTTACCACCACCTAACGCAGACATCTATGATCAAAGATAGCTAGCCTTTTCATGTCTTCCACTCTCAATGGTCATGTCTCACTCACGGCCATAAAGAAGGACGCAACGAAGTGCTGCTGAGCAGTACACACATCCTTTGGTCGATAGCCGGATATCGTGTCTACGCCAGAGACGGCGTAAACTGGCATATGCGAACCGAGCCTTCTGTATTCGAGCTGAGATTTCGTCAGTGATCAACCCGTTAAGGCCGAGGAAACTTCCCAAACAAGTGAAGTGGTCAGTACGCTCCACCAACCAATTCACCATCTCCCCCTATCTTTAAGCTAGGAGTCAGTGTAATCCAGTGCAGTCCTGTAGCATCGTCTAACATTTGACAGCAGGAGGGAATCGCATGTCAAACATAGGCAGATTGCAGCTCAAGGTGTTCAGAAGGCTCTGCTCTATATTGTCAGTATCTTCACCCAGGAAGGAAGACTATATCATCTGCATATTCTAAGTCAACGAGATTATTCCGTGGTAACAAGTCAATCCCTAAGTCCCTGAAGTGAGTTAGGGTTAATTTCATTAGTACATCTAACATGAAGCTTATACACCGGAAACCAAGTTGGAAAATGTTAAGTTACTGTTCTATAACTTCTATGAATGACTTGATCAACACCCTGGTAAAATGTGTACTTTCGGAGATGTTAGTCAGATTGTTTTCTTGGCTACAATTGAGTTGCTTCCCATAAAAACCGCCTATAGATTGAATAATGAAGCCTTTCATTTATTCCATATCCTTTATTTTCGCTGGAAGGTAGGGCTGTCCGATAGACTTGTGGAATAATTCTGTATAATGATTCCGAAAAAATGAAAGATGACATTTCAGTCAGTGGAACTGGTTAAGTTGTAGTGCAATATTTGTCTTGTGGATACACTACAATCACTGTACGTCGGTGGCACAGCGGTTAGGACTCTCGCCGACCATGCACATGGTCCGGAGTTCTATCCTCTGCCGACGCACACCTGATATCTATGGTCGGCCTGCAAAATTTGGGCTACCAATATCACATGCTGAAAATTCCATACCTGTACCAAAAGTACGGTGTGGAATCAAGCTGTAATCGAAAATCAATATATATATATATATATATATATATATATATATATATTAGTGAATTCAATGCCTTCTTTTCTTCTGTGTTTAAGTGACACTGATTTGCCATGATTCTGATCAGTAATAGTATAATTAGCTGTCATTTCTTTTGTTGTCTTCAGTTGTCAATTGTGTATAATTTTGTGAACACTCTCCACTAAGGTCATACAGATATTTAGCTTATTTGCATTCTCTATAGGGTTGACACTTTTGTATTAGTGATAAGTTTGTTTCTAAATTGATTCGCTAAGCTATGATGACTTTATTAATATGCGTCTGATATTTTATTTTCACTATTCTTCGCCTACTTTGCCGCCTATTAGTGACTCACTCGTATATTCACCTGGTGAATTTGAAAGAGAACTAGGGTGCGATGGATTTCCCTGACCACTGACTGACTGGTTTTAACTTAGAACTTTGTATAGATGTGCACGAGTTCCACTTGCCACACTCCATCCTTGTACCACAGAAAACAAAAAAGAGTGAAGAGGGATAATAAACAGAAGTGTGAGTGAGGGGAAAAGAATGGTAATATAGGAAAACAATAGAATTTGATTGGATACGAAATGTAAATCACAAAGAGTGAATGCATCTGCGCCAGCCATTGACAACGACGATTTTGAGCCGTATCATGGATTGTCTCCAGCAGTCATTGGCTTTTACCATCCTGAGGATCCCAACCATCCAATCACGCAGTCTACACCTCCCTACGTGACTGGCTGGTTGGCTGGCTTAAACTAATTGTTATACATTTCAGTGACCGACGAAGCCACGATCTTGTTTAACCACCACTAGCTAATTCATTTCCAACCTGTTCCATCCTATGTCAGTCAGCTAACACTGCCCATCGGTTGAGGAAGGCAATCGATTGCACGGTGGTGTGCGTCACACATTTCCTAACCATCTTTTGAATTTTTGATCATAGCTTGATTCCACGCCATACTTTTGGTACAAGTATGGAATTTTCAGCATGTGATATCGGTAGCCCAAATTTTGCAGGCCGACCAATTGATATCAGGTGTGCGTCGGTAGGGGACCGAACCCCGGACCATTTGCATGGTCGGCGAGAGTCCTAACCTCTGTGCCACTGACGCACAGTCGATGCAGTAACTTCACAACCAGCTCGTCGATTGATTTCACCTCCTCACCTACACCTAACTAGCACTCGACCACCGATGCCATACCTAACCTCAATATTCCTCAACCTATTATACCACCATCACCTGACACACACGGGAGATAGAACGCAAGCACTTATGATTTTAAATTTGAGGTTCAGTATCAACATCTTTTTGGGGGGGCGACTGTGACCTTTTCAGGTGTTTTCTTTGGTTTTAGATTCTTGTCTGTGAATCTGGGTGAAGGTAAACCATTTTCTATCAAGGTGCCTCGGAGATTACGTAATTCTCCATCAATTGACTCCTCAGTGCAAATTTTCCCGATAATCGATGAAATATTAGGTTTCTCTTTCTGCTTACAGGCACACAACTTTAAAAGTTGATAAACTGTCCATTTTTCTTGTGAGCTTCTTGTAGATAAATCTTCTCAGAGAGTTGTCAGCATTTCTTATCAGTTGAACATCGAAGAAATGAAACATTGATTAATTTAACCTTTGACCAGAAATAATTCTGGAACTTTCTAGTCCATTCACTACTATAAATACACGAATGTACAGCTGTCTAGTTGATGACTTCGTTGAAAAGAAAATTCTCTTCTTCTTCTTCGCTATAACAACTGACTTTTATCATTGTAGAAAACGATAACATACTGAACATAAAAAAAAATCTATATGGTTCAAGGGTGACTCATATATATTCGATCTTAAAATAAAAACAGTGGGGAAAAAAATTACAACGCATACACTACTCACTTTGGTCTAAGACAAGCTGTCTTCTCGTAAATATTTTTCAATGCCTCCGGTGTATTAGCATAAAATGGAGCTTTACCAGTTAAACACTGGTAAACAATAATACCCATACTCCATATATCTGCAACTGCATCATATTTACGACACATCAAGACTTCAGGAGCCTGTTTACATCAAAAGGAGAGAAAAATAGAAAGTTTAGAAAAAATGCTTACAGTAGTTTTATATAAATAAGTAGACATAAGATAAATTAATGTTTGAGTGAAACAACTAGGTGATTAATTAATGACACATTGGACAGCTGGTTAGGTGGATGCAGGTAAACTATCTCCGGAAGATATCAGGATAAAACTTGTGCACTGTGATGGTAGAGCATAATTCCATTATGGGTAAAATTTATTTTGATAAAGTCAGTCACACAGTGTTTGTTATACAGTAAATAATATTTACTAATGATGACCACGTTTCGAGTACAATTTATCACTGCTCATAATCTCCTATGAAGGCGCTATTCATACAACTTTCTGACTTCGTTTATATAATTATATTATTTTTCATAGCTTGACTTGATGATCGGTACTAGTATTCTCCATACTAGCGTTTGTAAAAAACCAACGCACTCAGCTAATAGATATTTAGACCTTAATTCATCTTATCCGTTATGTCTGTGAAGGCAGGCTTAGTTAAGTTTCTGTCTAACGAACCGAGCAATAGCACTAAGTAGTACAACAAAACACCTAAATGTTGAAATGAAACAGATAGAAGAAGAAACGTCGGTGTTAAATAACTAACTATGCTATAAAATGCATTGAGATCAGAAAAGGTCAAAAGCAAAATAAAAATATGAATGGTGAAACTGATAATGATAACATAACTAAGAGAGAATATAGGGCATCTACAATACTTTTGCCATATAAGCAGGGGACATCTGAGACCATACGTAGGATTCTTAATAACGCAGGGATTAGGGTGATGGCATTTAAAACCTACAAACTCATTCAATCAGGAACAAGCTCTGTAGACTAAAGGACCCGGTTGACCCATTTAGACAAAATAATATTTTTTTTATTCCTTCACGTTCCCAGTGGAACATAGGGCTTCAAGCTGAGAACTTGAAGTTTCTGTTGCAGGGTTTACTTTTACAGGATGGGGTTGCTAGACTCATGTCCAACCTTTCCTCGTTACCAGCTTTTTACTTCTGGCTTGGTGAGGTAAAGGAGTGCGTCGGCCGGGGATCGAACCCCGGACCATGTGCATGGTCGGCGAGCGTCCTAACCGCTGTGCCACCTATGCACACAAAATAATATAATTTACAAAATATTTTGAAATGACTGTCAGTGAAGTCAACTCCATAGGTCAAACCAGTAGACCGAGAGTAGTGAGATTGGCGGAACATAAGAATATAGTAACTTTTAGAATGATTGATCCCACAGAGATGAGTGATTGAGAAAAAAGCTCAGCAATTGCACTGCATGCGTGCATGGATTAACACACAATCACACAATATGGGAGTAGGAGAGGAACAAAATTCTAGAAAGTAATATAGGTAGGTGGAGATAGAGAGAAGTTGATTACTGAATCTGTGATCATAGAATCTATACCCAACACGTGCAATAAGATGCAATGATTCATCACTCACACCAAATATCTGGAAAACATCAGTACCAATCATATTAGGAGATAAAAAATAGTGGAATCATATAAGTGAATTTGGAAAGTTGTATGAGTAGTGCCTTGATATGATAATGAGTGGCAATAAATTGTACTCTACACGTGGTCATCAGTAAATATTACTGTATAACACTGTGAGAATTTATCAAAATATATTTTACCCATAATGGAATTATCTCTGAAAGACTATATTTTCAAGAGTTGATTTGTCTTTCGAGTTTGACCAGGGAGTGATATCAGTTTGAGAACCATTGAAAACCAGCACTGGAGTACTGGACAGCCAGTTGTTTCGTCAGCCTAGTTTGGGAAACATCGGCAGTACGCACCCACCGGCAGGGTTCGAACCCAGCTCCTTCTGATTACAAGACTAACGAGTTCGTAGAACATTCAATCACTGGGAACCGACTCTTTAATGACCCATGAATTCTAACTTCTGCAAATCAGTGATTTTTAGCGCGACTGGCACCAACCAATTTCATCGGAGAGCATTTGTCGACGAGCTTGCCTTGTAACCGGTAGGTCTTGGGTTCGAACCTCTGTGGTGCGTGCTACATATGTAACTTTTTCATTCAAATAACCCAGAATCTAAACACCTATTATTTTTTTGGTTACAGCTTGATTCCACACCGTATTTTTTTGGTACAGGTATCGAATTTTCAGTGTGTGATATCGGTTGTCCAGGCCAACCATAGATATCAAGTGTGCGTCGGCAGGGGATCGAACCCCGGAGAGAGTCGGCGGGAGTCCTAAACGCTGTGCCACTGACGCACATATAAAGGGAGGACCGTGAGGCCTCCCCACTGACAAAAACTACACGCCCGAGTGCACCTAATTAGGGTCCGTCGCAAGTTTCAACCCACCGAGGTGCAATGGTGAGCCTCCCTGAACCCGGCGCTTTTTCACGAAAACTAGTGAATACATAAGAGTGAGCCTGAAAATAAACTATTTACTGTTCAGTAGCAAGGTTGAAAAATTCTACCCGTGGAAATATCAAACCCTGGAGAGATTGAAAACATTGATTAAGTAGTTTTCGTTCCTTTATAACTACTATTGTAACGACAGAACACAAGGGCCAAGCAACAGATCAATTATTGAGAAAATTAAGAGGTATTCATAGATTTTTATGTACACTATTATTGTTAGCAGAGAAGCAACCTCGTCTGATTGGCTATTTTCTTGCTCAAGGTTATTCTGTCATCTCTTTGTGTCCATTTCTTCGAAGGTCAGACCATATATCTGCGATTCATATCCGCCCACGTTAAGACTGCTGTGATTGGTTGGTGAGTTCATCAAGGTTAGGCTTTGTTATTGTTTTTTCATGACCTTGATTAGGAACGTAAACATTGACGTAAATGGATGTCTACAATTTTGGCTTGTTCGCAGACAGCTCTCACCGACAACATCCTGGTTACAAGGCTAGATAGCTCGTAGACCATTAAGCCACTGGGAACCAATCCAATGGTCAGTCCATGAATTCCAGCTTCTGCTAATTCATGACATAGCGCGACCACTTAGCAATGTTGTCTTTGATGAGTTACTGCCTCACCTTCAACCTGCTGTTCCCTATTATAAACCGAAATAATACTGATATGTTTCCATGGACGAATGGTGATTCATATATGTAAAGATACAGAAATATGATGAATAATAAAACATTCGAAAAAGTCAACTGTTGAAAGGAATTCAAAACTTCCCAAAGCTCTAATGAAACAAAATAGTCATTACATATTAATCTGTTTACTGGATACACAACACACACAGAGAGTGAGACAGTATTACGTGTCTGGACTACATGTCAAAAATAGTTTTTTCTTTTGAAAAATATTAATACTCATATACAAAACAGGATCATTTGAAAATAGGAAATCAATGGATAAAGCTATGAGTAAAGTTAGGAAATACATAGCGGGACTTATAAATCGAACTATATAACTGTGCTTCTACGTGAGTCTAGAAATATTTAGTTGAGTTTATTGCCCCAAAACTAATAACGCCAGTAGGATGATTTATGGTGCTGTCTAAGCTGCCTGCTATCTCCAATGATCTTCCTGATTGCAGTAAACTGGATAATGAGACAGAGAGCGAGCAGCCAGGAAACAGGCATAAAATGGACCCACACAAAAAAAAATTGCAGGATCTGAACTTCGCCGGTGATGATATATGTCTGGTTTCCAACAAACTGGAAGATATGCAAGTGAAAAGCAAAAATTTGGTGATAAAAGAAGCATCAACAATAGGAAGGACTTCAGGTGGACACAGAGAAGACAGAGGTAGGTGATGAAGATTCCTGGCCAACAGCAACAGCAATAACAACAGACAACAATCATTATAAATAGGGAAAATCTGAAAGAAGCAACCACTTTTACCCACCTACCTGGGAAGCATCGTTCCAACTACAGGCGGAATTGACAAGGATATCAAAGCGAGGATCGGGAAAGCAAGGTAAGCTTTCATTACTCTCAAGTCTGTATGGAGATCAACAGCACTACTCAGCATGAAAAATAAGATCCGGATTTTCAACTTCAATGTGAAGTCAGTGCCACTTACTATACGGAACAGAGACTTGGCACCACGTCATCACACAAAAAAAGAACCACTGCTAATTTACGTAGGATTCTTAAGAAGGCAGGAATAAAAGTGTCACTCAGAAACGCATTATGTCGATCAAGGAGTTCTGTAGAACCTATTATCAAATCAAATAATCTTGTTTGTCTAGTACTTTACAATCAATGTGGGGTTAAATACATAGATCAGAATAGTAAGTTAGGATCAATTAGATTAGCGGAACACAAATATCTAGAGAAATACAGACTAAGTGACTTACTGGTCTAGACGCTCGGATCCCAACGAGTGACAGGTACGAGCGCCCCTAAACCTACTGAAGTTTGTACAGCCAGGTTGTATAATTAGCTGACTGCCAGCTGTATGGAGTTACAAGTGATTCTAAGGCCTCATGTAAGAGGACGAAGAGAGAGATGTTGTTAAATGAATCCCTATCTAAGGAATCAAGTGAGAATACATGCAATTGGGAATGATTTTACACCTGCCCAGGATATCTGGAAAACTCTATCACCTTTACGACTAATAAGAAAGAAAATTAACCATAGAAATCGAGTACGGAAGTTGTGTGTAATTTACAACTAACTGGTATGATTATGAACGACAAACAAGTGTTCGAAAAATCACTCAGCACATGTTGTTTCACATTGTGTGTGTGTGTTATATATTCAGTAAACAAATAAATATGAATGCCTCATCTCTCCCCTTCAACAAAAACACATATATTTTTTTCACTCTGCAACAATATCCAAACTCACCATGTACATTGGTGATCCACACATTGTCACTGCCATCATTCCATCTTGTAGGAACCTTGCAAATCCGAAATCAGCTGAAATTTATTATTTTTTTTAAAAAAAAGAAAGGGAAACTGTGACTAAAATGTGATAACAACTCATTCGTTTATAATATATAAATATGTATAGAAAAGACTAGCAACACGCATATTACGCATACACCTAAAATAAACAATTAGCAGGAAATATCAGGATAAACTTATGCTTAAATAATCACCATTAATTAGACTACACAATGAAAAGGATTGACATGATAACTATTAAGTTTTGTGCAACTTTTTGATGTTTCACGAGTGTTAACTTATTTTAACAGCGATTTTCTAAAGCAGAAAAAAGGAACGAGAAATCAACTGAGTGACATCATCGTCATCATCATCACCATCTCATGGATGCATATTTTCATTAATATCGAAAAGCATAAATATATAATTTATGAAAAGGAATAATAATAAGTGTAAATTATAAATGATAAAAGCAAGAACTTGTAAGTTAAACAACAATAATAATGTTTAAGAACTATTGGTGGCTTCTAACGACTCAGCATTTCACACTCTGAACTTAACGAGGTTGTGAAGCTACTACATCGATTGAAAGAGATGGTTAGAACATATGTTACGCATACCACTGTGTAATGCAATCGACTGCCTTCCTCGGTGACGAGCAATGTTAGCTGACTCACATCTCGTTACCTTCGCTTTCGTGATCCTGACGCTCATTACACATTTCGTCATAGTAACTTCTATGCTTTTTTCACTACCAGTTAAAAACAAAGAAGACAGTTGTGCTGAGTAAGCAACTGTCAATTTGTCACAAGATCTTCAGTGGATTGGATGAATTATAAGCCATAGTGTGATGTTATTACATGTCTGATTGTGAAGGAAGTGGAGAAAATACATAACGCCAATTATGGAATTTTACTCAAAATCCTGTAGCCAAGTAAAAGCTAGTAGAAATCCACCATTTTTATGTAGTTTTAATCTAAATGTGTGCGTCGGTGGCATAGCGGTTAGGACGCTCGCCAACCATGCACATAGTCCAGGGTTCGATCCCAGGCAGACGCACTACTTTACCTCGCTAAGCCAGAACTAAAGCTGGTGAAGAGGAAAGGTTGGGCATGAGGCTAGCAAACCCATCCTGTAAAACAAACACTGCTACAGAAACTTCAAGCCATTAGCTTGAAACCCTATGTTTTACTGGGGAACTTGAAGAAAAAAAATCTAAATGTACTGGTTAAAGGTGACCCATTTTTACCACAACTTTTCATAAAATGACGTTTCATCAGGGAAAGCGCCAGGCCATTTATGGTTAGCAAGTTTTTAATCAGAAATGTGTTTCCTAAACGCCCTGAGAAAATCTTAGTACTTTTGGCACTCACTTCTTGTCAGACAACAGAATGCTGCAGAACGTAAAAGTACTTCTAACCTAAATGGGTGGAGTGAAGTGATGAGATGCTTCTTCAAACCTGCATACCAAATGCCAACCAAGTAATCTCATATACTTTTCCAGCTGTAATTTTAAGATGATAACAGTAAGGTAATGTATATAGGGTCACCAAGATTTAGTCATAAACCGACTTCGTATATCTCTAATCACTACCTATGGGTGTACAGTAACAGAATTTGAACATTAGCCAGTTCCTGTATGAAGTTAAGGTTGCACACACATTCACCTATATTCTATGTTGAAAAATATAGGAAACTTTTCACCAGAGATTAAAACCATTATCAGTTTTCTTGAATATTGATTAAACTCATATATCATGGCAAGAAAATGCTTAGCACAAGATATATTCTTACCTAGCTTGAAGGAGAGAAGGTAACCAGGAATGGCTGTAACATGTTTACCACAGTCCCTGCAGTGACTGAGCAAGATATTACCCGGTTTTAAATCTCTGTGCATGAAACCTTTCCTGTTCATAGCGTCCATGGCTGAACCAATTTGTATCAGAAAGTGACGGATTGTATCTTCCGGTAAGGTGCGTTTGGCTGGATATCAATTTAAGTTTCTGAATAACTATCAATTACCTTGCAGATATTCAGAGAGATCACCACCATTACAATACTCCATCACCAAATATACTCCATTGCTAGATATCTGAGAAAGGAAATAGTTACCGAATGATGGAACATACGCTATGATCATAAAGTCGTACAATGTTTTCATGATTTAGGTCCTGTGGGGGTATATGAAAAAAATGAAATAAACTAACCTTCAGAACACATATTTCCTTGCTAAGAAGCGTCTTTGATTTTAAGACATTCTGGTCTTTCAACATAATTTTTATTGCAACAAGTTCATCTGGATTCTTTGCAAAAAATTATAACGTTAGTGTTACATCTTACGTTTCTAACTCTTCCTTTATACACAATGGCGAATGCCCCATTACCCAGAACATCTGCTGGATTATATTCGTAAGCTCCTAAGCTTATCATGGTTGAGACAAATGCAATACAGTTTTGTCACGAAGATAAAATATATTTAACTGCACAGAATTTCAGGAAGTCGGCTGAAGCCAATATTAGTGTCAACTTTCATTAAACAGTTCGTCTTTCACAGTTAATATGCGAAAAGCAAAGTACTAAATACTACATGTTATCAGTTAACAGCGCAGGTCACCATCTTTACCGAAAGTCAGCTGATGAACAAAACTTCCAAAACGAGCGCTATACTTCAATATCCAATTTTGTAGTGGTACATTGTTTCCAGTCTTCAGGCATTATGCATATTAATTGCCACAACAACAACACCAAAGATGTTCAACTTATTTTCAAAGAAATCCTTAGGATAGATAAGCCATAATGATTCGACCTAATGAACTCGGACTTTCTGTGAAAAATTCCAGGTTCAGATTCAGATAATAAGGATAGTAGGGTCTTGTTGCTTATGTTAATCCTTGCAGTTTATGCCTCTGCAGAGAGGCCAATTTCTCTTTGAAATTGTTCACCGATGATGCTGTCACTAATGCGAGAATCTGTATTCCACGCGTATTCTTTTCTTCCTGGGTTTGAGCCCCTTTTGTGACGACCTCGTAAATGTATCTCAAACGGAAAGAAAACAATGGAAGGTATGATAATGAGAAGAGATTTAAACGCTCCATACTATTTTCATAAGGAACGTGAGAGCTACGGCTAACTAATTTGCTTCATACCTTCAGTACTGTTTCCCAGATGTCTGCCTTCTCTTGAAACATGGACTCACTGCTTGTATACAGTATCCTAGATGAGACCTGACATATGTTTCGTAGAGTACTTGGAACACACAATCGTGTAATAGTTTGAAAGCCCTTCGAAGTGCCTGTAGCATCTGAAAAGCCTTAACTGTGGCTCCAATACCATTTGCCGTTGTTTCTAAGTCATTGCTTACAATAATTCCCAAGTCGTTTTCTCCCTCAATATCTGGCAGTTCTCTGTCTCCAAAGGAGTACGACGTGTAAGACATCTGACCTAAGTGCATTACCGCGCTTTTCCTGGAATTTATTTCCAGACTCCAAAGGTTCGACCATTCAGTTAATTTATCCAGATCGCTTTGTAATGCAAACTTTCACCGCTATCATTTAGTTTTCCATTTCTTAATATCGTCCGCATGTATTAGGGAAGATGAGGTGAGAATTTTCGGCGGTTCATTTACGTTAAATAGGAATATCAGGGGATCTAGTCCAGTTCCCTGGAGCAATCACTACTGCTCTTCACCCTGACAGTACCCAGTTAACCGTATCCTTTTGTCTCCTATCCATTCCCCACTCCCTAAACCACTCTCATAGGCGTTGGTCTAATCCAAAACACTTTAGCTTACTAAGAAGACCTAAATGGAATACTTTTTCGAATTTTTAATAAGACCAACTAAAGCAACTTTCAACGGAAGGTTCTTATCTCTGGCTCCAACCCAATCTTCCCTAGCTAATAGTTGGTTTTTCAGGCAGGTTCGTCTTGGTAGGAATCCATGTTGTTCCACTGCCAGTAAGCCATGTTTCTAAATTTTAGCTGAGAGCTGATCCCTTGCGATTGTTTCTAGTATTTTTGCTGTAATGCACGTCAGACTTCCGGGCTGGTATTTAGAAACCAACTCCTTGTTCCTTTCTTTGAGGATAGGGCTTAAAATTGCGTCGTTCCAGTCCCTGGGTAATCTAACCTTGTTCAGAGACATGTGGAAAATCTCCGTAAGCGGAGTGTATTTCAAATTCACCAAGCAGATTAACAATCTGGGGTGAAGTCCTTCAGGTTCAGGTGATTAGCCTTTTTCAGTTTAAACAGTAGTTTGAGAACCACTGAATCCTTTGCCACGGTCGAGGGCATTTTAGTGGCAGTGACCTCGCATACTTCTGGGTGGTACGATTAGGTGAAAAGACATCACATAAGTAGTCCTAGGGGTTTGGTTTCATCTGACTCGGCCGCCTCTCCAGTACTGCTTATGAGAGACGACATGCCACTACTAGTTTCAGCCCTACGCCTGATATAGTGTGCAGTCTTTTTCAATAATGTACACAACCTAGTGCTAACTGTCTTTCATACTCTATACGACTTTTGTCAACCATATACTTGCAAAGGTTTCGAATTTTGCGGTAGTACATCCGAAACTCCTCCCTCCATGTCACAGTAAATCGTTCCCGTAAGCTCTTCCGTTTTCTTAATAACCTGCTCATTTCATTACTGGTCCGAGATTGTTTGTGTGATAGTTTCCGATGCGTAGACGCAATCTAGTGTATTTCTAAACCCCATCCAAGCTTCCTTGACAGTCTTATATGTGTCAGCAGACCAGGCAGTTAGGGTTGTTTCATTTCCGATTGAAGGTGTATTCACTTTCCAAATGTTTGGACGGGCAGTTGTTGACCTATGTATGACAGCGTGAATCTTAAACGTAAAAGTGATTACTGCATGGTCACTACTGCCTAGAGGTGAAAGACACCTAATGTCACCGACATCTTCCTTCTGTGGCATTAGCACCATCACTGAGTAATTTTATTTGATAAAAGCACTAGCTGATATATTTGATTGCACACTAGTCAGTAACTAGTGTAATGTGTCTAGTCCTATCTTCGGTGCAGACTGAATTCTATCAGTCATGTTTGCAATGTGGCCACCATGCTAGGTGGCTCGCCATTACGGTGCACTATGAATTGTTGGTATTATTTGTTGAAGATTTTTATCAGTTAGTAACACTATGCCACCATGTGTTTCTATCCAACAAATATGCTCTGAGTCGGAATCGTTCTATACTACAATGTCAAGTTCTATTCCTGTTTCTGTACTTAAGCATGATATGAACCACGTGGATGAAAACTAACGCTCTTTAGTCTACTCTTCCATGAGTTCTAATCATATACCCAACATCATTTTTCTGAACTTGCTGTAAGGACTATTTTGCACCACTTACTGGAATAAAACTGATTTTATTTCTCAGTGAACTTTTCGGAAGAAACTAGTGCTAAGACAGGAGCTATTTCAACCTCACTTGCTCTCTGTTACCTAATTTGTGAAACCAATTCTGAGATATTTCCACGTCGAGTATTAGATGTCATAGCGACTGAGGTTACCAAATGAATTATCTTCTCTCACATCCTCCTGGCAAGTAATCTGTTTGACTGTGTAATAATCGAATGAGAATCTCTTGTCTTCATGCGTATGGTTCGTTCTCTGATGCCTGTAAATCGATCGGGTTTCAAGAACAAATAGGCTAATAATAAACGCATTAGTTTATCCGCAACTTATAGTAAAACTAGATTTGCTTATGAACTAACCATATGTCAAGACGCAACCGTGCATATGGAGTGGCCTTCAAGACTGTTTGAGCCATGACCCCTAAATACAAGTGAAATATATATTCATTAGACACACACCAGACTAAGGTACGTATTAATATTAGCTCCTTATGTTGCTAAACAGAACAGCGAGGTGATTGAAACCACTGAGTTATGTGCATATTTGAAGCTACGTCCTTTGAAAACACCATGACCGCTTTATTTGCTAACCGATCCTCAGGCACTCTACTCAAACGACGCAGTTCGACCTTATGCATACTGATACCCTCTCAAACTATAAGGCAAAGAAAATGGATGCATCTGGTGATATCATTTTAGGCGCGTATAATCAAACCCACTTAGAAACTGTCTGCAGAGACAGTAGAACCGACACCACTGATACGTTTAAGTTTAACTCAGGCATCGACATGCACAAACCAAATACTACATTTTATCTCAAACATACGGGCATGGAACCTATTAAATCTTCATTTAGCTGTAGGGGATCAAAGATGTTCGTCAACTCAACTGAAAATTAAACTTTTTACCGTCAACGGCGAATTTATTTATCCGTGCGGATTGAAACACATGGTGATGAGTATAGTTTTCAAGGGACAGGAGCGCGGCAGCTTCTTTAGGTTGTGTTTGTCTCCTTGTACACTGTTTTCAAATCATCATAAACAAATATATCTTTCAGCAGCCGTAAGTGTTATACTCTTCTTTTGTTAGTTGGGATGGTGTTAAGAGCAGCCTTACCACCAGGTTAAGTAGGCTAAGTTAAAGGTTCAGCAGGTAGTGTGGCTATGGATCAGGTCTAGCAGGATTGATAAACACACAACAATTGTGAGGGTGATATCTAGTCAGAACCAACTGGAAATGAGTTCAGAATCATCCAGGCTTCCTAACTACCTGGTTTCCTAGGGAGGAAATACATCGAGAGCTTTCTCTCTGGTCATGACAAAATCAAACATCTGTCAATTAGAACATCACCATCCAAATACCAATCCTATTTCCACTCCTAAAATACACCTGATTATGACTGCGATAAGCCGCAGCATAGGGTTCAGTGGCTCTTTTATAGGGCGTCTTTTAATTCACCATTTCCCTGAGGATCATTGAATGCTTATTACTCCAGACTATCCCCGCACTATTTCTTATCTAAACAACTTTGTAATACATAGTTGCAGTCGTAACAATGGTAAACAAGGCATAATTTCAACCTGACGTCTACGGGATCTAACTGCCTTCACCAGTTCATTTGACCAACAACTTCTTGGCCGACACAACAACTATGCACATAGACTGCCAAACTGTCTGTTTCCATGAGGAGGGAGAGGGATAACTCCACCAGTCACAGTGTCACGAACATTCTTCTGCTCCTCCAGAGTTAATCAGAATCCACCTCTACTCTGTGTTCATGGTGGTACGGTGGGTGTCCTTGCACGTTATCTTCGTCTGAACCACTGGCTTTCAAATAATCTTCTCTCACACTACAAGTTCGAGGCAAATCTTACAAAATTATCTGAGAACAATTCATGGCACCTCCTTTTCGTTTCGTCTGATCATCACCGGCTTCTTATCCCACGAAATAAACGAGCTAACGGTGCAATACTTAATAAGGAGGCCGCCTCTCATAATGACTGTTAAGGTGTGGTGTACCACATGGATCTGGGAAAATGGGATTTCTATTAATACCTACTACCTTCTCGGGGACGTGCCAACATCTCAAGAGAGAGGAGGATGTGCCGTTTTTATTAGGCTTCACAGTACTTTTATCCAAAATCTATCGCAAACAATTACCCAGTATAAACTATTGTAAGGCCATCTTAATCTACTTCCTATATCGTAGCTTACATCCGTCTTCCACTTATCAAACATGTTCGCCCATCCTACTTCATCAACTCACATGGCTGAAATTATACATGTGATAATCGCTTTTCTATTTCTTGACCAGAAACGTGCCGCTTTTACAAACATCAACACGTGTGTGCTAATAGTTCCTAGAAATTATGACATCAATTCCTCCAGGAAAATTAGGGATAACGTTGTACTCTTATCGCCCTGTTTAGACGAAACAATTAAAAAAGTATGATTAATTAGATAAATTCTTGTTGAGACATGAGATAATGGGTAATATCAGCTGAAAAATATTGACTGTCTTTCAGTTTTATGTGGAACAGTCGAATGTTGGCATAATTATGAAATTAGTGAAATAAATGGTGCTTAAACAAAACATAAAGCCCTAACAATTTACAAGCACTGGTGGCCCCTAAGATAAAAGCACACTAAAGACCACAGTCCTAAATCTGGCGCTTGAAAATTCCAGGCACTTTTCAGCCACTTGTGATTAAAACACTATTATGTAATTTTCGCAGTTATGCAGGATCATCTTTGACTTCAGGAACGCATTTTGCGATGGAGGCTGTCTCAAGCTCCCTCACCAGTCAGTAACAACAGGCCAAGTACCCCCTGACGCAATACTAGAAGAAGGTAAACAACCACCCCCTTGAGAACTGCGAGTTACTCATAGCACGCTCTGCCGGCTGTTCTACTGGTTAAGGCAAAATTGGATATATCAATGCTGTGATATCACGAGGTCACTTTTCGATTAGCATTGCATTCACGCTACAGAGGTGTCACTATGTTATCACTCCGAACTTCATATAATATAAGACGTTTTAGAATTTCACCTCACCTGCTCAGAGACATGGTTTCAAAGCTTTTTAATATGCTGCTCCCTAGTATTAGCCACTCAGAGTCCTAAAAGCTGCTGTTCATTACCCCTAATTACGAAGTTTGACCGAATGCTAACATTGGAAACCTTCAACCAGTCTGTTTCACCTCAGTGCTTTGCAGAATTCTGCCAAACCACTGTAAAAAATAATGCTTTCGCTCCTAACATCTACAAGCCTGCTCAGTTTCTTGTCAAGATGTTACCCTATGGGCCATATACAAGTTCGCCAGACATCCTACACGTCACCATATCCAATAGGTTCTAATCCTTCAAGCTACTTCTCTCTGAAATGTCACTTATATACTTCACGATAATCCTTCTACCTAATTACTATTATACTCTATTTTATCTCAACTTCCTAGGACTTTAATAAAGCTGAAATTTACTTTTTTTCTTTTTTCTCATTTACACTCTTCTCTTGCATAAAGTTCGGTTGCTCTGATGATAAAAAACATAACAACACTCATGTTTGAGAATAACTTTATTTTCATAGAAAACGTCATAGTTTTCCATGGTAAGACCAATATGGTTAGCATCATACATTGCAAATGTGCACTATCATATCAAGTACTGTATAGCTTATTCTTGTATTTTTCTTGCAAATATACTTCCAATAATATATTATTCATGATTCCATTTTATACCACTTTTTAGCTGTGCAGGATTTTCTCCTCTTCCTGAAATAACGCTCAAACACGTGGGGTCACAGTGTGACAACAGAAGGGCCAGGCAACAGATCATTTATTAAGGAAAATCAACACATATTTATTTATTTTAATGTACATTATTGTAGATTATTGTTAGTAGAAAATGCAGTTTTTTGATTGGTTGTTTCTCACACAAAGTTAACCTTGCATTCCTTTGTGGCTGTGTCAGATCATCCATGTGCTAACTGAATCCGCCTACACAAAGCCTTTGTTCTCATTTTCTCACCACCAATATTGGGGACATAAACATTGACGTCAATTACTGTCGGCCAACTTTGGCTGGCAGCCAGCTCTCACCACAACAATACTCACTCAAACATATGTTATTTATCGATGAGCCATTACTATCACCAAGAAATGGAACAAAGTATTGGTTATCGCTCAACTTCGATGGAGACCTTCATGAAAGATTTACAAATTAACAATTATAAGAACCTGCTCCAATTGCTTGTACCATAATTCAACAATTTGAACTTTTAAAAAAAGTGATAATGTATGCTAATTCACAATTGCAATTCGTAACATAATTGATCGTGCCTGTAAAAATGGAATGCATTTCATGTAAACTTACCCGTTTATACGAAATATATATTATTATTTTAGAGGCTGCTTATTTGTTCCCAGCTTATCACAGCTCTTTAAGGAGTCGGTTCTACTTTACCTTCTTGAGCGATTACTCTGACGACTTCACAGACAAGCACAACCGCATCTTTTTTGTCTCTTCTTAATCTTCACAAAAGTCTCCTATAAAATCAAATACAGAAGACTGGCATTTAAACTGAAGTTTTAGTCCCTACAAGACCTGTTGTCCCAACTTGACTTCTTTCTAGGAGCCGCTCCCAAATAGTTACATTCTCCAGTGTCTGCTCACTATCTAGGTTTATAGAAAGCAAGGAAATTTAGGGCAGTCTTACAGCAGCATCACTTCAAATTTACATAAATTATATCCTCAGTAAAAATGAGTACGAACTATTGCTGTTCGCACTAGAAAACTATTTGAACTCAGAATGATTTTTAACTGTTATTTAGCCAACCAAATTTTAGCGCAAGTCGTAATATAAGACGAACGTGGATGTCGAAGATTTTGATCAACCAACAGCAAACCAATATAGTGAGGTTAACTATGAAGCACCTTTACCACCTAGTTTAAAGTGGGTTTCTATAAATACACTAAGAAGTCTACAGATAAACGTTAGTTAATTTGCATAAGCGCTTTTGGTGGTACAACTACGATTTTCTGCCAAAAAGTAAGTATTAAAGCTTCGGCAGTGATCAAAGGCTGAAAAGAAAATGAGGCTAGTTCGAATAAACAATCTAACCAAACTTCTGTTCAACACCCGACGACATGTGGTGTTTGTAATCCGCTTATTTGACCGTCGAAGAGGGAACCGTGTAACCACAGCAATGTTTAACGACTACCAATTAATGGTGAGTGTGGAATGCAGTGCCCTGCTAGATCTCACAATAACTTCAGGGTACATTTAGAGTGCTTACCGCTCCATAAATGGCCCCTGATGTTACTCATACAACTTAACATTTACACCATATGCAAAAGGAACTGTTTCCGAATTCAGGCTGCTTACAGGCCTGCTACACTAAGAAATATAAACCACCAAAGCTAAGGTATTTTCTACGGAGTTGTGATCTTTCCAGTAGTTAAGTATTGCCCAGTCATCTTTGACCTAATGCATTATCACACAAGGATTCCTTTGGACAACGCTCAACGCAGGTTTATTCGGCCCATTACATATGAGGACAGGTGTGTAAAGTACGAAACTGAGCCGCTTTGGTTGAAGTGCCTAATTTGAGCCTAAACATTTTCTCTCATTTTGTATAAGGTGATACTAAAAGCCCTTATTCGATAGCTTTTAAAAATGCAGTGACATACTTTGCGTAATCACTCAACCACCCTCTTTATTACTAGATACCAAAGCGGACTCTGTTCAAGGGCTTTCATCATCCACTGTGGAGCATTTGGTTAAAGAATTTCACTTTAAGCGGGAACGTCCCGATAACCCTTTCAGTTCCAGAGCCTAAGCACTCATTCCACTCTCTTGTAAACTGTTCGAAATTCCTAAAAACCTATCCAGTTTTACTCTCCCATGTCTATGTAAACTGCATGATCACTGACCTATTTTTATCAAAAGTACCAACATTCCTTACAGGCCACCCGTATCTTCTCAAACTCAAATCACGAATTATATTATATCTCCACAACTCCCTCCTATAATTCTCTTGTGTGTCGTTATACGAAATTATTATGACCGAATAAAAATCCCAGTCGCATGCTTGTACATGTCAGAATTTATATTTCGTAACATTATGAGGACTCTGTGTAATAACATTAAGCTACTGAGCAAAATGTCCGCGTCTAATTGTTCTCTTCTCTGTCATTCAACTTTTATAATAATAAAGCTTTATTCTAGACAATATGCGAACATGTGGTACAAAACCTTTTAGCGTATTTAGTTCCAAAATAATTTTTCTTCAGACAGGATTTATATGTGAAGAAATAATCTGATGTACTTCTTCATTTCGTTGGAGAATCGCACAGCGTTTACTTGGAAGCAAGTTAAATCGGCACACAAATTCATGTATAGGTCATTTTATTTAACTGGACGATTAAAACATGACAATTATAAGTAAAATTAAGCATTTAGAAGGAAAGCAATTTTGGTAACCCAGTGATTCAAGCAGACCGCCTTACTCCGTTATCTACTCCGTTTAGAAAGAAAGCCCTACTAAGTGGAGATCGCGACAGTACTGCAGATTTTCTCACAACTCAAGATATGCCGTAGCACAATCACGATCAATGGGGGGCAGGATAAACCCTCACATTTCAGGAAAAAGTGGTGATTTCCTACTTTTTGTACCTAATATAATGCAAATATCAAAGGGCCCATGTGTAGATAATCACTTACCTACCTTCTTAGTAAGATTTCAGTGCAAAACTCTCACTGTCTTGGTAGATACCAGTGGCTTTCGTGCGTTGTTGTCAGGTAGATATTGAGCTGAAAAACTGCTGGCACCCACCCGTTACCTACAACTTCAAAAGGCCAATGTGTCCAGAATGAAAGTATTCGGGGAGCTGTGGATATTATGGTAGGGTAGAGGTGATTGCCTCGCCTAGATTACTAGGTCACTAGTATTCTAGCCGGTCCCAAGCCCGGATAAAGAGGGAGGGTTGGGGCGTGGTGCTAGCAACTCCACCCCCAAAACTTAACCAAATTGCTACTAAAACTTCAACGCACAAATATATTCAAAATTCTAAAATTACAAATAGTGACCTTATTTTTCGCTGGAATCGGGGAAGTGAAATGACGCGGGCTGGTGAAAGCCTTCGGGAAGCCAGTCAGCCGATGTGCCTTCTTTCGATGAAAGCGAAAATAAGGATGGAGACGTGGAATGTTCGTACAATGTACGAAGCTGGGAAGGCTGCTCAGGTAGCCGCAGAAATGAGGAGATATAAAATAGAAGTGTTGGGAATCTGCGAGAGCAGATGGAACGGATGTGGAAGGAGCCAACTATCAACTGGAGAGACAATAATCTACTCCGGTCACCCAGAAGACAATCACGAGCACACCGAGGGAGTAGCCATCATGATGTCACCAACAGCGGCTAAAGCTCTCATGCAGTGGGAACCAATCTCCTCCAGGATAATGACAGCCAGGTTCAACTCAAAAGGAAAAAAGGTTACAATCATTCAGTGCTACGCGCCTACAAACGTCTCAGAACATGAGAAGAAGGAGGATTTCTACAGTCAACTACAAACAGTAATGGACAACGTCCCAAAGAGCGATATCAAAATCCTGATGGGCAACATGAATGCGAAACTGGGAGGAGACAATACAGGAAGAGAACTCACCATGGGTCGTGAGGCCCTCGGTGAAATGAACGAAAATGGCGAACTCTTCTCAGACTTCTGCGCCTTCAATGATTTGGTGATTGGTGGCAGTGTGTTCAAACACAGGGATATACACAAGGCAACATGGATTTCACCAGATGGACACACCAAAAACCAGATAGACTTCATTTCAATCTCAAGGAAGTGGAGACGGAGCCTACTGGACACAAGATCGAGGAGAGGAGCAGATGTGGGTTCAGACCACTATCTAGTACAAGGGACTTTCAAGGTGAAGCTGAAAGCCTCGAGGATAGCTGGGGATAGGCCACAATGCAAGTTCAACACTCACAAACTGAAGGACACAATCACACAGGACATTTTCACTGCAACTGCCAGAGCAAAGCAGGAAACACTACGTGGCACCACTGAGGAATCATCCGTGGAAGACCATTGGAACTCTCTGAAGGTAATTTTCAACGAAACGTGCTCAACGGTTTTAGGAAGAAAGAAGAAACAAGACAAGGAATGGCTCTCAACAGACACTTGGAAACTAATAGAAGAGAGGAGAAAGGTGAAAGAAAAAATGATTCAATGCAAAGATGGACAAGAGAAAGAGACGCTGAACTCAACTTACACAGCACTGGACAAAGAAGTGAAGAAGAGTGCCAGGAAGGACAAAAGACAATTCTACGACAACCTGGCTACTGAAGCTGAGAAGGCAGCAGGCAAAAGGGACCTGAGGACACTATATCAGATAACCAAGTCTCTATCCGGGAAGAGATCAACACAATTGAGACCTATAAAAGACAGCCAAGGGAACCCAATTACCAAGGAAGAAAGACAGATTAAACAATGGGCGGACCACTTCAAAGGACTCTTGAATCGACCACCACCTACAACGCGTCCAGTAATACCAACAACAGCACGTACACAACTGCAAGTTGACACCAATCCTCCAACGAAAACTGAAGTCATGAATGCAATCAAGCTTCTGAAAGCTGGAAAAGCAGCTGGACCAGATGGAATACCCCCGGAAGCACTGAAAGCGGACCCAGAAACGACGGCAGATATGCTGACTCCATTATTGCAAAAGATCTGGAAAGAGGGAAAGGTGCCTACTGACTGGAGGAAAGGTTACCTGGTGAAACTACCAAAGAAGGGCGACCTGGGACTCTGCAAGAACTGGCGAGGAATCATGCTCCTGTCGACGCCAAGTAAAATCCTGAGTCGCATCATCCTGGAGAGAATCAAGGACGCGCTGGATACAGAACTCCGACCAGAACAAGCTGGATTCAGGAAAGGCAAATCATGTTCTGACCAAATTGCAACTCTACGCATTATCATCGAACCAAGCATGGCAATCAAATCTCTACCTCAGCTTCATAGACTTTGAGAAGGCCTTCGACAGGGTTGACCGCGAAGTAATTTGGAAACTACTCGAGTACTAGGGCGTACCCCAAATATTCATCAACCTTATTCAACAACTGTACGATAACGGCACATGTCAAGTGATCCACAACGGAAAACTCAGCGAAGCGGTTGGAGTAAACACAGGAGTCAGACAAGGGTGCTTATTATCACCAATGATATTCCTAATTGTGGTGGACTGGATTATGCGTCAGACAGTGGGAAACGAGAAGACAGGGATATCCTGGACCGAAGTTAAGAACCTAGAAGATCTGGATTTCGCAGATGATTTATTTTTGATGGCACACAAAATCGAAGAGTTACAAGCAAAAACCGACAAACTGGTCGAAGAAGCAGCAAAGACAGGACTCCAGGTGAACATAGACAAGACGGAGGTTATGAAAATAACCAACCAACAACAACAACAACAGCAACAGCAACATCCAGTGCCAATCACCGTCAACGGGAGGGATTTGAAAGAGGTTACTTCTTTCACTTATCTAGGGAGCATTGTCTCAACCACAGGAGGAACGGACGAGGATGTCAAATCGAGAATCGGGAAGGCGAGAAACACATTCATCAACCTGAAACCAATCTGGAAATCTTCATCACTCACCGTCAACAACAAAATTCGGATTTTCAATACAAACGTCAAGTCAGTTTTGCTATACGGATCAGAAACTTGGCGAGTCACCAAGAATATTTCCAACAGCCTGTTGCAGACCTTTATCAACAACTGTCTTCGCTCCATACTGAAGATTAGATGGCCAGAAAGAATCACAAACAAGAAGCTATGGGAACAAACGAAACAGGAACCAATCGCCCAACAAATATGCAGGAGGAAGTGGAGATGGATTGGACACTCGCTGAGGAGGCCGTTGAGTGACATCGCGCGTCAAGCCCTCGAGCGGAACCCGAAAGGGAAGCGGCGAGTGGGACGTCCAAGGGTGACATGGAGGAGATCGTGTGAGGAGGAGATGAAACAGTATGGAATAACATGGACGCAAGTGAAAAGTACAGCACAAGACAGAAGCAAGTGGAGGCGTGCAGTTGAAGCCCTATGTTCCACTAGGAACCCAAGGGAACAATAATAATAATAGAGGTGATTGCATGTGGTATCTCCGTTTGGTAGTTAATGAACTCTCATGGAATTAATTGTGGGCATGACCTACTTAGTTGCAACGTCTCAATGGATGTCGAATCTTATGCTCTCACTGTGTTAGGTTCGACGTTATGGTTCGGGTTAGACAGTAATGCCAGTTGAGTGAGAATGCAGTTGATACGATTTTGTTGGGAAAAATGTTAGCACATGTCCCTGTGAAACACAAAGAAGCCATACGTCAGCTAATGTCACATTTTCCTGAGGTTGTCCGGTGGTCATCGGCTGACCTGGGGAGAACAACAGCTATCAGGCATACTATTAACACTTACACTTGTGCCCAATGGGACAAACACATCACCGAGTTCCACCTAGGTTCTGCCCACAGCTCGAAAGGATGAATGAGGAAATTCTGCAGGAAAAGATAATTTCACTATCAAATTCACCGTGGAATTCTCCTATAGCGCTAGTTAAAAGGAAAAAAGGATCCCTCAGTTTGTGTGCTGATTGCGAAAATTTAACTCAGTGACACGGAGAGATGCTTACCCCTTGCCGCGAAAAGACGAAACGTTAGAATCATCATCAGGCGCCGTCCTATTTGCAGCCCTTGATTTAGCTTCGGTACATTGGCAGGTTGAAGTGTATTCTGGTGACCAATAAAAAACTCCCTTTACCAAACCTATCGGTTTATATGGATTCCAAACCATGCCTTTTGGCTTAAGATATGCACCCGCAAAGTTTCAAGGTCGATATATATGGTACTTAAAGGACTAGCACCAGACGTTTGCATGGTATATTTAAAAGATATCACTGTGTTCAGTCGAACTATCGAAGAACACCTTGAGAGATTGCGCATGGTCTTGAGACATCTCAAGGAAGTAGGACTCAAGGTGCAGCCCACTGAATGTCGTCTATTCGGTGGGGAAGTCACATTCCTGGGGCACGTGGCCAACACAGACGGAGTACAAGTGACCCAGGAAACGTTACAGCGGTTATAGAGTGGCTCATACTAAACTTTATGAGTGAATTACATGGTTTACTGGGATTAGATTAGCATTATCTTTGTTTTATGAAAAACTATTCGGGGACTGCTAGTCCTATAACAAAGTTGACCGGCAAAATATTCCTCTCGTAGTGATGGAAGATCGTGGCCGTCCTTTCCGTCTATTGAAGGATTCTTCATGCATCCCCAACAACCGGTAAGTATATCTAAGACGCTAATGCCGGTCAAACAGCCGTTAGAGCCATATTTTTTCGGGTTGGTAGCGATGGGAAACAACGTGATATGGAATACCGCAGTTGCGCCCTGAGCAAGGCAGAAAAGAACTACTGCCTTACTAATAAGGAGGTGTTGGCTGCCGTTACTTTCATTCATAAAGATCGACCGTGTCTACTTGGAAAACCTTTTGTGCCTAGAATGGATCACAAGGCACTTCAGTGTTTACAAAAATTCAAGGACCCTGAAGGCCAGACTGTCAGGTGGCAGGACTATCTCCGGGAATACGATTTTGAGTGTGTGTTCCCTTGCAAGCTATATGCGGATTCTGATACTCTATCTAGGCTGTCCTTCAAACTGCATATAGACCTCACCTCCTGCGAGAAAACTAATAATTGTGCTATTTCGTTGGCTGGTTTAGGTAGAGGGCGGAACATATCCAGGCTACATGCATTGAGACTGCGCTCCTACGTCGACCTTTGTCGGATCATACTGAAAGACTAGTCGAGGCTGAAATCAAGAGGAATAGTTGGGAGGCGGGGTGTTCGTAGGCTCAAGGGATCAGCTAGTGATTGTGAGTAGTGTTTTATGCATTCATCCAGGTCCCAGTTACTTGACGAGGGTTGTAGGCTCTCAGCCATCCATTACAAAGACTTTAGAGAAGGCACATTGAGACTGTGTGCAAGCCGGAACCAATAAAATACTGCAGGTAACCACTCAACATTGCTGAAGACCTCGCCAACGTCGCGACGTTCAAGACTTTTTGCATGGGCGTGCAACATGTGATGAGTTAAAGCACCCATAGACAAAAACCAGAGCACCACTTATTAATATGAAGGCTGGATATTCTAATGAAGTGGTTGGCGTGGACATTATGGGACTCCTAAGAAGGACTGAACGTAGCAATAGATACATCTTAGTTGCAATCGGCTACTTAGCAAATGGTCTAGGGCTGTCCCATGATCGAAATGATGCTTCTACAGTAGCCAAAACCATGTTTGATTGTTGGATAGCCTCTGGGGTGTGCCAGAACAGTTGCATTCTGACCAAGGAACAAATTTCAAAAGCCTTTTGGTTTGAGAGATGTACCACTTGTTCAGAATTCTGAAATCTAGAAATACAGGGTACCACCCCTAGGGCAGTAGGTTAGTAGAACGAACAAATTGAACTCTGATGTCACCACTGAGAACATTTGTAGAAGCACAACGCGAATCACTCTGCGACATCTTGTCACCAAGGTGGTTATTAGCGTACAGAAGGAGCACGCACTAATCAACGGGGACACCGTACCTATTGTTCACTGGTCATGAGTTACGCCTCCCTAGTGATACGTTAGTTATGCCCCAGTGGGATAACCCATTAACGATTCTTGAAATAATAGTAAGACTGCAGGGGGATATAGTCTGACACCATGGTTATGCACGCGAAGAACTTGAGAGAGCACAGCAGCGACAGAACTAATACAATGATAGGAAGAATCGGGGAGCATTCTTGGGTGGAGGTGATGGAGTATGGCTGCGACAGTCAGAAAGCGACAGCATCTATCATCATTAGACTATGTTCATCATAAAGTCAATCATACTTCTGAATTAGTAGGTCCTATAAGTGGAACCCATAGAAATTATATTGAAGGATTCTGGGCGCATCTAAAATAAGCATTATGATAATAAATGGTTCCCGATGTGACATGATATAGAGCTGCTTAGATTGTTCGTATCGACATTGGATTTATGTGTCTACAGACACGCCCGTGAGAAAATGCGACCATATTTTGCACCATCTAAGAGGCATTTACCCTGTATAATTCAGTTTCATTACATATATGCTGGGCAAGAGTAAACAATAGCCGCCAAAGATAAGTGACTGTGATTCCGTTATTCAGAGAGCTCAGCGTTACAAATGGATGCTACGCATAATCCCCTTTGAAAGTTTAGAGGCTGACGGTATTGACGTTCGCGGATTGTACGGAGTATACTAACGCAAGATCTAATATCAACAACTTCTATAGTATTCGTTCCGCGTAGACCAAAGGCAAAGCAAAAGACAATATCTGATCATCCAAATTACGAGATATATTTCGGGACCAAATCGTAGAGCGAGATGATTGCTTGGGGTTATGAGGACCCTAAGACTGAACCAATCGGAATTAAAAAACTCGACGGTTCTCCATCGGTAAAAATCTCTTCCTAGCGGCTTGGTGGAGTGCCTACTGGTCGTCTACGTATTCTAAAAGGGTGTCTGTACATCGCTTCCTTGATGTTTTTCCTTTGTATCTCATGCTTCGTTTGCCTCATGTCCAGTGCCCATCGCGCCAGAAAAGAAAGCAAGAATTCTAAGAACCTTGTTGAGGAAAATGTGCCAAAAGCAGCGTTTTAAAAGTGATATGCATCTATCATACAGTAAAATAATGCAAAAATTAGCACATCAAAAAGTATATATCTAATTATTTTAGCGGATGTAACATGTAAAGTTATAGAAAAGTGTTTCGGGAAGCAATATTAAAAAATTGATGTGTCTGAAAGGAAAAAAAGTAATTAATACGACGAATGAGTAAGAGTTAGGTGAATTGAATCACTTAGTTACTTGATATAACTGTGAATATGTTCTGGGAATCTCACGTTTCGTCCAGAAAGCGTTTTCTTCAAGGGCTCGACAGAAGGTTAAGTGCCTTTCGCTGTGTTAGTGAGTTCTTCGAGGACTAAAGGATATTCGGTTATTTGTGGATTATTGGGAACGCTCAGCTCTAGGCTAACAGGATTATCTTCTAAGTAAGCCGGTTTCAGACAGTCGATGCTGACGGTGTCTTCGCTACCTTTTTTGTTTAAGACAAAGAATTTATATGGTCTGTCGTATGAAGGTTTCAGAGGGCGACACACAGAGTCACGACGAACAAATACATGTGAAGAAGTTTTCAAAAATGGGTGAACAGAAACGTCTGTGGACCGTGGTCGAATGGGGGCAGGTTTAACTGAACGCATTGCGTTTGCAAGCCTGCTGACTTATGAGGCGTGATCTACCGCTGGCGAGAAGCTCGAGGGAGAAACAAATTCACCCGGCGGTAGTACAACCAGCATCAGTTTTCAAGGCGTTTCGTATCCCTAGGAGAACTAACGGAAGTGATTCTGTCCAGTGTGCATTGTTTGCAGCTGATAACCCAGCATTCAACTGTCTGTGTAGACGTTCTACCATACCATTAGCTTGAAGATGGTAGGCTGTTGTTCTAAAACGCATACAACCTATGATTTTAGTCAGGGCGAAGAATAAGCCGCTTTCGAATTGCTGCCCGCGATCAGTTGCTATGGAGGATGGGCATCCAAAGTTTGCGATCCATCGTTCGACAAAGACGCGTGCGACTGTTTCAGCAGATACATCCTTAAGGGGTACTGCTTCAGGCCATCGTGTGAAACGGTCGATGCAGGTTAAAATATAGGTATATCCATGAGATTCTGGAAGGGGTCCAATCAAATCTATATGAACGTGTTCGAAACGAGCGTCAGGGAGAAGAAAGGTACCAAGAGGGCTTTTGGTGTGTCTTACTACCTTGCACTTTTGGCAAGCTAAGCACGTGTGTGCCCATTCCCTTACTTCTTTATTAATACCAGGCCAACAAAACCGACTAGTTATGAGCTTGACGGTAGTTCGAATACCTGGGTGGGATAAGCCATGCAACGTATTGAAGACGTTACGGCGATAACTTTTAGGCACGATGGGGCGAGGAGTACTCGTGGAAATGTCACATAGAATAGTGTCTCTTCCCATACCTAAGGGTTTCTTGGCTAATTGCAGAGTTGTTTTCGACAACTCATGTTGAAGCTCAGTATCTTCTTTTTGAAGACGAGCCAGTTTCACAAGGTCTATACCATCAATTTGGGTGAGGGAACAAATGGGCGACAAGGCATCTGCCACAGTGTTGTTCACTCCGGATACATGGCGAATATCCGATGTAAACTGTGAAACGTAGTCCAGTTGTCGTGATTCTCTAGGTGAATACTTATCTGAAGTTGAGTTCAGAGAGTACGTCAGAGGTTTGTGGTCAGTGAAAATTATGAATTCACGACCCTCCACTGAATGTCGAAAATGACGTATAGCACAGTACATAGCCAGAAGTTCTCTGCCGAATGTGCTGTACTTCGTTTCTGCTAATTGAAGGCGCCTCGAGAAAAAGGCGAGTGGTTGCCACTCTCTGTTGACTAGTTGTTGCAGAACTGCACCGATTGCAGTGTCTGATGCATCAACCGAGATACTTAACGGTGCCGTTGGATCCTGATACATTAGAAGTGTGGCATCCGCAATAGCTTTTTTAACCTGAGTGAAAGCATTTTGAGCAGACGCGTCGAGTTCGATGGACTTGTTATTCCCTCGAAGAAGGTCTGTTAATGGCTGAATCAGAGAAGCACAGTTGGGAATAAACCATCGGTAATAACTTACCAAGCCGTTGAAAGTGCGCAGACTTTTCACTGTCTGTGGCTCTGGAAAGTTCAGTATCGCCTCAACTTTACTAGCCAGTGGGCGAATACCCTTGCAGTCAATGGTGTGGCCCAGAAAGTCGAGTGAGTCAACGCCTATCTGACACTTTTGAATATTAATGGTAACACCATGTAGGCGTAACCTTTCAAATGCCAAGTCCAAGTGTCTAAGGTGAGTTTCCTTGTCTGGACTGGCAATGAGGCAGTCGTCTAAGTATGCGTATACAAAGTCGAGACCGCGAAATACTTCGTCAATGAAGCGTTGGAATGTTTGTGCTGCATTCCGGAGACCGAATGGCATACGTAGAAATTCAAAAAGTCCGAAAGGCGTAATGATAGCCGTTTTCGGAATATCTTCTGGTGCCATCGGGATTTGGTTATACGCTTTAACCAAGTCGATTTTAGAGAATATAGTTGCGCCAGATAATGTTGCCGTCAAGTCGTGTATGTGAGGCAATGGATAGCAATCAGGGGTTGTTTTGGCGTTCACTCGCCGGTAATCACCAGTGGGTCGCCAATCGTTGCTATCCTTTTTCGGTACCATATGCAGTGGGGATGCCCATGGGCTATTCGATGGCCGAATGATGCCAAGGGTGAGCATATGGTCGAACTCATTTCTAGCGAGTCTCAGTTTGTCAGGAGCAAGTCGTCGTGCTTTAGATGTCACGGGTTGTCCTGAGGTTATGATGTGATGCATAACATTGCTGGTTATGCACGGTAGATCGTTAGACGGGCAATTAAGTTCCGGATATTTATCAACAATCGGTTGGAAAGTTGGATCAAGGATTGCCTTCATCTTAACGAGTGACAAGCTGGGGCCTACGTAGGTGATGCCTTTGATAGACAGTCTAGTAGTACTGTCAATCAGTCGTTTTCGGCGGACGTCTACGAGTAAATCATGATGATTAAGTAGGTCCGTGCCAATGATGGGCATTGTGACGTCAGCGAGAAGGAAAATCCACTGAATAGGTTTGCGTAAACCTACGTTCAGATAGACGTATTTCCTACCAAAGGTTGCAATTGGTTTTCCATTTGCAGCCTGTAAGTTGAAGGTAGGTTCCTTCTGTCGATCTGCCGCTGTAGCAGGAAGGACGCTGACTTCGGCTCCTGTGTCGACTAAATATCGGGTCTGGCTGACCACATCACGAATGTAAAGTAGGTGGCTAGTGCCACCGGCGACGGTTGCCACTAACGCGTGCCGGCGGGATAGTTTCCCACAGTCTTTGAGACATTGCCAAAATTACAAGGTTTTCGGCAACATTTCGCTTTCTGGCCATAGGTGTTGTGATACCAACACCAGTCAGGGTTTTTTAGTGAACGTGTGGATTTAGGTCGACCACGTGAGTTTCACCGTTGAGGGGAGTTCGGACGACGAAAGGAGGAATTACAAGGTATGTTTGACCTAAGCAGCTGCTGGATGGAGTTGCATAACTCTATCACTGCAGTATCCCTACTCGAAGTCTGTTTGGCAACTGAGCATATTTCAGTAACTGGCCGTTTAGTTATTTCTAGAATTTTATCTGCAGAAACAGCTAAGTCATCTATAATGACACCCTGAAGTGTCACAAGTACAGCCTGTACTGACTGTGGCAGTTTGGATCAGAAAAGTTCTCTGAAAAGTCCTTCATCAAAATGACGTTGCCCAATAACTTCCCTCATTCTTGTAAGCATGCTCACGGCTGACTGATCACCTAACTCGACGTTGCGAAATAATTCGTCCAGACGCTGTCGATCCGTGAGAACGTTTCTCCCTAGGAGGGTTGCTTTAAGCAACTCGTACGAGTTACTTACCTCTGAACTCGACATCTGCACAGTTACGCACTTGCTGAATTCCCGCGGTAGGGCGTGAATAACTGCAAGGAACTGTGAACGTTGATCAGTTATCCCATGCTCACTAAAATCAGACTCAGCTATCTGAAACCATGATTCAGCATTATCTGGCCAATGTGGTACGAGCTGAATGGTTTTGGCAGTTGAGCGAATACGAATGACCTTAGCATTATGATCACTCATGACGAAATATATATAGTTTGAAAATAGTACAAGAACAAATACAAAATGGAACGAACTCACCGGATTTGTCTGTGTATTTACCAAAGATGAAGTTCGCGGTTGGGCTCACCAGTTTAGAGGTTGACGGTATTGACGTTCGCGGATTGTACGGAGTATACTAACGCAAGATCTAATACCAACAACTTCTATAGTATTCGTTCCGCGTAGACCAAAGGCAAAGCAAAAGACAATATTTGATCATCCAAATTACGAGATATATTTCGGGACCAAATCGTAGAGCGAGATGATTGCTTGACTGGCTTGTGATCGTGACACGATGGAGTACCAAATGGCATAGATGCTTGACGGGAAGCTTTCAGCTAAACAAGTCGACTTAAACAGTGAGGGTCAGCATCCAATATTCAGTGGTGAACTCCATGGGCACTAATTTTGGGGAATTATTTACCGCTACAGCAGCAAACGTGAAACATCTTTGGAGATTCCTAGTATGCATGTTCATTAAAACCTATTTTGATACAATTTTAGCATTCATTGGGGAACGAACAAGCTACTTTATTAATATTTAGTTGTATTATGTTGTTCTGAATATGCACTGCAAGTCTGCTTGTCTCGAATTATTCATGCGTTTGCTCCAAAAGTCGAACTAAACCCGACACATTGCTTTGATCTGCTTTTGACCGCATGTTCATTGGATGCCATTGGAAAATCTGCGTTATTTTTTGAGAGACACCAGAGAATCAGTCTATTAGAATCATAGTTCAGAGGAATCTATAGATGTGAAATTTTCAGGCCTACTTTTGATAAATATCTCAAGCATTGTAAATGGTTAGGAAAGCTACCAGTTTTCCAGTTTTGCTGAATACGTCAAATATTAGACTTCAGATAATTTCGGTCCTTTTCTGTCGTCACTCAGAGATATTCAGATAATACTGCCTCACATATGAAATTCAGCTGATAAAACTATGTATTTCTTGATTGATTCTCTACATGATAAAAATTAGGCAGTGTGGTATAAAATAACTCTTTATCAGACGGACTTATCTGACACAGTACGCAATCATACAGTCTTGCTGATTGTATGACTTTTCGAGAGCAATTTATTACTGACAGTCATATCAGGATAATCACACAGCTTTCTCAGTAACCTTCTAGAGTAATAGGATGGATAGGATGGCAGCTTTGGACATGTGAAAAAATCCGTTAAATATATAGAGATTTAGAAGCAAGTTAGAAATCTGTGAAACAGCTTTGGTGTGACTGTAAGCGATAAATCGTGCTTGGAATTTTGGCCAGTCAGCATATCATACTAATGTGTACTTATTGATTAATTATTTTATTCCCTTACGTTCCTAGTGGAACATAGGGCTTCAAGTTAGACCTTTGAAGTCCCGGTAGCAGTGATGTTTATTTTTACGGGATGGAATTGCTAGCCTCATGTCCAACCTTCTCAATTCACCAGTCTTACTACCGGCTTAGCAAGGTAAATAAGTGCGTCGGTGGCCGGGAATCGAACCCCGGACCACATGCGTCGTTGGTGAACATTCTGCCTCTGTGCCATTGATGTAATGTGTACTAAATCACATAATTTCATTTAGTATGGCACTTTTAACTTGCAAATCGTATAAAATTTCTTATTTTTATGTATCACATCTCAGAATTTTTCTGTTCAAAGATCAGATGTGACATATAGACCCAACTTTCTACATGTCATTTTTACATGTCTGTTGTACTTCTCTCGTCCCACTTATTGATTTTTGACCTGACTTTCTCTCACCCTACTTGTAACCTTTGGAATCCGATTGGTTGTTCGCTCTCCTAATCCGTCAATGACGTTAGTGCTTGTCAAGGCCATTTTAAACATATATATACTCAAGCTCTGTAAGCCTTTTTGACTATTGTTTGAGACAGTGAAAGCTCTCTTACCAACGTCCAGTGTTCTCTTCTGTCTTTGCGGCCCGGCGGTATTATCGTTGTTGTTGTTAACGTGCAATTAGGACAGACTAGCCAGCCCGTCGAAGTTAGAATTCCCTCATGGTCTACCAGGTCAAAATTCCCGTCACAACAAGATGCTTAGAAAACCTGACTGTCTTTTAAAAATGCAGCAGTGATATTGATATTTGATAAGTTTACGATAATCACCAACTTAAGATAGCACTCAATAATGAAAATATATCACCTGTGTTATTTTAAGTAGTGTAACATAAGCAGCACTAATAATCAAAGTATTCTCAACACCGTTTTTGTTCAACGTAGAAATGTCTCTTTTCAACTTCTTCATTTTCAAGCAGTACGGTCGTATTATTATATTACAGAAAACGGCATTAAATGGCACTAGAAACTGCTCATTAGTCAATACAATGCATGTGATAAGAACAAAGATAAATAAAATAATGTATTAAGGCGGTAGAGTTGAATTGAATGAGTTACAAAACTTTTAAAGATTATTAAATACGTGGACTGGTATTAAGATTTAAAAATAGTAGACCAATTTTTGTCTAAAACACGGAGAGTAAAATGATGATGGTAACAATAAAGAAGGCGAAGATAAAGTGAAGACTTGGAATGAATTCAAATTGTAAAATAGAATTGAATAAAGGTACATTACCATGACCAAGGTAAAGAAAAGCGTTTCACAAAGCTTTTTTGAACACAAAATTTAGATTTCTGTACATGTATAGCTAGGATTTCGGTTATGCATAAGTGCAGAAAAATAAGGCTTTGGGAGTGGTTGAATTCGGTCCTGTAGATAACTTTAAAGGATAAATCAACTGGGGTTAAATGATCCGACTCCAGAAGGTGTTCACAAATTGAAAACTTTGTCTTCCTGTACTCACCTTTCATTAACCTAACCGGGTAGTATTCAGCAACGTGATTACAGAGACTACGCTTACAACTTCCAATGTAATCGCCTCCACACGAGCATGTGAATGAGTATATGCACATAGAGGTGGACACAATTGGTAATTTGTCCTTGATGCAATGTCAAATCATATTTCGACTGGTAAATATTAAATGTAAATCAGAGGCATAAAAGCGGCGTTTAATTACAATGATTGTAATGATAACAAAATATTAATAATAAGGTTTATGCAGGTGGCGATAATAATAACAAAGGAAGTAATGTGTATTATTAGACAATTCAATAAATAAATTAAGTCAAACCTTAGAAGTTACGTGAAATACTAAAGGTGAAGTGGACAGATAATCAGAGTTTAAATGAATATCATAAAAGTACGAAGGAAATGGGAAATAAGAAAGATTGGGAGGGTTCTAATTGGACTTTACCTAGGCAAGCAAGGGAGAGACAAAGGTAGAACAAACTTCTTTTGTATGCAAAGACTAGGATTGTTCTCTGGAATTCCCATCGAAAGTTTCGATGAAATACCATAGTTGAATTTGAAGGCACTACTTCTGTCCACTTTCTGACCACTGTCATCAACTAAATGAGACAAAATAGAACTTCTCATAGATTTTACCTGGTCTTTTGCAAACTATGAAGGAAGGTACTCGGTGATTATGCGTGTGTTGAGCTGTCTAGTTGTTCGCCCTATATTAGCTTTCTTCGCATGAGCAGCCAAATTTGTAAATATACATAGAAGTGGCACAGCCAGGCAGCTCGTATTTCGCTTGAGCAATCCATAGTAATTGGTCGAATGGAAAATGACAAAGAAACAGAGGCTAGTGGCAATTTAATTCAGTTTTATTTCTCTCGATATTCTTCGATGTAGGAGTTCATCAGCCACGCCAACATTGAATTGCAATTTTAGGAACAGTTATTTCTTTCTAACTGTAATCAGTTTCTTTTTATTACACTTGGTGTTTATATGTCTGCTTACAAATTTGCTAGGATAACCCATTTAGACCAGCATATTTTGGATGTATCCTAACTCATTTTGTAGGGAGTCATCTGTACAGATACGTTTTGCTCTATTCGTGAGGCATCTGACCAAACTGACTTTGTATCGGATTGGTACAAAACTGAGGAAATGTTTATATTGTCCTACAAATGTAGGTTTTCTATAGACATCTTTCTTGAGTGAACCATCCTCTCTACTCCTCAACTGGACGTCAAGGAAATGTAGTCTACCATCATGTTCTTCTTCACAAGTAAACATGAGCGATCGATGTGCATCATTAAAGTTTATTAACATTTCATTCTTGTCAGCTTTCTCATCAAGAATAGTAAACGTGTAATCAACATAACGAAAATAGGAATCCGTTTCATCTATTACTTGTTTCAATGGACCATTTTCAAGCTTAACAAGAAAGAAATCTGCCGAAATTGGACCCAATAGAGAAGCCATGGCAATACCATTGATTTGTCTGTGATAAAGGTTTTTGAATGTGAAGTGTACATTTATAGTGAATCTTAGAATTAGGTTTTTGAGACTAATAATTTGAATTTCGATATCGCACT
>OX235272.1:105032132-105288612 GCA_944472155.2 Trichobilharzia szidati
CTCATGAATTATTCAGTTGAAAGCATATCTCGAAAATTACCTATTGCCTTATTTGTACATTTCTTTTTAAATATTTCTCTCAAATTTACCAGTATTCAATCTATTTCTAGATTAACAAATCATATATATTCTATGAGTTCTAATTAGTGTACATTTGTTCATGCCTGTAAAAATGGCTGGTTTCTGTTCCAGAAATAAAATTATTATTATTATTATTATTATTAAAACAAACGCATCAAAACTTCCAAAAATAGTAGCTAAAACATTATTTACCGAAAGGTTGAGTTTAATACTCGCCACTCCTTATGTAATTCCAACGTAGGTGAAGGATAGGCTACCGAGTCAGGCCACGTCAATATACATTTATAAATTAAACTGTTCATGTGGAGACAATTACAAAGGTAGATCGATTTGGCTAGTCCAACGTCGCCTTCTGAAGCATTGTTCAACGTGGCTAGTTGGGTAGGGGAGTTGCAAAGTCAATCAGAAGTTTCATACTGGCACACCTAGTGGATATGGAGCACAAAACTGACAAAAATTCAGCTTCTGCAACCCTATACATGATCCCACCTCAACACCCTAGATTGGTACACCTCCGGTTGCTGAGCATAGCTGAGGCAGTTGCCATCATAATTTTTCAACCTAATCTCTGTGTTCAGAAAAAGTTTGCTCAATGTCTCTCCCTCCCAAGAGTCATTGAATTGGGTCTTAGTGACTTAATGGTCTACGAGCTTGCTGATCTTGTAATCGGAAGGAGCTGGGTTCGAACCCTGTCAGCGGGCGCGTACTGCCGATGATTCCCAAGCTAGGATCAAACAGCTGTCCGGCAGTACTCCCAGCTTGTTTTCCAATGACCCTCTAACCGATGTCAGCTGATGATGAAGTCCTGTATCCTAATTGATTTTCTAGGGAGTCATCTGGATAGACCCTTCACGCTCTATCTGTAAGGCATCTAACTAAATTGATTTTGTATCGGATTTGCATATAGCTGATGAACTGTGCATACTGTCTTAAAAACAATCAGCGTGTTACGCTGATTCCCGTTCTGCTCCTATAAATGTTCTCAGCACTGAATTGAAAGCTCGACTTGTTCGTCCTACTAACCCATTGCCTTCTGAGTGGTAAACTGTGGTTCTAAACTTCTGAATTTCGAACAAGTGGCACATCTCTCAGACCAAAAGGCTTTTGAAATTCGCCCCTTGGTCAGATTGCATTTTTTTCTGGCACACCCCAGCCGCTTTCTAACAATCAAACATGGCTTTGGCTTCTGAAGAAGCATTAAGGGATACAGCCTCACACCATTTGTTTAAGTAGTCGATCATAACTTAGACAAACCTGTTACCACGCGCAGTCCCTCATAGAAGTCCTATAATGTCGGTGCCGACCACTTCATTAGGATATCCAGTCATTATATTGTTAAGTGGTGCCCTGACTTTCGCCACATGTTGCACACCTATGTACAAAGTCTCAAACGTCGAGCCGATGGCGACGCCACCAGTAAAGTTGAGTGGTTGCTTACAGTATCTTATTAATCCCGACGTGCTCCAAGTCGCAACGTACTTTCCATATTCTTTATAACGAATGACTGAGGAATGACAACACCTCTCAAGTGATTCGGACCCGGTTGAAAGCACCAAAATACCATTCACAGTCACTAGCTGGTCTCATAAGGCCCACAAACACCCGATCTTCCAAATCTTCCCCTTCGCATCAGCTTCGACTGATCTTTTAGTCTGATCCGACGAAGCTCGGTGTAGGAGTGCAGTCTCAATATATGCAGCCTGGATATGCTCTACTTAATACTTCCTACGAAATAGCACATTTATTAGTTTCCTTGCAGGAAGTGCAGTCTCTGTGCTGTCTGAAGGAACGTCTAGATAGCGTATCAGCATAGGTATATCGCTCGCCAGGGCGCTGGACACACTCGAAATCATATTCCTGGAAATATTACTCCCACCTAACGGTCTGGCCTCCAGGGCTCCTCAAGTTTTATAAGCAGTGAGGTGCTTTGTGATCTATTCTAGGTACAAAAGGTTTTCCAAGTAGATACGGATGAAGGCGACAAAGGCTAACACCTATTTCCTAGTAATGCAAGTAGTTCTTTTCCACCTGGCTCAATATGCGACTGCTGTATTTTATAGTATGTTTTTCCCCATAGCTACCAATCCGAGATAATACGGCTCCAATGTCTGTTTGACTGGCACCAGCGACTTATATATACTTACTGGATGTTAAGGATGCATCTGGGAAGGCTAGGGTAGGCGCCAAGCATAACGAATTTTTCAATAGATGTAAGGCAAGGTCATAATCCTCCGTCAATACGAAAGGTCTATTTTGCCATTCAACTTTGCCAAAGGGCTAGCAGTTTACGAATAATATAATATACAATCATATATATTAATTCCTATCTATGTAGGACACACCAATTGTACAAGCATGGATGAGTATTATTTAAATTACATAAATTTGGTTTATGATGAATTTACACGGTTGTTGACCATTTTGTCTTTAGTTTGTGAGATCAATATGTTAACTAGTTATTCAATGGAAAACATTATTTAATATGGAAATATTGTCTTCACATTAGCGTAAAAACCAAAGCATGTGCTGGGTAGATTACAAATAACTTGGAAAAATAAAGCTTAGAGTCATTCTCACATATAACTTTGCTGTGTACGGCATCGAATCTTATTCTTGATTTATGTCCAAATTGGGTATTAATTTAGAATAAGTGACATATCTGTATAATTTTGCCAGCATTTTCATCGTAAGTAACACCAGAAGTGAACCGTACTCGATGCAGACTGATATCCGTCATTGCCAGGCGGATGTGTTTTACTGCGCCGAGTTCAGCCGCCATTTATCGCTGCACGTTGTTCTGTAGGAGTAAGTGGATTCACAGGTAGAAAACTATTTTTAAACCATTTTAGGTCATGGATACTCTTTTTATAGGGTGTTACACAGCATCCTGGGAGGAGTTAAAGTATCATAGAGGATGTCAAGGCTTTTCAAATGTTGGCCATCAAGAACCGATTAGACACAGGGAATGCTATAAAACATCAATCCAAATCAAGTCATGCCTGCATTTTGGGACTTAAAGGGGATAGACACAGTATTCCACTCATTCTGTAGGTACTTTTGTGCAAATCTATGGCGTCAGATAGGATTATGGCTTTTAAGATCAGGGTTTAGGGTCTAAGATTAGGATTATAGTCAATTCGATGCGGTGGCCTGCTTAAAACTTGGGCTACCAAAATTTTCCGTCACTTATATTGCATCTGATTTCTTGGGTTTATTTTGTTTTAATTATTTAATTATGTGTCCAAATCGTATCACTTACTCTCGCGATTATTTAAAATGCTTTCAGCCGGATGTTTTACGAGTATATAATAACCTTAAGAAAAAGCATCATGGTGGGTGGCAAAGATCCTTGAAGTGTACTCCAGTGCATCAGATGACTGTTCCTGTGATTATGAGCACAAATTGCAGGTCATTATCGAACAAGATTAATCACTTAGATGCTTTATGATATTCAAATATTTGTCGTAATACAGGTATAACAACGCTTCAAGAAACTTGGCCGCACGACTCATATGATGATAATTTAATCCTAATAAATGGTTTCAATATGTACAGACAGGACCGAAGTAGTTCAAGGAAGAGGCGAGTTGTTGGTGTTGCTACTTTCATAAATTCCCAGTGGTCTGTTGCCAACAACGTCTGTTTTAAATTCTCAAATGATAATATTGACTGTATAACTGTCAAATGTCGACCTAAACACCTATCTAATTACAAATTCATTTATATCACGAATATTTATATCACAGCTTGTTGTAGCACTTCAGAATTATCTATGCTTGCTGATGAATTCACTTTTTTCGCTGCCGCCTCTTTTGGTAACTCCCTGTCCATAGTGACGGGTGATTTTAATTCATGTGACTGCAGCTTTCTCACACTCATAGGTCATGAAAATGTTAACTTTCCCGCCGGACTGGATAATTCTCTTGATCTTGTATTTATAAATGACTGCGGAATATACGAAGCTCGTAAAAGAGCCCCACTGTTTAATTCAGATCATTGTATTGTACGGGTTTTACCTAAAATTTATGGAAAGTTACACGAGAGAACGTTTTCACACCTTTCCTAGAAAACCGCACATGGATGTTATTCTATGGAGAATGTTCCGAACCTCAGAAGCATGCTCAAAGACACAAGGTGGGACCTGTTTAAAGAAGACTCTCTTGATGACACAATCTCCAATATTACAAGTTATCTCAAATTTTGTCTTGACACCTGTTGTCCCAGAGAGACGCTCTTCATCAGATTTGACCGTTTCTCCTCCCCTCAACTTAAAAAGCTTCGCAGACAAAAGGAAAAATTGTATAAAATGAAGGATAATGCAGGTTTGAAAAGAATTAACATCCTAATATAGTCTGAAATGCACAGACTGAATTCAATTTACAACCAAAAGTTTATATCCTGTAAAAATGCGTCTAATATATGGAAACTTTTCAAAGAAATTACTGGTGGTAAGCAGATGAACACCATTCTTTATTCCCTTGATGTTTGCACACTAAACAAGTCCTTCATACATTCTCCCACAAATGCCAAACTTTCTAGTGTTACATTATTAATCAAACCTGCTTCCCTGGATTTATTACATATGATGTTCTAAAATGTCTTCAGTCTATGAACCCTTCTTGTTGCCTGGGTCCAGATGTTTTGTTTAGTGTTGTTCTTAAAAAGTCTGCAGATATCCTGTGTTATCCTCTCATGGACATATTTAACGAATCTTTTTCCAAAAATGTCGTGCCAGCCGTTTGGAAGGACATTAAAATTTTACCTATTACTAAGTCGTCTACTGCGACATTTTTTAAATTTAGACCCATTGCTATTACTTCCCCTTTTATAAAAGCTATGGAAAAGTTGCTCTTACTTAATCTTCAACTTTCACTTAAAGCCTTTAACGATCCCAAACAATTCGCCTACAAAACACAGTAGAAGTACTTTAGACGCAGCTGCAGTCTTGTATCATAACATCGTCTCCAGCTTAGAGAAGGGGGCTAAATTTGTTCGCTGCACCATCCTAGATTACACATCTGCTTTCGACTCAGTACCTAGGGACATTTTACTAAACAAGCTTGCTGAAACTCAAACTGACTGTTGGGTTGTCAAATGGCTCCATTCTTATTTCTCAGGAAGAAAGCGATACACCGTATGTCAGGGAAAGTCGTCCGCATCATTGCTTACTGAGGCTGGTGTCCCTCAAGGCTCTGTTCTTTCTCCTTTTCTGTTTTCTTTCTTCTTGCATGACTTGCTTCACTCTGATGGAATGAACTTTGTTAAGTATGCCGATGATCTAACTATTCCAATGTCTGTTAATTCTCAGCTTGACTGCACTAAGATAAACAGCTTTATATTAGGAATTAGCAAATGGTTTTCGTCTAACGGCCTTAAACTTAATCCTTCCAAATGTCAGACTGTTAATTTCAGTTTCTGATGTAAACGAAAGTTAAATGAAGCCGTTGGTTCCTACGACCCTTGCAAAATCGATGATACTGATACAGAAACCAAGTCTGAAGTTAAGTATCTTGGATTAATTCTATCTTCTGACCTATCCTGGTCCTCTCATGTCTTAGCGATTTGTAAAAGAATATTTCGTTTGACTTTTTACATTAAGAAGTTAAGGCACTCAGGCATAACTCAACCAACGCCTCCTCTTACAGTTTATCAACTCGTGTATTTTACCTATTCTTCCTTACTGTTCACCATTATTCTTTCCTGGATTGCTTAAAAAGGACTATGTCATACTTCGTAGAACTCTGAAGACTGTCAGTAGGACGAGTGGTATCCCATTGGGCCATATCGTTGGCATTGTCACCGATAGGCATTTGATGTCATGCAACAAGTTCGCTAAAGGAATTTTGTCAGACTCTGAGCACCCACTATACCCGCAGCTCCAACCTTGTGTCTCCTCAGGTAAAACAGGAAGTCTTCACAGAAGACTTGATGCACGTACATCTAGGTATAAAAATTCCACTATACCATATTCAATGGCACGTACTTTATGTGATGGAAATAGTGTCAGACATGAACTAACTAACCTTCTTAGCACCACTAAAGAAACCATTTCCTTTCACTGTTAAAGCATCAAACTTTATTGTTATTGTATTTCTTATATTTATAATCCTATCAATTTTTCCGTTTTGTTTATTTTTTTTTCATAAGTAAGGACATAATTTAAGCTGTATTATAACTGTTAATTTTGTATTTCCCCTCACTATACTATATCAACAGAACATTAGATCCAATAATCTATAACATGCTAAAGTTTCCAAACCGAAACGACAATACCGCTTGAAACAAACTCACTGTTATTATTATTATATCTAATAATCATGTCGTAAATGTGGACAAATTCCTCCGATCAATTTCGTTTTAATTTTTAATTTTATATACAATTTGAGTATATCAGATGCAATATTGTGAAAAATACTGAGAATTCTATTCTGTATTATAAGTACTGTTTTTGGAATAAAGTAAATTATTATAATTCTAGGATCAGAGGTTAGGATTATGGTTAGAGTTAGGAGCAGGTTGAAGAAAAGTGTCGGAGATATTAATAGTGTCAGAATCTCAAATTACCATTACCTGCAGTCACCTGGATGGATGGTTATATCCCAAATGGTACGATTTCTCCATAGATCATCCGTGTAGTGACTGGGAGACATTCTTACAACACATAAGCTACAAGTATGCAGTGAAATATCGAGTTTGTAATATTTTTAGTGCATTTCACAGTGGTTATTTTTTCGCATCTGAGTTCTGAATGGTTGTTCAAGGTCTTTGTGGTTTTGACTACGATAGTTTAACTTTGACGCCTCTTGATATGGTGACAGTGGATTTTTCAAGGATGTTGAGTTATTACGAGCCAAAAGCTTGGAGGATGAATATATGTATAACTAGCTTAAAGCGCCGTTCAACTTCAATCTTACATTAGGTCTGTGCAACTTCCACTACAAGGCAAGCAGAAGAGAAGAGGCCAGCAGCAAATTATTAGAGAGGAAAGAATAAGTATTTGGACATGAGAAAACGCTAGTGTCTGTAAATATATGTATATATATTTACTTAGTTTCTTTGTACATCTGTGCGACTAGTCTGTTTATCGTTTATACAGTAATTAGGGAAGTTTTGCGCGTTCTTTAGGTACTGTAGTAAACTAACAATTAATTCGTTTTAAAAACAAATGGTTTGTTAATATAATCACTGTAATGAAACAGTCTGTACAGGGAGCGTTTGAAACCTATAACCAAGTTGCAAGTTCTGACTTCTAGGGGCAAACTGTTCCATATATCAGAATCCATGATTGTGGAGAAGTTTTCTCGGAGTGTTGATTTCAAGGCTTTTATTGTCACTGTGCCAGTTTGGTCGCGCAGTTCGTAAGAGCCTTCCGGCGAGAACTCTATTTCCTTATTATCTGAGGATGATATTTTGTGTAAGGCATTTGAGGAGAATATTAGGTTTATAATAAATCACCTCGTCCAAAGTAGGTCAAGATTTAGAATCATGCACCGTGAGATGTAGTCTTTCTTAAAATCATAGCCAAGTAGTTTGGACGTGAAATGTCGTCGGATACTTTCCATCCTCAACTTGTAACACGTGCGAGGGCCGCCAATGATAAATGAACAGTATTCTAATGGTGGTCTGACAAATGTTTTTATAGTATGTGTTTGGCTTCACTGTAGTGGAATTTGTTGACTATGCTTACCAAGAGCATCCTCAACTTTCGAGTGGTGGTGCCACTTGTTCAGAAAGTGTCAGGTCACTGGAATACCTCAGGCCTAAATCAGCGACACTTCAGAGTCTGAGTAGTTAGCAGATTGAGGCGTTAATTTTAATTTGATTGAGTGTGCGCTGAAGCAGTGGAGACAGGACTTCAGATGAACACAGAGAAGACAGAAGTGATGGAGATAAGCTACCAACCAACAGCACAGAGGTTACTTTCTTCGCTTATCTGGGACGCATCATTTTAACTACAGGCGGAATGAACGAAGATGTCGAAGTCAGAATCGGTAAAGCAAGATATGTCTTCATCAACCTGAAACCAGTTTGGAAATCTTCTGCACTCAGCATAAGGAACAAGGTTCGAATTTTCATCACCAATGTGAAGTCGGTTCTTCTAAACGGGTCAGAAACTTGGCGTGTCACGAAAACGACCTCCAACAGTTTGCAGATATTCATCAACAGCTATTTAGGAGAAAGTGTATGTGTACCGGGCATACATTGAGGAGGCCGCCGAATGACATCGTGCGCTAGGCCATTGCTCGAGTGGAATCCAAATAGGAAGCGAGGAGTGGGTCATCAGCGCGAGTGCGACATGGGAGAGATCGTGTGGGGAAGAGATGAGAGAGTTTCGTCAGTCGTGAAGCTAACCAGCTGAATAGAACGGCAGAAAACAGAACAAATTGGGGATGTGTTGATGAAGCCCTATGCTGCACTCGGAATTCAAGGGAATAATATAATACTCCCTGGTGGGGCTGACTAGTGTGGCGCTTTATTCGTTCCTCATACACAAATTTCGAGCTTGTGAGACAGAGCTAAGAGCGTTAAGTAATAAACCTAGTGTGCCGACTTCGTGGTGTTTGAAGTAACTTTTCGAGAGTTTCCTCAATTTCGTACGATCCTTTGGTTTTATAAATGACTTCCTACGTGGGGAAACCTTTGGTGTTTGGAGTGGAATGGCAACGTCTGACCATGTGTTTGAGTTCTGGTAGAAGATGCCCAGAGCTCTCGAGAGGTTATCAGTATTGAAGTATTCGCCCCATTCAGAGGATCTCAGCGTTGATATTACGAGATCCCAGTCTGCCTTATTATAGTTCCTATACGTTATTTGTTGTGAAGTGGAGATATAAACTGCACTGCACTCATTGGAAGCGGGAGGGCACAAAACACTTTTGTGGTCACTGGCTGAAAAATGGTACCCACAAAGATTGAGAGGGGACATATGTTGTGACAGAATGTCAAGTCTAGTAGGTTGTCACCTCATGTAGGGATAGTGACAGTTTGTTTACAGCCAAAAATGTCCAGTATACCTAAGAGCTTGTCATATTTAGCTAAGCCTGCTCATAAGTCACAGCTGATTTTGGGTAAACTGAAGTCCCCACATATGATTTTATGCTCGTATGGACGAGTGGATACTTTTTTCCAGTGCATTGGTGAGTTGGGTCTCGTGATCACTAAAGGAGCTCTGTAGATGCATCCTATTAGCAATGTAGCACTTTTGAAGTGTACGTAGTTTCACCACAAAACGAGGACAATACGAAGCGAATTCCAAGAAACCATGTAATCTATTGTAGACTTTGGTACGAGCAACTCTGCAACGGCCGTAACGTTTTCTCTGTCGCTGTGCACTCCGTTTAAGCCGACCACACGCCGTAGTAATGTGTCTTCCCCTCCGAATAGATGAAATTTAGTGAGTTACACCCTCAGTTCCCCTTCCGAGGTCATACACAGTCTTTCAAGATATTGATAGGTTGAATGAACACGGTGATATATTCTAAACATACCATGCAAACTTTTGGAGCTAGTCCTTCAGGTACCGTATACATCAACATTTGAAACGTTGCCTCTGCACTACATAAGCCGAAAGTTATAGTCTGGAATTCAAGTAACTTGGTAGGTTTAGTAAAAGCAGTTTTATGCCAGTCACGACGGTGCACTTCGACCTGCAGACATTTCGAAAACAAATTAAGGGCTGCAAACCAGACGTCCCTTGATGATGCTTATGCCATTTCTTCTGTTCGCGACAAGGCCAAGCATCTTCCTAATTCATTGAATTTAATTTCCTGTGCTCAATACACAGGCGGAGGGGTCCATTTTTGTTTCTAACTAGAACTATAGGAGAAGTCCACGGTGAATTTGGTGGTGTAATTATCTTTTACTGCGACAGTTCTTCAGTCATTCCTTAGAGCTGTGGGCGGAACATACGTGAAACTCGGAGAAGTGCCTGTCTTATTGGGGCACAATTGCCAGTGTCGTTAGTATGCTCGATATCTGTTGTTCTTCCCAGGCCACTAGGTGACAACTAGACTACCTTAAAAGAATCCTACATAAGTTGACTTACAGTCTCTTTGTGTTCCACAGGGACCTGTGCTAACATTTTTTCCATCAAAATCGTATCAGTCGCATTCACACTCAAATGAAGATATGTTGCGTTACCAAACCATAACGTAGAACCTAACAGAGTGAGAGCTTCGGATCCAATATTGATTGGGGCATTGCAGCTCTGTGGAAGATAATAGCCCACAATAAAGTCCAATGAAAGCTCATTAACTCACCATTTTCTCCTTAAACACGAGGGTTCATCATGTCCGTCATCAGTCGTGATTATCCCACGGTATACCTCGCGTTGTGGGCAGATCTAGAGAACTGTCGCAATCTCCACTCTCAACCTGTGGGGCTTTCTTGACATGCTGAAAGGATGACAATGGTTCTCTGAGAGGTGGCACCGCACATGACCATTTCATCTCTGTCTGGTTCCTATTAAGCTGCAGAAGTGACTCTTTCGCCTTTGGTATCCGCAACCATTCTACTGGTGATGTGGGACTACCCTCGATGATCTTTACTCTCGCCTCCTTTAGGAGCTGTCCCTCTTCTAACCAATGTATAATATGCTAACTGATGGCTTCCGGGGAGGCTCCATCGGAAGCTAAGGGGAATAATTCTTGTAAACACCACAAGTACTCCTCGGCACTTTCTCCAAAGCGTTGAACACAGGCGTGAAAGGTGGCTCAGTATTCGATGACACGTCATTTGGAAGCAATGCTCGAAGCCTGGACGTAAGCAATCTTTTCGCGTTAGCCATCTCTGCAATATTAACGCCAACAATCTTGAGACGTTTCAGAACAAGTAGCGAGGGGGAGCATATATAACTCTTGGTCCTACTCAAACTGTCTAATGTACCACCGGAGTTATCATGATGTTACGAAACAAAAATGCTGACACGTATCAAACAAGCAACGGTGAGTTGTATTCAGTCATAATAATTTGGTTTAATGGCATAGGGGAGAATTATAAGAGAGAGAGAGGTGGAGATGCAATCTAATTCGTGATTTGAGTATGAGAAGATAAGGATGGAACTTTGTTACTTCTGATAAAAGTAGGTCAGTGGTCATGCAGTTTACATAGACACAGGAGAGTGAAACTGGATAGGTTTACTTAAGGTAGGAGTACTATGATGGGGCTTTTGAGCAGTTTACAAATGAGTAGTATTAGTGGGGAAACCGGCAGATACTTTGAGACTGTAGAAACTTATTTAGGAGGCGCTAGAAAGGAAAGGGATATCGGGACGTTCCCACTGGAAGTGAAAGCTTGTAACCAAGTGCGCCACAGTGAATGATGACAGTCCTCGAACAGAGTCCATTTCGGTATCTATTAATAGAGAGAGTGTTTTAGTGATTACGCAAAGTATGTCACTGAATTTTTAAAATCGATCGCATAATGGCTTCTAGTATCTCCTTATACAAGACGAGAGAAAAATTTTAGGTTTAAAGTAGGCGCTCCATCCAAAACGGCTCAGTTTCGTACTTTAACATACCTGTCCTCATATGTAATGCCTTCATAGGCCGAGTAAAACTGCGCTGAAGGTTATCTAAAGGAATCCTGGCATGATAATGCAATACTTAACTACTGGAAGGATCAGAACTCCGTAGAAAAAACTTTAGCTTGTGTGGTTTATATTTATTGGTGTAGAGGCCTGTAAGTAGCCTGAACTTACAAACAATTCATTGTGCATGTCAAGTTTTGTGAGTAACATCGTAGGCCATTTATGCGGAGCATTTATGCACCCTGAAGTTATGATGAAATCCAGCGAAGTATGGGATTCCGCTTTTACCATTAATTGGTGGTCGTTGTATACTGCTGTAGTCACATTGTTCCCTCTCCGACGGTCAAGTGAGAGCACTGAAAACATCACAAGTCAGTGGGTGTTAAAAAGATGTTTGGTTTATTCGAAATAGCCTCATTTTCTTTTCAGGCTTTGATACACTGTCAAGGCTTTAGCACTTACTGTTTGGAGGAATACCGTAGTGGTACCATTAAAAGCGCTGGTAAAAATTAACTAGCGTTCATTTGTAGGCTTTTTAGTGTATTTGTAGAAACCTACTTTGAACTGGGTGGTAAAACTGCTTCATAGTTAACCTCACTACATTGGTTTGCTGTTGGTTGATCAAAAGACATCCCCGTTCGTCTTGTATTACGACTCGCGCTAAAAGTGGGTTGGTTAATAAACAGATAAAAAGTAGTGTCAATGGAAGTGAACATTGAACGTTTGTTTTATTGGAACTGGCAACCATTGGCGGGCAATTGAAGGCGTGAATGGAACGATCGCTTGCAAGTTGAAGGAAGACTGGATTTAAATACGAATAAAAGTACTTTGTAACTTCATTTGTACTTAACATTTGTTTGAAGACTTTGTAGTTTTCTTCACTTTAATTGTCAAACAATATAATTTCGTTCAAGGAATACTGGTGTTTTGGATTTAAAGTTGAAGGAAATACATAGTGTTTATCGGTTCAATCGCTTAAGTCTTCGTTACAATAGGAACTTAGGGCTAAGTTCCTTCACAAGTAGTCTGAGTTCCAAATAGTTTTCTACCACCAACAGCAATAGTTCATGACAGCGTTAATGGCAGCCATGCTGATTCATACCGAGGATATGATTTATGTAAATTTGAAGTGATGCTCCTGGAACACTGTCTTAAATTTCCTTACTTTCTATAACCCATGGTAGTGATTGGACATTGGAAAATATAACTACATGGGAGCAGCCCTAAAAAGCAGTAAAGTTAGGACAACAGGGCTTGGAAGGACTAGAAATTTGGTTTAAAAACCAGTCTTCTCTATTGGACTTTATGGGAGGCTTCTGTGGAGATTAAGATGCGGCCGTGCTTGTCTGTGAAGTCGTCAGAGTAATCACTCAAGGAGCTAGAGCAGAATCCAACTTTTTAAGGGGTAATGCTTGGCTGGAGACGAATAAGCAGCCTCTATAGTGTGGGTACACAGCAGCACGTTGGCCAACGAGGTTCGGCAGAATTCTGGAAAACACTGAGGTGAAACTGACTAGTTGAAAGTTTCCGATAGTAGCATTCGGTCAAACTTCGTAATCTGGGGTAGTGAACGGCAGCTTTTAAAACTCTGAGTGGCTAATTCTAGGTAGCATCATGCTAAAAAGCTTTGGAACCGTGTCTCTGAACAGGTGAGGTGAAATTTTGAAACGTCTTATATTATGCGAAGTTCGGAGTGATAAGATAGTGACACCTTTGTAACGTAAATGTAGTGTTAATCAAAAAGCAACCTCGTGATATCACAGCATCAATATATCCTATTTTGTCCTAAGCAGTAGAACAGCCGGGAAAGCGTGCTATGAGTAACCTACAACTCTCAAGAGGGTGATTGTTTACCTTCTTCTAGTACTAAGTTAGGGGTACTGGGCCTGTTGTTACTGACTCGTGATGGAAGTTGTTTCAACCTCCCTCACGAAATGCGTTCATGAAGTCACAGATGATCCTACGTGGCTGCAAAAATCACATAATAGTGTTTCAATCACAAGTGGCTGAGAAGTACTTGAAATTTTCAAACCCCAGAAGTAAGAACTGTGGTCTTTGGTGTGTGCCTTATATTTCAGGTACCACCGGTGCTTGTAAAGAGTGAGGGCTTTATGTTTTGTTTTAGCACCATTTATTTCACAAGGCCACTAATCTCATAGTTATGCGAGCATTTGACTCTTCCGCAAGCAACAAGACCCTACTATCCTTATTATCTGAATCTGAACATGGAATTATTCAGAGAAAGTCCGAGTTCATTTGGTAGAATCATTATGGTTTATCTATCTTCAGAAATTCTTTGGGAATAAGTTGAACATCGTTGGTGCTGTTTTTGTGGCAATTAATATGCATAATGCCTGAAGACTGGAAACAATGTACCACTGCAATGTTGGACATTGAAGAATAGCGCTCGTTTTGGAAGTTTTGTTCATCAGCTGACTTTCGGTAAAGATGGTGACCTGCGCTGTTAACTGATAACATGTAGTATTTAGTACTTTGCTTTCCGCATAATAACTGTGAAAGACGAACTGTTTAATGAAAGTTGATACTAATATTGGGTTCACCCAACTTCCTGAAATTCTGTGCAGTTAAATATTTAATCTTCGTGATAAAACTGTATTGCATTTGTCCCAACCATGATAAGCTTAGGAGCTTACGAATATAATCCAGCAGATGTTCTGGGTAATGGGGCATTCGCTATTGTGTATAAAGGAAGAGTTAGAAACGTAAGATGTAACACTAACGTTATAATTTTTTGCAAAGAATCCAGATGAACTCGTTGCAATAAAAATTATGTTGAAAGACCAGAATGTCTTAAAATCAAAGACTCTTCTTAGCAAGGAAATATGTGTTCTGAAGGTTGGTTTATTTCATTTTTTTCATTTATCCCATCTCAGGACCTAAATCATGAAAACATTGTACGACTTTATGATCATAGCGTATGTTCCATCATTCGGTAACTATTTCCTTTCTCAGATATCTAGCAATGGAGTATATTTAGTGATGGAGTATTGTAATGGTGGTGATCTCTCTGAATATCTACAAGGTAAATCATAGTTATTCAGTAGTTTAAATTGATATCCAGCCAAGCGTACCTTACCGGAAGATACAATCCGTCACTTTCTGATACAGATTGGTTCAGCTATGGACGCTATGAACAGGAAAGGTTTCATGCACAGAGATTTGAAACCGGGTAATATCTTGCTCAGTCACTGCAGGGACTGTGGTAAACATGTTACTGCCATTCCTGGTTACCTTCTCTCCTTCAAGCTAGGTAAGAATGCATCTTATGCTAAGTATTTTCTTGCCATAAAATATGAATTTAATCAATACTCAAGAAAACTGATAATGGTTTTGATCTCTAGTGAAAAGTTTCCTATATTTTTCAACATAGAATGTAGGTGAATGTGTGTGCAGCCTTAACTTCATACAGGGACTGGCTAATGTTTAAATTCTGTAACTGTACACACATAAGTAGTAATTAGAGATTTACGAAGTCGGTTTATGACGAAATCTTGGTGACCCTATACACATTACCTCACTGTGATCATCTTAGAATTGCAGCTGGAAAAGTATTTGAGATTACTTGGCCGGCATTTGGTATGCAGGTTTGAAGAAGCATCTCATCAATTCACTCCACACATTTAGGATAGAGGTACTTTTACTTTCCGCAGCATTCTGTCGACTGTCAAGAAGTGAGTACCGAAAGTAATAAGATTTTCTCAGGCATTTAAGAAACACATTTCTGATTAAAAAGCTTGCTAACCATAAATCGCCTGGCGCTTTCCTTGATGAAACGTCATTTTATGAAAAGTTGTGGTAAAAAGGGGTCACCTTTAACCAGTACATCTACATTAAAACTACATAAAAATAGTGGATTTCCACTAGCTTTTACTTGGCTACGGGATTTCGAGTAAGATTCCATAATTGGCGTTATATATTTTCTCCACTTCCGTCATAATCAGACATGTAATAACATCACATTATGGCTTATAATTCATCCCATCCACTGAAGATCTTGTGACGAATTGGCAGTTGCTTACTCAGCACAACTGTCTCCTTTACTTTTAACTGGTAGTGAAACAAGCATAGAAGTTACTATGACGAAATGTGTAATGAGCACCGGGATCACGAAAGCCAAGGTGACAAGATAGCTTAACGCACTATACAGTTATCTCCGCTGTGGCCAAACATCCATCTATGTGGACAAACCCGTTGGTCTTCACAAAATTTGAGTCCTTACTAGTTGTATTTGTCTATATATGGTTACATTACATTTTACGCGATATTCTTAAAGGGTCTCAGCAGTCCTAAAAAGCCAGTGGCAATCAGAATCGAGTTACTGAGTCTTACGGACGTCTACTTTTGATTTCAAACTTTCATAGTGCAATCGACATTAACCAATTTTTTGGCTTAAAGCTATCAGACCGACTCTCCTGTAATGACAGTAACTTCAGGAGGAACCATAAATATTGACTGACTGGTTTCAACATAAAATCTTGCACAGATATGCATAAGTTCCACTTGCCACACAGCCCTCCTTGTAGCATACAAAGCAAGAGAAGAGAGTAAACGGAGATTCTAAGGACACATAACTAACAGAATTGTGAGAGAGGGAAAAAGAATAGAGTTTTATTGGATATGATAAATCACAAAGAGCCAATGCAGCCGTGACAGCCATTGACAACGACGATTTTGAGCCATATCACCAATCGTCTCCAGCCAGCATTAGTTTTTACCATCCCGAGGACCGCAACCATCCAGTCACGCAGTCTGCACCTCCCTACGTGGGTGGTTCAAACTAACTGTTGTAAATATCACTGACTGATGAAGCCATGTTTTGGTTATGGTTTGTCCCCCACTAGCCAACTCATTTCCAACCTGTTCCATCCTATGTGAGTCAGCTAACATTGCTCGTCATCAAGGAAGGCGGTGGATTTCATTACACAGTGGTATGCGTAACACATGTTCTACCCATATCTCTAAATCGATGTAGTAGCTTCACAACCTCGTTAAATAAAGAGTGTAAAATGCTGAGTGCTTAGAAGCCACCAATAGTTTTTAAACATTATTATTGTTGTTTAACTTACAAGTTCATACTTTTATCATTTATAATTTACACTTATTATTATATATTACTTTTAATATGTTTGTGCGTTGAAGTTTCTGTAGCAATTTGGTTAAGTTTTAGGGGTGGAGTTGCTAGCACCACTCCCCAACCCTCCCTCTTTATCCGGGTTTGGGTCCGGCTGGAAAACTAGCGAGCTAGTAATCTAGGCGAGGGATTTGAAGGAGGTTACTTCATTCACTTATCTAGGGAGCATTGTCTCAACCACAGGAGGAACGGACGGTGATGTCAAATCGAGAATCGGGAAGGCGAGAAGTACCTTCATCAACCTGAAACCAATCTGGAAATCTTCGTCACTCCCCAGCATCAACAACAAAATTCGGATTTTCAATACAAACGTCAAGTCAGTCAGTTTTTCTATACGGATGGATCAGAAACTTGGCGGGTCACAAAGAATATTTCCAACAGCCTGTTGCAGACCTTTATCAACAACTGTCTTCGCTCTACACTACTGAAGATCAGATGGCCGGAAACAATCACCAACAAGAAACTATGGGAACAAACAAAACAAAAACCAATCGCCCAACAAATATGCAGGAGAAAGTGGAGATGGATTGGACACTCGCTGAGGAGGCCGCTGCTGGGTGACATCGCGCGTCAGGCCAATGCTCGAGTGGAACCCGAAAGGCAAGCGGTGAGTGGGACGTCCAAGGGTGACATGGAGGAGATCGTGTGAAGAGGAATTGAAACAGTATGGACTAACATGGGTGCAGGTGAAAAGTACAGCAGAAGACAGAAGCAAGTGGAGACGTGCAGTTGAAGCCCTATGTTCCACTAGGAACCCAAGGGAACAATAATAATAATAAATAATTATATATTATTATTCCTTTTCATATATAGTTATGTTTTTCTATATTAATGAAAATATGCATCCATGAGATGATGGTAATGACGATGATGTCACTTGGTTGACTTCTCTTTTGTTTTGCTGTAGAAAATCTCTGTTAAAATAAGTTAACACTCGTGAAATATCAAAAAGAAACTGAACAAAAATTAATAGTTATCATGTCAATCCTTTTCATTTTGTAGTCTAATTAATGGTGATTATTTAAGCATGTTTATCCTGATATTTCCTGCTAATTGTTTATTTTAGGTGTATGCGTAATATGCGTGTTGCTAGTCTTTTTTATACATATTTATATATTATAAACGAATGAGTTGTTATCACTTCTTAGTCACAGTTTCCCTTTCTTTTTAAAAATAAAATAAATTTCAGCTGACTTTGGATTTGCAAGGTTCTTACAAGATGGAATGATGGCAGTGACAATGTGTGGATCACCAATGTACATGGTGAGTTTGGATATTGTTGTAGAGTGAAAAGAATATATATATATATATATATATATTTGTTGAAACGGAGAGATGAGGCATTCATATTAATTTGTTTACTGAATATATAACGCGCACCCACCCACACACATACACATTGTGAAACAACATTTACTGAGTGACTTTTCGAAAACTGGTTAGTTGTAAATTACACACAATTTCGGTACTTGATTTTTATGGTTGTCTCTCCATCCTATTGGTCGTAAAACTGACAGATTTCCCCAGATATCCTGGGCAAGTTTCAAATCATTCTCATTGCATATGTTCTCACTTGATTCGTTAGATGGGGATTCATCTGTCAATCTCTCCCTTCATTTTTATACACGAGGCTTTAGAGGAACCTAACCTGTCATATGCTCTGATGGTGTTCTCGTGACTTTTGTTGCCAGATCTGCCAAGGGTGATGGGATAGTACGCGACCTAATGGTTGTGTGCAAGGTTTGAAGAGGGCTGTGTGTTATTTGCATGCGCCTCGCCCTGATAATGTTTACCTCTTTTTACACAGTTTAAGCGATCCGATTTGGCTTGCCATTCACGGGTTTGCTGCTCCGCATGCACCTGGCTTTAAGCTAGACTGCATGTACGCTGGCCTGGTTGCAGCCTCGAACCTTTAGTTCTATGCATCTGGGAAACCGGTTTGTAGGATTATTGGAGTACAACTTTGAGCGGTGGATCACTCGGCTCGTGCGTCGATGAAGAGTGCAGCCAACTGTGTGAACTAATGTGAACTGCATACTGCTTTGAATATCGACATCTTGAACGCATATTGCGGCTACGGGATATCCTGTGGCCGCATCTGTCCGACTGTCGGCTTTCCATCTATCGCGATGCACTTTAAGTCGTGGATTGGGCGAGTGCCTGCCGGCGTGTATACCCGTATGTCAACGCGGGTTGCTGGTCAAAGGCTCCTTCCTAATTTGTCCGGCCACAGCCTAATCTGGTGTGGATCTTCTGATTGAGTCGCCACGGCAGGTTGTGCTCGAGTCGTAGCTTAATGATATACATATATGTGTAAACGCTCGAGAGTATATGACCTATCGTGAATACGCTTTAGAACCACTTGTAATTCCACGCAGCTGGCAATCAACTACATCTATATTGTCTGAGGGCTAATTATACAACCTGGCTGCGCAAACCTCGGTAGGTTTAGGAGGGATGTGTGTGCGAGCGTCTAGAACAGTAAGTCACTGTTAGTCTATATTTCTCTAGATCTTTGTGTTCTGCTAATCTAATTGATCCTAACTTACTATTCTGATCTTTGTATTTGACTTCACATTGACTGTAAAGTATTAAACAAACAAGTTTTTTTGGTTTGATAATAGGTTCTACCGAACTCCTTGATCGACATAATGCGTTTCTGGGTGCCTTTGAATGACACTTTTATTCCTGCCTTCTTAAGAATCCTGTGTAAATTAGCAGTGGTTCTGTTTTTGTGTGATAACACTACTGGTGTTCTAAAGGCCACCCCTCCTCTTCTTGGTGTTCTCATCTTGATGTATATTTAACGCTCATGTCACTCTTATTGGTCGCCTTATTTCATTCACATAGTCTGTGTATACTTCCGGATAAATTTGTCAGGGTAATTATCAAGTGTCAGAGCTCCTCTTATATGCCTTGCTTCCTTTGGTCTGTAAGCTTTGTATTATTGTTTCCTTCAGTTCCTAGAGAAACATAGGGCTTCAGCCGCACGTCTCCATTGCGTTCGGTTGTCCGCCAACGTTTTCATCATCTGGCTCCACTTCTGCCTACATGCTTTCATCTCTTCTCATGACCTCCTTCTGAATGTCACCCTCGCACTGACGACCAACTAACTCGTCGCTTCCCATTCGGGTTCCACTCGAGTGATGGCCTGTCGTGTGATGTCACTCGCTTGGCGGTTTGTTTTCTCAGAGTATAGCCAATCCACCTCCATTTCTTCCTGCATATTTGTCGCACAGTTGGTTCCTGCTGGGTTGGTTCGCTCATTTCCAGAGATCCCTGTTGCTGATCTTTTTTTGCCGACCATTTGATCTTGAGTAGTATTGAGCGAAGACATCTGTTGATGAAGGTCTGTAGTTTGTGTGAAGTGCGCTTCATGACGCAGTGCCAAGTCTCTGATCCGTATAGTAAGTGGCACTGACTTCACATTGGAGTTGAAAATCCGGATGTTATTTTTCATGCTGAGTGCTGCCGTTCTCCACACAGCCTTGAGAGTAATGAATGCTTGTCTTGCTTTTTTTGATCCTCGCTTTGATATCCTCTTCAGTTCCGCCTGTAGTTGGAACGATGCTTTCTAGGTAGGTGGGTAAAAGAGGTTGCTTCTTTCAGATTTTTCCTATTTATACTTATTGTTGTCTGTTGTTATTGCTGTTGCTATTGGCCAGGAATCTTCATCACCTACCTCTATCTTCTCTGTGTTCACCTGAAGTCCTTCCTATCGTTGATGTTTCTTCTACCAACAAATTGTTACTTTTCACTTGCGTATCTTCCAGTTTGTTAGAAATCAGACATATATCATCGGCAAAGTCCAGATCCTGCATTTTTTTGTGTGGGTTCATTTTATGCCTCTTTCCTCGCTGCTCTCTGTCTGTCTCATTTTCCAGTTTAACGCAATCAGGAAGATCATTGAAGATAGCAGGCAGCTTAGACAGCACCATAAATCATCCTACTGCGTTTATTAGTTTTGGGGCAATAAACTCAACTATATATTTAGACTCACTTAGAAGCACAGTTATATAGTTCGATGTATAAGTTCCGCTATGTATTTCTTAACTTTACTCATAACTTTATCCATTGATTTCCTAATTTCAAATGGTCCTGTTTTGTATATGAGTATTAATATTTTTCAAAATAAAAAACTGTTTTTGACATGTAGTCCAGACATGTAATACTGTCTCACTGTATATGTGTGTGTGTTGTTCATCCAATAAACAGAGTAATATGTGAGGACTATTTTGTATCATTAGAGCTTTGGGAAGTTTCGAATTCCTTTCAACAGTTGACTTTATCTAATGTTTTATTATTCATTATATTTCTGTATCTTTACATATATAAATCACCACTTGTCCATCGAAACATATCAATATCATTTTGGTTTATAGTAGGGTACAGCAGGCTGAAGATGAGGCAGTAACTCATCAAAGACGACATTGCGAAGTGGTTGCGCTATGTCGTGAATTGGTAGAAGTTAGAATTCATGGACTGACCATTAGATTAGTTCCCAATGGCTTAATGGTCTGCGAGCTCTCTAGCCTTGTAACTAGAAGGTTGCCGGTTTGAACCCTTGTGGTGGGTGTGTGCGGATGAAGAGTCCCATGACGGGACGAAACAGCTGTTCAGTACTCCTAGCTAGTTTTCCAATGATTCTCTAACTGGTGTCAGCACAGGATGAAATTCTCCAAACAAATTATAGATATCGTTTCTACGGTTCTAGCCGTTTTCGTATTCACTCAGGGATGTGGGGTGGGGAGTAGAGGGTAGTAGAATAGTCACGTGTCTGGAACATGTGTTGAGTCAGTTATTCCTACTGGAAGTATTTGTTGTTGATCCAATCAATAACAGTTGAGTTGTATTATCAAAGTCTACATCTACATGAATTATTGATGTAAGAATATAGAACTTGTGTACTGTGGTAGAGTTTAATTTCACATTGTGGATAAAATTCTTATTTTGATAAAGTCTCACAGTATTGTTATACAGTAATATTTACTGATCACTGCGTTTCGAACACAATTCCAACTTGACTTATGTGATTCTACTATTTGTCATCTCTTCATTTGACTGGTAGTAATATTTTCCAGGTATCTGGTGTGACTGATGAGTCATTGCATCGTATTGCACGTGTTGGGTATAGATTCTAAGAACAGCGACTCAGTAACCAACCTGGCTCTCCACCTACCTACCTCCTACCTACACTAATTTTTAGAAATTTAACCCTCTCCTACCACCCTATTGTGTAATTGTGTGTTAATGCATGCATGCAGTGCAATTGCTTACCTTTTTTCTAAATTACTTATCTTCGCGGGGTCAGCCATGGTTAGTATGGCCTTAGAAGGAGTTAAAAGAGAACTAACTAACTGCAGATCCTGAACTTACTCATAGGACAAAGCTGCCCAATGAGAAAATTATTTTAGGAATTCAGTTATGCCTCACATCTACTGTATTTAAATTCCAGGGGAAAATATGTAGACAAACAGAAGGTGTAGCAATGGGATGGATCACCAATATCCCCTATGGTAGTAGATATCTTTATGGAGAGCTGGGAAATATTCCTCTTAACACGACATTTAATCCTACTTCAAGGATATGGTCGAGATATGTGGATGACACTTTCACACACAGTGTTAAAAACAGAACATACATCTCTAGCTTCTTCGCACATATAAACTCACTAGTTGAGGGAATAAAATTCACATTTGAGTCGGAAAATGATCAATTAGAATTAGCTATATTAGATTGCAACATAAAACGAACAGAAGAAGGTGAGCTGCACGCTAGAGTTTCTAAAAAGCCAACGCATTCTGCTAATAGATATTTAGATTTCACTTCAACTCATCGGTTATGTGTCTGTGAAGCGAGGCTTAGTTAAGTGTCTAACAAATCGAGCAATAGCACTAGGTAGTGCAAGAAAAGAACTCAATGATGAAATGAAACAGATCGAAGAAGAAGTGTTGGTGCTAAATAACCAACTATCCTATGAAATTCATTAGGAAGATCATAAAAGGTCAAAAGCAAAATAAAAATAATGGGGAAACTGATAATGATAACTTAAATAAGAAAGAATATAAGGCATCTTCAGAAGTTTTACCATATAATCAGGGGACATCGGAGACACTCCCTAAGTAAGATTCTTAATAACGCAGGAATTGCGGTGGTAACATTTAAACCTACAAACTCATTCAGTCAGGAACAAGCTCTGTAGGTTAAAGGACCCTGTTCGTTGACCCAATTAGACAAAATAATATAATTTACAAAATACCTTGTAATGACTGTGAGTTTATTCAACCACATAGGTCAAAGTAGTAGATCAGGAGTAGTGAGATTGGCGGAACATAAGAATTTAACTAAGGTTAGAATGACTGACCCCGTGAAGATAAGTAATTTAGCAATAACACTCAGTGATTGCACTGCATGGATGCATTAACACACAACCACACAATAGGGTGGGAGAAATCTAACACTGTAAAAAGTAATCTAGGTAGGTGGAGATAGAGTCAGGTTGATTACTGAATCTTTGTTCATCGAGTCTACACCTAACGCGTGCAATAGAATGCAATGACTCATCAGCCACACCACATATCTGGAAAATATTACTACTAATCATATCAGGAGATGACAAATAGTGGAATCATATGAAAGAAGTTGGAGAGTTGTGTGAGTAATGCCTTGATGTGAGATTATGAGCATTAATGAATTATGTTAGAAACCTGGTCATCAGTGGTAAATATTACTGCATAACACTGTGAGACTATCAATTAGTTTTAAGCATTGTTACTTTATGTAAAAAACACTAAAAACAATGGAGGCCGTGTGCTCTCAGTTATGAAATTATCATGGTTTAGTTATGTATGGAGTGAATTATATCAGTTATGTTATTGCAGTAAATAAGTTTGTTCATTGTGTGAGATACTTAACAAACAAACATGTCGGATGACATTATTCACAATATTGAGCTTTTAATTTTTCCTGGCTGGAGTGCTCTTACTTAGGTCATCTGTGGTGAGGTATTTCACGAATGAATCACAGCTAACATCTTAACATTATGGTCAATAAGCTAAGTGACCCGACATTGTACTCTTTGCTAAATGTCATAAAACCGTAGACACAGCCTTATTAATACATGGTTGCTCTTATGCGGGGATGCATATACGTGATTTAACACCCTGAAGATGATGTCGCTAAGCTTTTCAAGCCACATATATATGCAACAATTTAGATGTTGAACTGGAAGTATCTATCAAATTGTCGTTAGTCAAGTACTTATAGTGTGGTGACAGCTGTCTGCTAGTCAAAATTGTAGACAACAATTTACCTCAATGTTTACGTTCCTAATCGAGGTCATGAAAAAGACAATAACAAAGCCTAACCTTGGTGAACTCACCAACCAATCACAGCAGACTTATCGTGGGCGGATATGAATCGCAGATATATGGTCTGACCTTCAAAGAAATGCACACAAAGAGATGACAGAATAACCTTGAGCAAGAAAGTAGCCAATCAGAAGAGGTTGCTTCTCTGCTAACAATAACATTAATAATAGTGTACATAGAAATCTATAAATACCTCTTAATTTTCTCAGTAATTGATCTGTGTTGCCTGGCCCTTATGTTCTGTCGTTACAACAGTAGTTATAAAGGAACGAAAACTACTTAGTCAATGTTTTGAATCTCTTCAGGGTTTGATATTTCCACGGACAGAATTTTTCAACCTTGCTATTGAACAGTAATTAGTTCATTTTCAAGCTCATACTCTTATGTATTCATTAGTTTTCGTAAAAAAAGCTATTAATAATAGATGTTTAGATTCTGGGTTACTTGAATACAAAAGTAAGATATGTAGCATGCACTACAGGGTTTTGAACCCAGTACAAGGTTACAAGGCAAGCTCGTCGACAAATCTTCGCCGATGACATTGGTTGGTGCCAGTCGCGCTAAAAATCACTAATTTGCAGAAGTTAGAATTCATGGGCCATTGAATCGAGTCCCAGTGATTGAATGGTCTACGAGCTAGCTCGTTATTCTTGTAATCGGAAGGAGCTGGGTTCGAACCCTGTCGGTGGGTGCGTACTGCCGATGATTCCCAAACTAGGCTGACGAAACAGCTGGCTGTCCAGTACTCTTTACTGGTTTTCAATGGTTCTCTAAGTGATGTCAATCCCTGGTCAAACTCGAAAGGCAGATCAAATCCTTACAAATCAATTCTTGAAAATATAGTCTTTCGGAGATAATTCCATTATGGATAAGAATTATTTTGATAAAGTCTCACATTGTTACACAATAATATTTACTGATCACGTGTAGAGCACAATTTATTGCCACTGATTATCATATCAAGTTACTCATAGAACTTCCCAACTTTACTTATATGATTGCATTAATTGTCATCTGATATTATTGGTAGTAATATTTTCCAGATATATGGTGTGGCTGATGGGTCATTGCATTCTATTGCACGTGTTGGGTGAAGACTCGATGAACAAGGATTCAGTAATCAACCTGACTCTATCTCCACCTGCCTATATTACTGTTTAGAATTTTAACCGTCTCCCACCTATTGTGTGTTAATGCATCCATGCAGTGCAATCACTGAGTGTTATTGCTAAATTACTTATCTTCACGGGGTCAGTCATTCTAACCTTAGTTAAATTCTTATGTTCCGCCAATCTCACTACTCCTGATCTACTACTTTGACCTATGTGGTTGAATAAACTCACAGTCATTACAAGGTATTTTGTAAATTATATTATTTTGTCTAATTGGGTCAACGAACAGGGTCCTTTAACCTACAGAGCTTGTTCCTGACTGAATGAGTTTGTAGGTTTAAATGCCACTCTGATTTTTCCTTTACTGAGAATCCTACGTAGGGAGGGTCTCGGATTTCCCCTCCCTCCTTATATGGTAAAACTTCTGAAGATGCCTTATATTCTCTCTTATTAATGTTATCATTAGTTTCCCCATTATTTTTATTTTGCTTTTGACCTTTTATGATCTTCCTGATGAATTTTATAGGATGTGTAGTTATTTAACACCCTCTTCTTCTATCTTTTTCATTTCAACATTTAAGGTTTTGTTGTACTACTTAGTGCTACTGCTTGGTTTGTTAGACAGACACTTAACTAAGCCTGCCTTCACAGACAGATAACGGATAAGATGAATTAAGGTCTAAATATCTGTTAGCTGAATGCGTTGGATTTTTTTGCAAACGCTAGTATGGAGAATACTACTACCAATCATCAAGTCAAGCTATGAAAAATAATAGAATTATATGAATGAAGTTCGTAAGTTGTATGAGTAGCGCCTTCATATGAGATTATGAGCAGTGATAAATTGTGCTCGAAACGTGGTCATCATTAGTAAATATTACATAGTGTATAACACTGTGTGACAGACTTTATCAGAATAAATTTTTGCCCATAATGAAATTATACTCTACCACCACAGTGCACAAGTTTTATCCTGTTATCTTTCGGAGATAGTTTACCTGCATCCACTTTACCAGCTGTCAGTTGTGTCATTAATTAATCATCTAGTTGTTTCACTAAAACATTAATTTATCTTATGCTTACTTATTTATCTAAAACTTCTGTAAGCATTTTTTTCTAAACTTTCTATTTTTCTCTCATTTTGATGTAAACAGGCTCCTGAAGTCTTAATGTGTCGTAAATATGATGCAGTTGCAGATATATGGAGTATGGGTATTATTGTTTACCAGTGTTTAACTGGTAAAGCCCCGTTTTATGCTAATACACCGGAGGCATTGAAAAATATCTATGAGAAGACAGCTTGTCTTAGACCAAAGTGAGTTGTGTGTGTGTGTGTGTGTTTGTGTTTTGTAATTTTTTCCCCCCACTGTTTTTATCTTAAGGTCGCATATATATGAGTCTCCCTTGAACCATATGGATTTTTTTATGTTCAGTATGTTATCGTTTTCTACAATGATAAAAGTCAGTTGTCATCAACTAGGCTGTACATTGGTGTATTCATAGTAGTGAATGGATGAGAAAGTTCCAGAATTATTTCCGGTCAAGGGTTAAATTAATCAATGTTTCATTTCTTCGATATTCAACTGTGAAGAAATGCTGTCAATTTGCTGAGATCAATCTACAAGCAGCCCACATGGGACGGAGAGTTTATCAGCTTCAAAAGTTGTCTGCCTGTAAGCAGAAAGAGAAACCTATGATTACTCTCTTTCTTCGAGGATCCGGAAAATGTGTACTGAGGATTCAGTTGACGAAGAATTGTGTAATCTCCGAGGGACCTTGATAGAAAATGGTTTGCCTTCATCCAGATTCATAGACAAGAATCTAAAACCAAAGAAATCACCTGAACAGGTCACAGTCGTCCCCAAAAAGATGCTGCAACTGAACCTCGAATTTAAAATCATAGGTGCCTGTGTTCTATCTCCCGTGTGTGTGTTAGGTGATGGTGGTATAATAGGTTGAGGAATATTGAGGTTAGGTATGGAATCGGTGGTCGAGTGCTAGTTAGGTGTAGGTAAGGAGGTGAAATCAATTGACGAGCTGGTTGTGAAGTTACTGCCTCGACTGTGCGTCGGTGGCACAAAGGTTAGGACTCTCGCAGACCATGCAAATGGTCCAGGGTTCGATCCCCTACTGACACACACCCGATATCTATGGTCGGCCTGCAAAATTTGGGCCACGGATATCACATGCTGAAAATTCCATACTTGTACCAAAAGTACGGCGTGGAATCAAGCTATGATCAAAAATTCAAAAGATGGTTAGGAAATGTGTGACGCACACCACCGTGCAATCGATCGCCTTCCTCAACCGATGTGCAGTGTTAGCTGACTGACATAGGATGGAACAGGTTGGAAATGAATTAGCTAGTGGTGGTTAAACAAAAACGTAGCTTCATCGGTCATTGAAATGTATAACAATTAGTTTAAACCAGGTAGCCAGTCACGTAGGGAGGTGTAGACTGCCTGACCGGCTGGTTGGGATCCTCGGGATGATAAAAGCCAATGACTGCTGGAGACAATCCATGATACGGTTCAAAATCATCGTTGTCAATGGCTGGCGCAGATGCATTCACTCTTTGTGATTTACATTTCAGATCCAATCAAATTCTATTGTTTTCCCATATTACTACTCTTTTTCCCTCACTCACACTTCGGTTTATTATACCTCCATTTTTTGAATCTCTCTTAACTCTCTTCTCTTGTTTTATGTGGTACAAGAAGGAAGTGTGGCAAGTGGAACTGGTGCACATCTGTACAAAGTTCTAAGTTAAAACCAGTCAGTCAGTCATCAGGGGAATCTGGCGCACCCTAGTTCTCTTTCAGATTCATCGGATGGATATACGAGTGAGTCACTAATAGGCGACAAAATAGGCGAAGAATAGTGAAAATAAAATATCAGACGCACATTAACAAGGTCATCATAGCTTAGCGAATCAATTTAGAAACAAACTTATCACTAATACAAAAGTGTCAACCCTATAGGGAATGCAAATAAGCTAAATATCTCTATGACCTTAGTGAAAAGTGTTGATGACATGATAAACAAGTGACAACTGAAGACAACAAAAAGAATGACAGCTAATTATACTATTACTGATCAGAATCAAAGCAAATTAGTGTCACTTGAACACAGAAGAAAAGAAGGCATTGAATTCACTAATGCATATATATATTTTAGATTACAGCTTGATTCTACACCGTACTTTTGTTACAGGTATGGAATTTTCAGCATGTGATATCGGTAGCCCAAATTTTGCAGGCCAACCATAGATATCAGGTGTGCATCGGCAGAGGATCGAACTCCGGACCATGTGCATGATCGGTGAGAGTCCTAACCGTTGTGCCACCGATGTACAAAGATTGTAGTGTATCCGCAAGACAAATATTGCACTATAACACTTAACCAGTTCCACTGACTGAAATGTCATCTTTCATTTTATCGGAATCATTATACGGAATTATTCCACAGGTCTGTCGGACAGCCCTACCTTCCAGCGAAAATAAAGGATATGGAATAAATGAAAGGCTTCATTATTCAATCTTTAGGCAGTTTTTTTACGGGAAGCAACTCAATTGTAGCCAAGAAAACAATCTGACTAACATCTCCAAAAGTACTCATTTTACCAGGGTGTTGATCAAGTCATTCAAAAAGTCACAGAACAGTAATTTAACATTTTCCAACTTGGTTTCCAGTGTATAAGCTTCATCATAGATGTACCAATTGAATTAACCCTAACTCACTTCAGAGACTCAGGGATTGACTTGTTACCACGGAATACTCTCGTTGACTTACATTATGCAGATGATATAGTCTTCCCTCCTGGGTGAAGATACTGACAATATAGAGCAGAGCTTTCTGAACACTTTGAGCTGCAATCTGCGTATGTTTGACATGCGATTCCCTCCTGCTGTCAAATGTTAGACGATGCTACAGGACTGCACTGGACTCCTAGCTTGAAGATAGGAGATGGTGAATTGGTTGGTGGAGCGTACTGACCACACTAACGGGTTGATCACTGATGAAATATCAGCTCGAATATAGACGGCTCAGTTCGCATATGCCAGTTTACGCCGTCTCTGGCGTATTCGCGATATCCGGCTATCGACCGAAGGATGTGTGTACTGCTCAGCAGCACTTCGTTGCGTCCTTCTTTATGGCCGCGAGTGAGACATGACCATTGAGAGTAGAAAACATGAAAAGGCTAGCTATCTTTGATCATAGATGTCTGTGTTCTATCTCCCGTGCAAAGTGGTATAATAGGGTGAGCAATATTGAGGTTAGGCATGGCATCGATGGTCGAGTGCTAGGTGGGTAGGAGGGGAAATCAATCGACGAGGTGGTTGTGAAGCTACTGCATCGATTGAAAGAGATGGTTAGGACATGTGTTATGCATAACAGGGAGCAGTCAACTACCTTCCTTGACAGACGTTCGAACCAAAACATGGCCTCATCAGTCAATGAAATCCACAACAATTAGTTTAAGCCACGTTGGGAGGTGTAGACTGCTTGAATGGTTGGTTGGGGTCCTCGGGATGGTAAGAACCAATGGTGACTGGAGACAGTCGGTGATATGGTTCAAAGTCGTTCTCAATGGCTGGCACAGATGTATCCACTCCTTGTGACTTATAATATCTAATAAGACTATATTGTTCTTCGGTATTACTATTCTTTTTGCCTCATATCTCTGTTTACTGTCACTATTTTGCATTTCTTTTACTTTCTTTTCTTCCTTTGTGTGCTACAAGGAGAGGGTGTGGCGACTCGAACTGCTGCACATCTGTGCAAAGTTCTATGTTGAAACCAGTCAGTCAGTATAAGCTTCCCTCCGCCTACTTAGCAAATGTCGGAGAGACATTGAAAGGAGATATTAAAAGGTTACCATTTCTCAACCATATGTACCTTCATTCCTTTCCTCCCACTTTCAGTTCACTTACATGGTGAGTACTATTAAGAATAAGTATTTATTGTTAGATAAAGAAGACTAATCACTAGGCGATAATATCATAGATGATTTTAATCTACCAAGCTAGCTGGTGAAGAAATGTTTGGCTTTAAGTTTTCAAGCTGATAAAAATCGTTAGTTACAGACTATTGATTACCTGAGTCAAAATCTTTCACGGTTGTGCAGCAAATATATTATGTATTCTTCATTAGTTTTCGAAATTAAACAACTATCTTTTCATACTTTGATTGGACACTAGTAACTTATGTGAGGTGTCTAGTCGTTTCTTTGGTGCAGACTGAATTCTATCAGTCAGGTATGCAACGTGGCCATCATACCACTAGGTAGATCGCCATCATGGTGCAAATTGATTTGATGATATATTAGATAGTCGGAGGTAATCGGACACAGGAAGCCCTGCCGGGAAGTACCTAGGTTTCGTGCTAGTTGGCACTCACCACCAGTCAGTCAGCAACGCAGTGTATCTACAACCTTCTGTCTGTCTGTATTCGACATAGTACTTTGCACATATGTGCGACAGTTCAAGTCGCCACACTCCCTCCTTGTACCACACAAAGCAAGAGAAGGAATGCATAACATAGACAGTAAACAGAGGTGAGAGATAAAGGAATAGTAGTAACGAAGAACAATATAGTTTCATTGGAAATCATAAGTCACAAGGAGTGGATGCATCTGCGCTATGCATCGAGAACGATTTTGAGCCATGTCACCAATTGTTTCCGACCATTGGTTTTTACCTCTCCGAGGACCCCAACCAGTCAGGAAGTCTACACCTTCCTACGTGACTGACTTAAACTAACTGTTGTAGATTTCATTGACTAGTGCCATGTTTTGGTTTGACCGTCGCTAGCTCTTTTCCAGCCTGACCCTATGTCAGCTGCTACCTTGACGTGGTGGTCGGGCTTGCACATCGCGATGACCCAACAAGCTACACTGGCTGGAACCAATGTTCCTGCAGGTCCTACCATGCCAGGAAGGTTGTTAGGATAGCGATTAGACTAAAAGCAGTTACCGGCATTGTGTAAGAATCTTTCCTACACTATGCCGGGGGTCTGAGGGCGAAGTCGTACTGCTGGGGAACAGGGGTTTAACAGCAATAAGGTGTTTCCCTCAGATGACTAGCATTCCAGCCAGCTATGCTGTGTCTCCACTCCGGAGAGAGGGGGTTAGGGAAGGTAGACCCGAAAAACTGTACATCCCGACTTACCCTACGGTGGTCCGTAACCGGCGGTAAGTTCACTAATACGGAACCAATCCCAGAAACCAGTTCATATAGGCCGTGTGTAACCGGCCGGCCTCAAGCATTTATCCCCTGGGCTCTCCAGTCAGGCAACACTAACCCCCTCTCTGTTTCAGGTACCCGAAGAGTCAATCGACTTCCACGGTGTGGGCAGTCGGGAAGTAACAACCGCCCACACACTTCCAAAAGCACAGGAAGCCTTCCTGAGCATCACTCTTCTTTACTCTACAACCTTGAAGGGAGGAACTCATATCCCTTCTGAAATTCGAACCCGCGTCACCACCACCCACTGCTGAAATCAAAGTGTCCAACATAGTACTAAAGGAGTTAGTGAGTCGGGAACCCGAATAGCCCAATGGTAACGTCTCTGACTGCAGACGGCACTGAGTGATGTCGGTTCGAATCTCAGAAGGGAAATGAGTTCCTTCCTTCAAGAAGTTGCAGACACGCTGCCTTGCTGACTGGTGGTGGTGGTGAGCGCCAACTAGCTCGAAATGTTGGTCTTCCAAGGCTTCCTGTTGCCGATTGCCTTCAACCACTTAATACTATCTGTCGATTTGTTCTCTTTTTCTTTTCTCAAAGTGTGGTAACTTGAAATGATATACATACATATATGCTGATGTATCAGTTATTTTGACATCTTGTTAACACCGTAGGTGGAGTTTGCGTGGGTGAGCTGCACCCAAGAGCTGTATATTATATTCACTTGCTAAATCTTTTTATATTTTCTATTCAAGTAAGTAATGCAGAGAGGGAGAGAGAGAGAGTGACGGTAGGAGTCACAATCAACAGGCATTCATTCATGCTGTTTGACTTTACAGATTACCTAATATGTGTCAGACACTCACTCACTCACTCACTCACTCACTCACTCACTCACTCACTCACTCACTCACTCACTCACTCACTCACTCACTCACTCACTCACTCACTTACTCACATACATGAAGAGAGAGGAAAGGAAAAACAACGGGGAGTGGGCGGGTTGTTTTTTTCGTCATTTTAATTATTGTTGTTTTTATTATTATCTTTTTTAGTTTTAGTTAAAGAATACTCAATCTCTTTTCACACTATATTCATGTGATACGAGGTGGTGGTTATAAGAATCTATTGCAGTTTGTAGTTAAATTATAAGTTAGACGTGACGTGACGTGTTTATGGAAGCGGAGTGGGGTAGGGTGGGGTGGGGGGCTTATAATAGTAATACGAATGATAGTTACTACTACTACTATTATTATTATCATCACTATTACAACTGAGAGAGTGTACAGTACACGTGATTTGCATAACGCACTTACTTACTTACTTCACCGGTCCTTACACATAGAATTAAATCAATCCACTTTGTGATAACAACAATTGGTGTGTATGTGTGTGTATGCGTTTGACATTTGTTTCTCTATTACAATAACTGGATAAATAATCCATTATGGGTGAATTTCACATTTGAGAAAACAAAAACAGGTACATCATCTTATGTATTGTTATTATTCCCTTGCGTTCCGAGTGTAACGTAGGGCTGGCTTCAACAAAACATCTCTCCGCTTCTGCTGTCCTCTTTAGCTGGCTGGTCATCACGATTGCCCATAATCTGTCATCTCCTCCTCCATGTCACCCTCGCACTGACGATTCACTACTCGTCACTTCCCATTGGTATTCCATTCGAGCAATGGATGGCCTGGCTAGCGCGCGATATCATTCGACGGTCGTCCCAATGGTGTATGCCCGATTCATCTCTATTTGCGCCTACATATTTGTTGAGCAGTTGGCTGTCGCCTGTTGGTTTGTTGCCAGCCAGCCAGCCAGAGGTTCTTGTTGCTAATTCTTTCTGGCCGGCAGGCTGACCGGTCATTTGATCTTCATTGTATGGAATCAGAGAAGACAGATATTGATAGAAGTCTGTTGTAGGCTGTTTGGAATGCTTTTCGTGATGCGGCCGCCACCTTTCTGACCCGTATAGAAGAACAGACTGACTAAGTGACTTGACTGAAATTGGTGTTGAAAATCCGAATCTTGTTCTTTATGCTGGCTGAGTGAGAGCAGAAAATTTCCAAACTGATCTAGGGGTAATGAAGGTGCATCTTCACTTTCCGATTCCGATTGACTTTGACTTCTTCATCCGTTCGGTCGCTTGTGATTGAAACGATGCTTCCTGGCCAGATAAGTGAAAGAAGTGATCTCTTTCAAATTTCTCCCTTTGATGGTGATTGGTGCCGGTTGTTCTTGTTGTTGCTGTTGGTTGGTTGGTTGGTTATCTCCATCAGATCCATCGTCTTTATGTTCCCCTAGAGTTCTGTCTTCGCCCATTGCTTGCGTCTTCTGCCAGTTTGTTGATATCCATCCTCCTGCAAGTCTTCGAGTTTATGTAACATTGAACATTGATCATCCACACGCGAAATCCAGATCTTCTGAAGTCTTATCGCTGGTTCAGCGTATTCCTGTCTTCTCCATCCTCACCTAAATTGTGCTGCATTACCCGGTCCACCACATTTAGGAATATGATTGGTGATAATGGGCAGTTAGTCTTGTCTTACTCCTGTATTTACTTCAACGACTTCTTCACTGAGTTTTCCTTTGTGGATCACGTGATACGTGGCATTGTCATATAGCTAGCCAGCTGTTGATTGAGGTTGAATAAGAATTGGGCACTGCATGCTGTAGTGCTGAACCAGTTTTCAAATTACTTCTCGGTCAAAAGCCTTTTCGAAGTTGATGAAGTTAAGGTAGACAGAGGTTTGATTGCCATATTTTATGATTTGTTCTATGATCATGATGCGTAGAGTCGCAATTTGATCATCACATGATTTGCCTTTCCTTGAATTCAGCTTGTTACGTTTAGCGGAGTTCCACATCTTTTATTCTATCCAGGATGATGCGACTTAGTATTTTACTTCGGGTGGACAAGAGCATTATTCCACGCCAGTTCTTGTAGAGGCCAATAAGTACTATTCGTTTTATAAATTCTGCTTTATTTCGTTTTTCTGTTGTAAGAAGGCAGGATATGGGGTATGAGAGACATAGTCCATTAGATTTTACTCTTGACTTCCAGCCAGCCAATGGTTTCGAGGTTCGAATCTTACTTCACCTATTTCAGCCTTGAATAATTGGGTAGTATCATTAACCCTCAAACAATTAGTGTAGCAGCTGATATAGCCTGAAATAACTGACTAATATGGGTCAAATGCTTCACTTTGAATAAGGCATAACTTCAATTATGCTTGAGGTCATATTTTAATCGATTAAAACAAACCGAATGAGAGAAAATATATGTGCAATAGAGAGATGGAAGTTTTTTAGTAGCCGAAGTTCTAAGCAGGTCGCTAATGTAGTATCAACTCTCACATGATAGGTGTGACTCACAGCCTGATACAATGAAAAAATTCTTTCTAGGCGACTGAATTCTTCAGAAGACAGTATTAAAGTAGGGGTTCATCATACATAACCACTTCCCTATCGTTTCTAAAATATCTTTGCGTGAATCGTTAAAGTGCCATATATCATACAAATATGAACGAGTGAATCCAATACGAGTTAGAACTCTGATAGTGAGTTTTTAATGACATAAACACTTATGTAGGTAGATTTTCATAGATGGATGGCTCTAAGACCATCCTACCACTGGAGCATGTGGTAAGAGCTCTGTCCTTTATCAGAACTTTATGACTGCCTGCGTTATCCAATACACCTGACTGACTGACTGGTTTCAACATAGAACTTCGCACAGATGTGCAACAGTTCCACTTATCACACTCCCTCCATGTAGCACACAAAGCTAGAGAAGAGAGTAAAGAAAGGTTCAAAAGAGAGAGGAAGATAATAAATAGAAATGTGAGCGAGGGGAAAAGAATAATAATATGGAGGAATAATAGTTTTATTGGATATGATTATCGCAAAGAGTGAATGCATCTCCACTGTCATTGATTGAGAACGATTTTGAGCCATATCGCCAATCGTCTACAGCCTTCATTGTGTTTACCATCCCGAGGACCCCAACCAGCCAGCCAGCCAGTCTACACCTCCCTACGTGACCGGTTGGCTGGCTTAAACTAATTGTTGTGGATTTGATTAACTGATGAAGCCATGTTTTGGTTTGACCACCATTAGCTAACTCTTTTCCAACCTCCTCCATCTTCCCATGTCAGTCAGCTAACATCTCAGTCGATGTAACTTCACAACCACCTCGTCGATTGATTTCCCCTTCTTACCTACCTACCACTCGACCACCGATGCCTAACCTCAGTATTGCTCACTATATTATACTACCACACATGGTGTGGTGGTATGATACGGACAATGTGTTCCAAGGAATATTATTCTCACATATTCCCACAGTCCACTACTACGTTAGCAGCAGAATACTCTGAATATTTGAGCATTCTATTTCATGTCGTTTAATGTAAGCCAAAGTCACACGCTCAATGAATTGTTAACGAATATAAACTGTAGATACATAAACAGCTGTTTGATTAATGGAAAATATACCTTGGCTTCCGTGTCTTGCCTATGATCAAAGACATCTAGATAGTCAGGCTTTTCACGTGTTCCACTTTCACTGGGAATGTCTCACTCGCCGCAGCCATAGGTCTTTTGCTCGATATTCAAATGAATATCATGTCTATTAAGCCAGAGATGGCGTTTGTTGGCATATAGCCAAACTAGCCTTCTGTATGCATGCTGAAATTTCGTCAGCGATCGATCAACCTGCTTAACAAATAGACCGTAAAGTCCGTATCGTCGATACTTCTCTACTATTGTTTCTAGCATATACGTATATGTATTGAAAGATCCTTTATACATAATATGTATCGTTTCTTAAATAAATATATTTCAATGATTACACAGAGTGTTATCCTCCTACTAGTCTTACTATGTTTCTATCTAACTTACCTGGCGCCAAGTTCAGGATGATCAAGAATACTCTGACACCTGGTGGAAGCTCACCATTTCACCTCGGTGGGTTGAAACTCGTGATGGACCCTAATCGGGTGCACTCGGGTGTGTAGTTTTTGTCAGTGGGGAGGCCTTACGGTCCTCCCTTTAAAAAAGTGCGTCGGTGGTACAGCGGTTATGACTCTCGTCGACCATGCACATGGTCCGGGTTTCGATCCTCTGCCGACGCACACTTGATATCTATGGTCAGCCCTCCAAAACTTGGACTACCGATATCACACGCTGAAAATTCGATACCTGTACCAAACAAAAATACGGTGTGGAATCAAGCTGTAATCAAAAATAATTTTAAAAAATAGCCACTTACAAATTCCCTTTATGATGTTAATAAATCTTCATATCTGTATTATTATTTTTCCTTCATATTTTTCTATTTCACAGAATTCCTGTCACAACTAGCAAAGCACTACAAGATTTACTGTTGAAAATGCTTAATCGTAAACCATCTGAAAGAATTGATTTTCGTAAGTGATGAAGCGTTATATAAATATGCTGTCGTTCGTGCATTCACTCAAGCAATCTGTAATAATAATAATTATGTCACATGCTAATTATTATTCATCATTACTACTACTACTTATTGTTATTAAAGCATACTTGTCAAGCCCTATAGACAAGAGATTGTCGTATAAAGAAGGCTAAGCTCTAAGCAAAGTAGTAGAATAGCAAAATATAAGTAAGTGCCTCAGGTTTACTTTCATCTTAAGAAAAGCATTCATTAGGAGTGAGAGAATGTCGTATGAATAGTTTATTTTTCTTTCTTCTCTTCTAAGTGTTTTTCTTAATATTAGTGAAAAAATGAAACACGTAGTTCAGCGAAGAGTTGCTTATTGGCGGCGAATTCATTCACTGATTTAGCTGTACGCAATCGCAATTATGTATAATTATTTTTGGTTGTGTGTGTGTGTGTGTGTGTACATTAGCTTTGTTAGACAAGACGAAAAAAATTAGTTAGGGTTGTTGTGTATTATTAATAGTATTATTATTGTCTCCTTTAGTTCCTAGAGGAACAAAGGGCTTCAGCCGTGCACGTCTCTATTGCGTTTGGTTCTCCACCAACGTTTTCATCACCTGGCTACATGCTTTCACCTCCTCTTCACATGACCTCCTTCTCCTCCTCTATGTCACCCTCGCATTGACGAACAACTTGCCGCTTCCCATTCGGCAGGTTCCACTCGAGCGATGGCCTGGTGTGTGATGTCACTCGGTGATTTGTTTTTTCAGAGTATGGCCAATCCACCTCCATTTCTTTCCGCATAGTTGTTGAACAGTTGGTTCCCAGGGATCCCTTCCCTGTTGCTGATCTTTTCCGGTCGGCCATCTAATCTTGTAGTAGTATTGAGCGAAGACGGCCGTTGAATAAAGTCTGTAGTTTTTTTTTGAAGTGCCCTTCGTGATGTGATGCGGTGGGGCGCCAAGTCTCTGATCCGTATAGTAAGTGGCAGTGACTTCACATTGGAGTTGAAAATCCGGATCTTATTTTCATTTTCATGCTGAGTGCTGTTGATGATCTTCACAGGGTTGTTGTGTACGTCATCAGAATATTTCAAAAAATTGTGATGAATAATCGAATTGTAACTAGGTCGGAGTTGGGGCGTAAAGATTAATATGAGGGTAGTGGTGATGGGTTGTCAAAAAATGGTTGTCAGTGTTAGTTAGTGCGCAAAAAAAGTTGAATAATTTAATGAGAGAGTTTCGATTAGTATTCAGAGATATGATGATTAGTTTCAGGATTTCATCATGAACTTACTTACATCGGTTAGATGACTATTGGGAAACCAACAGGGAGTACTGCCATACAGCTGTTTCATCAGCCTAGTTTGTGACTCTTCAGCAGTACACACCCACTGACAAGGTTTGAACCTTGTGGTTACAAGGCTAGTGAGCTCGTAGACCATTAAGCCACTGTGACCCAACGGATCCAATAACCAGTGCATGAATTCCAACTTCTACCAATTCATGATTTGGCGCAACCATTAGAGGATGTTATCCGTGGCGGGTATTTGTACCCCACTGGTCACGACTTCCCACTGGAACCCAGGTAACTCACTACCTACCTGAAGAGGGCCAGTCGCTAGTGAGCATCAGATTGATATTGCAAGGATTTGATTAGTTTCAGGATTTCATCTTGAGCATACATTGGTTAGAGGACCATTGGAAAGCCAACAGGAAATACCGCCATACAGCTGTTTCGTCAGCCTAGCTTGGGACTCTTCGACAGTACGCACCCCCTGATTTGATTAGGATGTACATGGAAACGAAGCAAAATATGGAATTATGTAAGAGTTGTAAAGAAATTGCAAGATTTATAAATAGTTAGAAAAGTAGGCACACAAACATCAAGTGAGTAGAAATCAACACGGTTGTTGCCATGATAGTAGAAATGGTTGAATGATTTTCTTTTGTATACACAACTCTGATATTTCCAACTGAATGACTAAGGCTTCAGCAGTACAAAGAAGACGAAAGCGTATTGCCTTTCGTAGGTTATTCCTGACTGTTTTTTTTTCATCACGTTCCCCAGTGGAACATAGGACTTCAAGCCACTAGCTTGAAGTTTCTGTAGCAGTGTTTATTTTACAGGATGGGGTTGCTAGCCTCATGCCCAACCTTTCCTCTTTACCAGCATTATTTCTGGCTTAGCGAGGTAAAGGAGTGCGTCGGCCGGGGATCGAACCCCGGACCATGTGCATGGTCGGCGAGCGTCCTAACTGCTCTACCACCGACGCACCCTGACTGTGTAGATTACTTTAAAAGAGGCGGTTTTTGAGATGGATTGATGGGTGTTGACAAGGTGTTCAATGATCGCATTCCCTTATAGAGAGAGCTACTACATTACCTTTTTGCACCCATGCAGGATAGTATTCTTGAATTCTTTTGGACAGAGGACACGCGTTGAACAATCAACGTATGTACCTGGTCGGCTCCACACAGCAACAGGTGAACTGAATAGCCAGATAGCTATTTTTATATCAGTATGTGAACTATTATGCCTTTGAGGCGTCCGCGGTAGATCAGATGTACACCGGTAACACCTTGACGTGTCTCTCTAACAGTTTCATGGGTAACTAAGCCGTGGTGTTGAGCAACAACTACTTTATAAGGCTGTCGTAAACTACTATATTACATTATTATTATTACTATTAATTGTATGGTAAAATTAGTAATACTCTGTGACGTTTTTATTAAATCTACCTAAATAAATATGTGTGTCAATATTGGGTTATTTTTATCTCGTGAATAGGTAGCTAGCTAGCTAATTAAAGCTATTTTTATTATATGTGTATATATGTGTGAGTGATTGAGAGTGTATGCGCGCGTAGAGTAGTAGTAGTAAGTTGCGTGTGCACACACTCCACAAATATAGATTAATTATCCTTACTTAACTAACTATTCTTGTGATATATATTGAATGAAATCAATCAACAAAATGGAGAAGGAAGAGAAAAGAAACTCACACACTGACAAGAGGCATTTTGTGAATTGCTAAGTGTGGCACACACTTTACTGTTGGTTGTGTGTGTGTTTGTGTGGTGGTGGTCAAGAGGGTGGGGGGAGTGGGTAGTGTTTTGTGATACACGTGATGTTCAAAATAATGTAGATTATTGATTTTAGATAGTTGGAGGCAATCGGCAGGAAGCCTTGCTCATCACCACCAAACGCCACCATCAGTCAGCAAGGCAGAAGTATCTGCAATTCGTTGAAGGAAGGAACTTATGTGCCTTCTGAGACTCGAATCCACATCACCACCCAGTGTTGTCTGCAGTCAGTTAGAGACGTACGTTACCATTGAGCAGGTATTCGGGCTTGCGATTGACCACCTCCTGTTGTTCCTAATTAGTGACCAATCAAAATGTAGGTCATTACTTCAACTGTGAGGATACGAATGGGTGATATGGTTCAATAACTCCCGATAGTGGGTTAGCCTCCAAAGCGTCAGGATGGTCGGGGGTGGGTGCCTTGCTCTGCGGGTTAGCCACCCCTCCGCACACCTCTTGAAATGCTCCCATATGACCGGGCGTCTTACATAGCCTCTCCTGAGGAAGTCCTACTCTTTGCCTTCACGTGGTGGAGGTGTTTTTAACCAAAGTGAGAGGGCGAAAGCGGATGCCCGGCGCTCTTCACCGGGTTGATTGTCCATTGGATGACAGTCTAGGGGAGATGGCTAAACCCTGATTCCAAACCTCCAACGACTGGCGTATGAAGCTCACTGGAGCCCACCGGCAGACGTATGGACAAAGGGCTTGTTGGATGTCCTGGATGTCTGGCCCCATTCAAAAGGGCGTATGAACCGAACTCCGGTCACCGGCTGCCAATGGATAGTGAACTCCCTACTCCACTCCTACTGCCTTGTAGGTCACACTTGGTTGTGTAAAGTCTAGAGCTGCACTCTCAAACAAAAGGCCGAGCGATTCTTGGGACATCACTCGTACCAAATTCCCATGAAACTCCATGAACTCTCAGTACAGTCAACGCTGATATGGAGTGCCTGGGGCTACAAACCGTCTACGGAATCCGTCTGTGGAACAAGAATTGGATAACCCTGTCGCAAAACCTTACATCAGATCGCCGCGCCTGGGCAGCGATGATTCGAGATGTTCATGAAGCCGGCTCATCCTCCCGTAGGAGATGATAGCCGTAAAAAGAAGAGAAGAAGATATTGGGTTACACATGGCGTAGTATACGAGATGTTATGGTGTACACTAGCCTGTGTGAAGCGCTGTTATAACTCCAAGTCCCAATGTTGTCTGTTGTTCACATCACAATGAATCACACTTGCCGATATGAACTTTCTACAAATAAATCCACCCACACACAGAGATTGACACTCACACAAAGCTTACAAAACCTTTTTAAGGTTTGTACTTTCTTAAGTTGTGAAAGAAAAAAAACTCAAACAAGCAAACAAACAACGTGATGTTGAGTAGTGCAAATGGTGTGTGTATGTGTGTGAATTATAGTACTAGAAAGAATGGGATTTTCACACGTGGACACGGAGGCAAAATCAGGCAACACACACATGTAATCATTGTAGAAGAGAAAAATGTTTTCCTTTTAAATTTTAATATTATGGTATCTGAAAATTTTATAACGTTCTTCTTTTTAAGTTCACATTTTTGTTTTTATTTACCTATTTACCATTTTTCCTTTGTATTTCTGTTTTTATGCGTAAATGCTTGTTATAGAGAGTTTTCTCAACCATCGATTTCTGCATCAACGTCATATTGAACCTAGAGGTAAGATTGTGTGCTCGTGTGTGTGTGCGTGTGTGTATGGGTAAGTAGTATGTGAATGAATGGCTTTTGTTTGATATTTGTGTTTTATTCATTATTTCTTCAAGATTACCGTTTTTTGCTCCTTTTGAGGGAAGTATGATAATTGCCTTCGCTTGTGATTAGGAATTCCACTGTCCTAAGTGATGAAATATGCTCAAGATGTGTTTTTTTGAGTGTGGAGAAGAGTGAGTCGACATACAAATAGTAATAATAATAGCTTTGGGACTCTTCAGCAGTACGCACCCACCGCAGCCGGTTCGAACCCAAGACCTTCTGGTTACAAGGCGAGCGAGCTCGTAGACCATTGAGCCACTGGGACCCGATCCAATGGTCCTTGAATTCTAACTTCTGCCAATTCACGACATAGCGCGACCATTTCGCAAAAGTTAAAATTCAAGGACCAATGGATCGGGTCCCAGTGGCTCAATGGTTTACGAGCTCGCTCGCCTTGTAACCAGAAGGTCCTGGGTTTGAATCCCGGCGGGTGCGTACTGCTGGAGAGTCCCAAACTAGAACGAAACAGCTGTCCGGTGCTCTCTGCAGGTTTTCCAGTGGTTTTTTAACTGATGTCAGCTCACGATGAAATCCTCCATGCAATCAAACAAAAAATCCCTACAAAACCAATGCTTGAAAAATAATAGCTTTATTCTGAACAGTACTATTAGTACAAATATGAAATTTTCAGCAGGTAATAGTAAAGTAAGTGCGTCGGTGGCACAGCGGTAGAATGCTCACCGACCACGCCTCATGTGGTCTGAGGTTCGATCCCCAGCCGACACACTCTTTTACCTCACTAATCCAGTAATAAGACTGTTAAAAAGGGAAGGTTGGGTGGGGGCATGAGGCTAGCAACCCCATCCCGTAAAAAAATAAACACCACTGCTACCGAAACTTCAAGTCTCTAGCTTGAAGCCCCATATTCCACTGGGAACGTAAGGGAATAAGAAAAATAGTACAGTATTAAAACAGGGCATTTGCATTGATAATATTGTTCAACATGAATATGAATATAAAATTAAATTCAGTGAAAATATTAACGACAATGTAACAATGAGAACCAAAAAGTGTTTTTAATCTTGCTTGAATCAGCAGTCATGGTAACTATATCCATTCATAGTGGAAAATTCAAGGGATTGTAAGCTACACATTTTACACAAGAAATCCCTAGTATCACTTACCTGTGTGTAGACGACTTCATTATATATATAGGGAAGATGTACAATCTCAGCAATATGGTATTTGGAAGAATTTGAAGGTTGTTACAGTTTCATTTCCATGTGGATATTCAAAGGTGTGCCTCTGTCTCCCTAGAAGTTTTCTTTTCACATATTCTCTGTAGAGGCCGTTGGTGAGCTAGCGGGTTGGGTGGGTGGTTGGACAGCAGTAGTAGGAATACAATTTAGAACTGATAGAACTGTCGGAGACACTATTCTACTCTTCTTTTCCATGTCGATCAAACAGTTTTCAGTTATTGGATTTGTAGAGATTTTGTTTGATTGGTTAGAGGAGTTCCTGACTCACCTTCAACCTGTTGCTGTATCCATCATCGAAGAAGACATTGCAAAGTGGTGGCGCTATGTCGTGGGTGAATTGGCAGAAGTTAGAATCCATGGGCTGGTCATAAGATTGGGTCCCAGTGGCTAAATGGTCTACAAACTTGCTAGCCTTGTAACCAGGAGGTCCTGGGTTCGAACCGGCTGTGGTGGGTACGTACTGATGAAGAGTTTCAAACTAGGATGGAACGACTAGCTGTCCAGTAATCCCGACTGGCTTTCTAATGGTTCTGTAACTGATGTCAGCTCATGATAAAATCCTCCTACTGATCAAACAGTTGCATAGAAAATCATATGTTTGGGAAGAAGGGGGGGGGGAATGCTTGTTAGCTGGTATACTGAAAAGCCTTAACTCTCTCTCCCACTGTCTGTCTAACCCAGTATCTCTAAGAAGATAAATTAAAACTAATATACAAAATATACATACTTACTTGAAAATATTTTAATGTCATCTCTTGACAAATGATATTTTTGTGTCATTTTTCATTTGTTTATACAATCTAAATGTCATGCAATTTTCTGTCTGCTTAAATAGGAAGGATATTTTTTCTTTCTGTTGCATTTATTCTGTAATTCTATGGTGCATCAGAATAGGACAGTATATTAGTTAAACATTTTTCCTACTTCTAAAGACAGTCGGATTGTATTCACCTACAATGTGACATTTAGAATAGGCTGTTCATGATTATTGCCCAACTACCATTCATTCATCCCAGTCATCTCATTATTGTTGGGCAAAATCAGTCGATTCATCCTTCAGCGTCCAATTAAGCAAATGAATTTAAGTGTTGGTTATTGCAGGGATTTGATTGGTTACGGGATTTCATCATGAACTGACATCGGTTAGAGAACCACCATTAAAAACTAGGTGGGAGTACTGGACCTCTTCTTCGTCCCATCTGGTTGTGGGGGTCGAACCCAAGAGCTTCCGGTTACAAGGCGAACTCAGGTAGATAGTTAGGTACCTAGGTTCTAGTGAGAAGTTGTGACCACCAATGGGTTACTACAGCAGGTCGAGTGTGAAGACAAATACTCGCCAACGATGACATTGTCTGGCTATTGTCATGCGTGAATTGGCGGCAGAAGTTGGAGTTCATCGACTGGCCATTGGATTGGGAGTTCCAGTGTCCTGATAGTCTACGATCTAACTCGTCTTGTAACTGGAAGGTCCTGGGTTCGAACCCTATCAGTGGAGTGTGTGCTTACTGCTGGGGAGCCATTGGTGAACTAGGACAAAACAGCTAGCTAGCTGTCGACTACACCCTGATGTCAGCTCATGTTGAAATCGTCAGACGAATTTAATTGCCCTTATTTGGTTTTGTGGTTATATATATATATATACACACACACACACACCAAGTTCCACTTAACTAATTTCATAGTGGAAAACAAATCTCTGTGTTTGTATGTGCGTGTGTGTTTATATATTGACTTATTTGAATATTTTAAGGGTATTGTGTATAGGTTTAAATCAATTTTATTTGAAGGTTAATGGTAGTAGCATTCGTAATCAAGATTCGACGGTTAACGATACTTACTTTTTAAATGAAATGTTGATTGAACCTCAAACGTCGTAGTACTTATCGCTATATATACATGATCAACATCAGTTAAAGACTGACTCCCTCGCAGCACACAAAGCAAGAGAAGAAAGTAAAAAAATGCAAAATAGTGACAGTAAACAGAGATATGAGGCAAAACGAATAGTAATATATCAAAGAACAATATAGTTTTATTGGATATTCTAAGTCACACGGAGTGGATGTATCTGCAACAGCCATCACTGAGAACGATTTTGTGCCATATCACCAATTGTCTCCAGTCTTCATTGGTTTTTACCATCCCGAGGACCCCAATCAGGAAGTCTGCACCTTCCAACATGACTTAAAGTAACTGTTGTGGATTTCATTGACTGATAAAGCCATGTTTTGGTTTGTCCGCCGCTGGCTCTTTTCCAGCTTGACTCTATGTTAGCTAACATTTCCCGTCCAGGAAGGCGATGGATGGCTAGGCATGCGCAACACATGTCCTAACCATCTCTCTGAATCGATGCAGTAATAGATTCACAACCACCTCGTGGATTGATTTCCTTTCCCACCCACCTACCACTCGACACCTAACCCCAATATTAACCACTCTATTATACCACTTGACACGGAAGAAAGAACGCAGACACCTATGATCAAAAACATCTAGCTAGCCTTTTCATGTCTTCCACTCACCATGACCATGTCTCACTTGCAGCCATAAAGGAGGACGCAACGAAGTGCTGCTGAGCAGTACGCGCGCCCTTTGGTCGATAGTTAGAGAACCTTTGGTAAACCACTAGGGACTATTACCACACATCTAGTTGTTTCATCAGCCTAATTTGGGTTTGACTCTTCAGTAGTGCGCACTCACCGCAGGAGTTCGATATCAAATTCAACCAGAATGGCACTAAATGCTCAAACGAGGATTATAATAGTATTCAAAAATCTGATGAAGACAAATACTGATGAATAGTTTCTTGAGTAATGTTTAATATGAAGTCAATAATCTCTGACTGTCGATCGTTATTGCTATTATTATTATTATTATTTTTCCCTTGGGTTCCGAGTAAGTCATAGGGTGGTTGGTTTCCAGAGTTCCTTGTTGCCAACCTTTTCCGGTTATCTAATCCTCCAGTACATAGACAGCGAAGGTGTCAAAGCCAGTTGGAATCGGAAAGTCAAGGTACACCTTCACATCAATGTGAAGTCAGTTGGGAAATCTTCTGCCCTTACTCAGCCAGCATAAATAACAATAAATAATAAAATATGGTACCATTTTATTCTGCAAAATCTGTAGTTGTTGCTTTGTTTAAATAAATAACAAGATTCGGATTTTCAATACCAATGTGAAGTCAGTCAGTTAACTCTTCTATATGGGTCAGAAACGTGGTCGGCGCATCACGAAAAGCATTTCCATCAACCAGCTGCAGACTTTTATCAACAACTGCCCTCACTCACTCCACACTGAAGATGAGATAGCCGGCTGGCCAGCTGGCAACAAGAACCTCTGGCTGGCTGGGAAAAAACCAACAGGCGAGAGACGATTGCTCAACAAATATGTAGAAGAAAATGGAGATGGATCGGGCAAGCGATTAGGAGGCCATCGAATGACATCGTGTGCAATGCAAGCCATCCATCGCTCGGGGGGAATCCCAATGGAACACAACGAGTAGTGGGTCGTCAGTGCTAGGGTTACGTGGAGGAGATCGTGTGTTGGGGAGGAGGAGATGAGAGATTGCGGTCAATCTTGTGCCCAACCAGCTAAAGAGGACAGTAGAAAACAGAACAAGGTGGCGATGTGTTGTTGAATCCCTAATGTTCCACCTGGAACCCAAGGGAATGATAATAAGATAATAGTGATAATCTTCACGCAAATTTTTTGTTTTGAGTGCGCTCAGTGTATAAGGAGTATCAAATTCAATATAACGAAGTAAAGCACAGTTATAAAGGGACTAGGTGATTATCAATTGAGTTTCATTTAATACTGTAATTCCTCAGATTGTTGATATTTTAAAAGACCACAACAAAAGGAAGTTGATGTCTTCTCAGGTTACATGTGGAAAGTTTTGTTTAGGTTTGTGCGTCGGTGGCACAGCGGTTAGAATTCTCGCCGACCATGCACATGGTCCGGGGTCCGATCCCCTGCCGACGCATACCTGATATCAATTGGTCGGCGTGCAAAATTAGGGCTACCGATATCACATACTGAAAATTCCATTTTTTTTCCTTCACGTTCCCCAGTGGAACATAGGACTTCAAGCTAGTGGCTTGAAGTTTCTGTAGCAGTGTTTATTTTATAGGATGGGGTTGCTAGCCTCATGCCCAACCTTTTCTCTTCATCAGCATTATTTCTGGCTTAGCGAAGTAAAGGAGGGTGTCGGCCGGGGATCGAACCCCAGACCACGTGCATGATCGGCGAGCGTCCTAACCGCTATGCCACCGACGCATACTTGTACCAAAAATACAGTGTGGAATCAAGCTATTATAAAAAAAATAATAATAGACTCTAAGGGATTCTTGATTGGAACCAGATGTACATGACTGTTTTCGGGAGTAATAAAGTTGAGAATTAGGATTGACTCCTGGGAAAACTGCAATGACAAACGGCAAACTATAGAAGTGGTTAATGCAGACAAGAAATATCAAACATACATATATGCACCATGCATTAGACTATACTTGATGTCGAAACATAAGTAGTGTGAGATGTGAACCAGTGACTCATTTTTCGCATAAAGTTATGTTTTCAAACCAATCAGCTATACCATATGGAGCAACTTATGACGAAACATGTTGCCCACTTTTTAAGTCAACTTCCCATTCTAGAATACTTTTGAATCCTGAATACTCTGCATAACCATTAGTAACAACCTTTCCTACTGCGGAGATCAGTTTCTCTGCAGTGATAGCTGCTTTTGTTCGTGTCACCTTTCGCGTCTTTTTCATTCAGTGTTCTACTCTGTTGCTCTGCAAACGCATTTTATAAATAAAGAAAAATGCAAACTGATTTCACAAATATATTCACCTTACTACTATGATGTAACACATATAGCAAAAAGTTATTTAAGCGCTTGATAAAATTGTTAGCACTTGTATACTATTGGAGGTGAGTGAATGAGAATGGTTAGTAGTTGTGATAGAGGCATTGCACCTCATCTACTACTGCTTCCTTACACAGACTGTGTGTCTACTCTGAAATATGTCAACAATTGATGAGAGGCATTTAAGTCGTTCCATGATAGCACTTCGTCTTCTTCTCTGTGTACAAAAAAACAATGTGATAACTGTCATTCATTCTTGAGAAGCAGTGATATTGTTGATATATTAGATGGTTGGAGGCAATCGACACAGGAAGCCTTACTCGAACTAGCTTTCGTCCTTGTTGGCGCTCATCAGTCACCAAGGCGTATCTGCAACCTTCAAGGAACTCATTTCTCACCACCCAGTGCCGCCTACAGTCAGAGACCTTGCCACTGAGCTATTCGGGCTAACGATTGACCACATGTAGGTTTGTATTGGATACTTTGACTGGACACTAGTGAGTAACTAATGCGACGTGTCTGGTCCTTTCTCTGGTGCAGATTGAATTCTATTAGTCAGGTTTGCAATGTGGCCACCATACCACTAGGTAGCTCGCCATCGCGGTGCACATTGATTTGGTGATATTAGACGGTTGGAGGCAATCAACAGGAAGCCTTGTCGGGACCTAGGTTTCGTGCCAGTTGGCACTCACCACGACCAGTCAGTCAGCAAGGCAGCGTATCTACAACCTTGAAGGGAGGAACTCATGTCTTTTCTGAGATTCGAATTCGCGTCACCACCCAGCGCCACTGCAATCGGTCAGAGACGTTACCACTGGAGAATTCAGCGGTCAAACGAAAACATGGCACCAGTCAATGAAATCCACAACAGTTAGTCTAAGCCACGTAGGAAGGTGTAGACTTCCTGGTTGAGGTCCTCGGGACGGTAAAAACCAATGGTTGGAAACAATTGGTGATATGGCTCAAGATCGCAGATGCATCCAGTCCTTGTGACTAATGATTTCCAGTTAAACTGTTTTGTTCTTCGTTATTACTATACCTTTGTCTCACACCTCTGTTTACTGTCTATATTATGCATTTCTTCTACTTTCTTCTCTTGCTTTGTGTGCTACAAGGACGGAGTGTGGCGACTTGAACTTCCGCACATATGTGCAAAGTTCTATGTCAAAAATAGACAGACAGAGAGACTGGAGAATTCAGTCTGCACCAGAGAAAGGACTAGACACATCACACTAATTACTGGTGTCCAATCTAGGTATGGTGTGCGTCGGTCGCACAGCGGTAGAATGCTCGCCAACCACGCATGTGGTCCGGAGTTCGATCCCCGGCCACCGACGCACTCCTTTATCTCTCTAAGCCAATAATCACACTGATAAAGAGTGAAGTTTGGACATGGGGCTAGCGACCCAATGCCGTAAAAATAAACCCCACTACTACGGAAACTTCAGGCCTCTAGCTTGAAGCCCTGTGTTCCACTGGGAACGTAAAGGAATAAATAAATATATCAAAGTATGGTGATATTGTGTTGTAAACCACCGTCAGAATTCTTTTTATCTGGAATTATGTTCATGTGGAATAAAGGTGCAGAATCTCGTCGGTAGGATTAGGATTTTACCTGTTATTATTATCACTACTACTTCCTACGAACAGCCTCAGGAAACTTTTTACTATTCATATCTTGTTTATATATCTTCTGTTATCCTGAATGTTCTCGTTACATACCTTACACTGTTGTTTTTCATTTAGGACGAAGAGGTATGCTTCATGTGTTTCCTTTTCTCTCTGTGTGTCTATAAATAATCAATTGTCCTATCAAATTTTTCCACACTATTCTGTTTTTTAATCATCTTTCTCACTAGTACTATTGAGTTCCCGGATCATATTAATAATAATAATAATCATAATAATAATCATTATCATTATAATAATAACAGTAATAATCTTGATAAACTTTGAAAACCCTGTTTTTTTCCTTCGGTTTTCTAATTTTTATTTAATGTTGTTATTGCTCAAGGAAGTCATTCTAACCCCATGATTGTATATCTTCATTTGTAATTCACGTGCACTGGTCGTTCGATCGAAGAGGTGGCTTTCATTTAGTAGATTATGAAGACGATCTTATTTTAATATATGCGTAACACTTGGGCACTGTGGTAGTGTGTAATTCAATATTTATTTGTATATTAGATATGTCACACAGTGGAGAGACAGTATTATTATCATTTACTGGATGACGACGCCTTTCGAACACAATTCATCGTTGATAATCATTGCCTCGATTATGATCACACAACTTCGAAACTTTTGTGCTATAGTTTTCTTTATTCCTTTCCTATTCATCGTCGTAGTAGTGGTAGTAGAATTCTCCAGATATCTGGGTGGATAGGTGTTTAATCATTCCTATGACACGTATTCTCTTCAGTTGATTCGATAGATAAAGCTTTAGTTGTCAATCTCTCCTTGCATCACATGTTGGTTGTGTTAGATTTTAAAAGTGTCATCTTATCCCATCCAGCCTATTTATATGGTTGTGTGTAATTGCATGTGGTGTAGTGCTATGCCTGAACTATTCTCCAAATTTCTTATCTGACTGACTAATCCCGTTGCACTACTTTCACCCATGTATATTTAACCTGACAATCAGCGCAGGTAAGGTATTAGACTAACCAAATTATTTTGTATGATTGGCTCCACAGGACTGATCCTTCAACCAACAAAGCTTGACTCTAACTGAGTTTGTGGGTTTGAATGCCAGCCACTTTCATTCTGGCCCGCATTGTTAGGAATTTTCCGTCTCCGAGGTTCCTTCTTTGTATGGAAGTACTACTGATGGCGATTTAAGTTCCCTGTTGTTGGTGTTGTCATTATGGTGTGCATGTTTGACATACATATTGTCATTGATATTAGTATTATTGTCACTATCACTACTATTATTAATTTCATTTTTACATTTGCTTACCTACTTTCTGATTGATTTATCAGGGTAATTATCAGGTTTCAAAGCTTCTGTTTTATGTCTCACTTCCTGTCTTAGATTTTCTTTGATACTACTTTGTTTTCGTGGACTATTACTGAAACACTGCATCAGATATAGATATGATGACCTTAGGTGTGATGGTCGAAAATCGAAATATCTGTTTGAATGTGTGAGTTTTCTATAAACACTGGTGTATGTTTAACTTCCCATCTTCTTTCCTTTTTACGCTACAATCTAACATTGGAAGCTTCTTTCCCCTCCTGACTTTCCAATTCATAAGTGAATGGAATCGCCTCTACCTTCGAGTTGATGTGTTCGAAAAATCTATTTATCTAATATGTTCTGAGTACGGTGAATGTGTCATCTACATACCTCCAGCATACTTTAGGGTGTGGCTGAACGTTTCAATCGCTGTTTTCCCACCTATCCATGAATATATCTGCGACAATCGGGGATATTGTTGACCCAATCGCAACTCCCTTAGTTTGTTTTTATATTTTGCATTTGAATTTAAATACTGCAGAAGTCAGACATAGTTGCACTTCTGTCATTATGTCTTCTAGAGGTACTTGTATTCTAAGTTTAAGTTCTTTGTGAGAAATGAGTTCGTTTGATAACTGAAGCTTTAATTGTCGAATCAACTGAAGCGAATACGTGTATTGGGGATGATTAAACACCTGTCCTCCCGAACATCTGGAGAATTCTACTACCACCCCTTCTACGACGATGATTAGCAGAGAATAAAGAATAAAACGAAAGTTTTGAAGTTGTGGGGCTATAATTTCTGAAATGATTATGAACAATAAAATAAACTGTGTTCGATAGGCGTCGTCATCTAGTAATAATAATTATAATAATACTGTCTCTCTACTGTGTGATATATGTAATAAACAAAGTAATATGGAGCTAAATGTATTTCCTATCTCCAAAAGTGAGTCAACCAGGCATTATTGTGAATCTGTAGTCTTCATCTCCCTACACAGAAAGTTCTAGTAGAATATTTCATCAATGAATAGTATTTATTTGCCCATACTACTTGATAACTAATTTCTAAATATACTCCTGATATTCATGGGATTAATTGCATCTTTAAACTGGCTTTCTGTAGTTCTATTAGGTGATTTAGGCTTGAGCTGTTGAAGTGATCTGAATTTCTACAATACAGTGAAATTCTCAGCTTTGTATCAAACAAACTCTAAACATATAAAAGAACTCTTTCATTTATTCTTAGCAATTGGTGATATTGTTGAGTTTTCATGATTCAGGATATTACTATTGAACAGTCCTCAAAATTTTGTTAAACCAATAGCAATTGAATGCAAAAATAAACCCGGTTAGTTGATAACAGATAGCCAGTCTATTTTTGTGGCTATGAAGCCTAATACAGCCTGATTCACTGAATTTATCGACACATCTTGGCTTCCAACACAAATTAACGTTATCTATGGAGGTATAGGAAGGCAAAGCGCACTTCATATCTATTTTATGCTGGTAACGAATTCTTCAAGTGATTGGAATCACAACGTTGCGTAAGGAATCATAGAATAACAGAGTGGCATCTTATTGGACGAGCACATTACCATGAAGCGGGGGGGATCAATTGTAAATCGACTAGTTCGTTATTCCCAAATTTCGTTAACTGGCTAATTGGGCCTTTATCAATTCGTTAGCTGTATCTTGATGATGAATTGAATATTACGAAAAGGCTACTGCCCATCGCTGCTTTATTTCTCCATACTCCTCTGATTGGATTTTGTTGCATATTGATGAAGTATGTTCTGAATTCCATCAAATCATTGTTTTCAGAGCGTGGATGTTACGAATTTCCTGGGAATAATTTGAACGCCGAGTCATATTGACATCGTTATAAGTTTTCTAAAAGTAATCCCAGTGTGCTGAAGAGAAAAATCAAGACAAGATTTTTTTTCTGAACGTTACTCTCTGTGTAAGTCACAACCAGCTTCTCCACCAGAATTATTCGGATTTTATTAACCAACAGCAAAATATATAGTCAAAAATTACATAAATGGAAGTGAGCGCCTTTGAAGGTCACTTGTTGGTGGACATTTTCCCAGTAGAATAATGTGAACAATCATCACATATTTGTAATGACTAATGTCGAATTATCCTATATGCATATTCGTCAGCATGAGTGTGTTTGTGTGTGTGTGTGTATGTTGTTTGTTGTATGGGAAGCACATCAAACCATTATAATATTTCTAAATGTGGTCACAATATACGATTGAACAGTTTTGTATTTTCTCTCATCTGTTTTGCTTTATTAGAGAGAGTCTGCCATATAGGTGATAAGTCTATCCCTTCTCTCCTATTCGCTGCATTCGGTGTGGTTAATATATGCAAGGCTTAAGAGGTCAGTCTTTCTTTATGTGTTGAATGAAAGCCTCTTAATAGAATTTCGACATTGTCGAAATCAATCTTAAGTCCGCTGTCTGTCGTATACATTGCTTAAGCTAATCTTTTTTCTAGATTGTTTAATTCTGCTTCTTGCCTTTGTGGACTTTTCGTGCGCAGTCTATGTTCATTCAGTCTGACCTTCACCCACCTACTGCTCTCCCCTATATAGTAAGCAAGCTTCACAAAATGACGCTAAACAACTGTGTCTATAGGATAAAGTGTTCAGAATGTGAAGCTTGCTTGCTATAAAGGGGAGAGCAGTAGGTGTGTGAAGGTCAAAGTGAATGAACATAGACTGTGGACGAAATGTCCACCTAGAAATGAAGTAGAATTCAAGAGTCCAGAGAAAAGACCAGGTATATCAATGTATATGCTATAGACAGCGGACATAAGGTCGACTTCAACAATGTCAAAATTCTACGAAAAGGCTAACTTTACATAAAGAAAGATGATCTGCTAGGAAATTCAAATACTTGTTGGAATGTTTTGCTTTCCTCGAATACCGTGAACTTTAATTTCTCGTCAGTTTTTCTTTCTACAAGACAATCCAGAAAGCCTAGACTTCCCTCGTCCGATTCTACTTCATTAGTAAACTTTAGATATTTTGATTCTAGGAATATAGGCTTTCATTCACATAGAGAAAGGTTGACCACTTAGGCCTTGCATATATTTTAACCACATCGAATGCAGTAAATAGGAGATTGGGGATAAACTTATCACCTATATGGCAGACTCTCTCTTTAATGAAGCAAAATAGATGAGGGAGAAAAAAATTCAATACTGTATTAAGACCACTGTGAAATATTATCATGTTTAGACGTGTTTCACACACACTCATATAGGCAAATATGCTCACATTGGCAATTTCACATTAGTCATTGCAATTTTTGATTATAGCTTGATTCCACACCGTATTTTTGGTAAAAGTACGGAATTTTCAGCATGTAATATTGGTAGCCCGAATTTCGCAGGCCGATATCGGGAGTGCGTCGGCAGGGGATCGAACCCCGGACCATGTGCATGGTCGGCGAGAGTCCTAACCGCTATGCCACCGACACCACCGATGACTGCTTACATTTTTCTATTGGTATAAATGTCTGCCAACAAGTGAGCTACTTTCAAAGGAACTCACTTCAATTTATGTAATTTTTGACTATATATTTTGACTGGTTAGTCGAATCCAGATAATTCTATTGAAGAAGCTTGCTGTGACTTACACAGAGAGTTACGTCCAGAAAGAGAATCTCGTTTTGATTTTTTTTGGAACACTGGGATTATTTTAAATAATTTTTAACGACTTCTCGCAGTTTCAACTTGATTTCAAGAGTGCTCACCATGCTTATAGCGGTTTTGTTTTAATAAATCGTTCGTTTTTTGTTGTTTTGGTGATGTCAGTGAGATGTGTGTTGTGTGATACTACTACTATCACTACTACTAATCATCATCATATTAATAACAACAATAGTGATTCAACGCGTATGGCAATTTGTACAACTTTCTTTATATCATCACTGCTCAAATACACATGCTCAAAATTTATACCCTATATCACCGTTGAATGATTTGAATTGTACTCAGTTTTGTTTTACCAATTTTTTTTTTAATCCTTTTATGATTCATATCAGTGTTCAAATAACTCGGTGTTCTCCCTGTTTCCCTTTTATCATAATAATAATTAACTGATTTAAATTTTCACTTTGTGATGGATACTTTACTCACACACACACGAACACTCGCGCCCACACACCTCATTTGATTATGATTTGACAAATGTGGTGATGCTGTGTGCTATTTGTTGCAGGCGTATTTGTGCACTGCCCGGTGGAGTCATTCTCTCGAAGCGTATTCTTTATTATTATCATCATTATCATTATTCAAATGAATTAATTAATTGTTGCACCCTATATAACACAAAATGATGATTAACTCTGTGATGAACTTACGCATATTTACCCTACTTATAATATCTTCATTTCTTATTTTGACGAGGTTTTTGTCTAGTGCCTTGAGGGTATTTGGAACTGTAGGAATACTGATCGAATATCTGTTATTTTTTCATCCATTGAATCCAAAATTTATTTGGAAATATTGCTGATTGGTCGTCGATAGTGTCTTTTTATCGCTCGTCTACACTTAGGGCTGACGAAATTCTACTGAACAAGTTTACAAGATGATTGACTAAGTTAGAAAGTTAAAATCTATATTGTTTCTGTGGGTTCCGAGGGGAACATGGGACTTCAACAACACATCTCCAGTCTGTTCTTGTTTTTACTTTCCTCTTCAGATGGCTGACCGACCCCACGATTACCCATAATCTCTCATCTTCTCCATGTCACTCTCGCACTGATGACTCATTCTTCTTTCCCCATTCGGATTCCAATCGAGCAATGGTCTGCATTGGGCGCGATGTCATTCGACGGCCTCCTCAATGTGTACCCGATAAATCCATCTCCATTTTCTCCTACATATTTGTTGAACAGTCGGCTCTTGGCTAGTTTGTTCCCATAGTCTTTTGTTGCCGGCTGGTCATTTCATCTTCAATACAGAGGTAGAGAAGGCAGCTGTTGATAAAAGTCTGTAGGAGACTGTTGGAAGATGTTTTTCGTGATGCGCCGGTCACGTTTCTGACTCATATAGAAGAGCTAACTGACTTAACATTCACGCAGTGGAGTTCAGATTTCCAAACTGGTTTCAGGTTGATGAAGGTATATCTTGCCTTTCCGATTCCGACTGGCTTTGGAATCTTCATGCGTTTGGTCACCTGTGGTTAAAACGTTGCTTCCTAAACCAGATAAGTGAAGGAAGTAACCTCTTCCAAATCTCTCCCGTTGTGATGGTGATCGGTGCTGGTTGTTGCTGTTGTTGGTTAGTTGGTTGGTTACCGTCATCACCTTTGTCTTCTGCATGTTCACTTGGAGTCTTGTCTCCGCCGCCTGTTCGCGTCTTCTGCTAGTTTGTTGGTTCTTGCCTGCCAGTCTTTGAATTCGTGTGACATTAAACATAAATCATCTAAGTGCGAAATCAAGATCTTCTAAAGTCTTCTTATCGGTCAGCTCAGCGTATTCCGGGTTTTTTCGCACCCCACGTACAGTGTGCTACATAATCCACTCCACCACGATTAGGAATTATTATTATTATTGTTCCCTTGGGTTCCTAGTGGAACATAGGGCTTCAACTGCACGTCTCCACTTGCTTCTGTCTTCGGCTGTATTTTTCACCTGCATCCATGTTAGTCCATACTGTTTCAACACCTCTTCACACGATCTCCTCCATGTCACCCTTGGAGATCTTACTCGCCGCTTCCCTTTCGGGTTCCACTCGAGGGCTTGACGCGCGATGTCACTCAACGGCCTCCTCAGCGAGTGTCCGATCCATCTCCACTTCCTCCTGCATATTTGTTGGGCGATTGGTTCCTGTTTCGTTTGTTCCCATAGCTTCTTGTTTGTGATTCTTTCCGGCCATCTAATCTTCAGTATGGAGCGAAGACAGTTGTTGATAAAGGTCTGCAACAGGCTGTTGGAAATATTCTTGGTGACCCACCAAGTTTCTGATCCGTATAGAATAACTGACTGACTTAACGTTTGTATTGAAAATCCGAATTTTGTTGTTGATGCAGGCTGAGTGACGAAGATTTCCAGATTTGTTTTAGGTTGATGAATGTGTTTCTCGCCTTCCCGATTCTCGATTTGACATCCTCGTCCGTTCCTCCTGTGGTTGAGACAATGCTCCCCAGATAAGTGAAAGAAGTAACCTCTTTCAAATCCCTCCCGTTGATGGTGATTGGCGCTGGATGTTGCTGCTGTTGTTGTTGGTTGGTTATTTTCATAACCTCCGTCTTGTCTATGTTCACCTGGAGTCCTGTCTTTGCTGCTTCTTCGACCAGTTTGTTGGTTTTCGCTTGTAAGTCTTCGATTTTGTGTGACATCAAACATAAATCATCCACGCGCGAAATCCAGGTCTTCTAGGTTCTTCACGTCGGTCCAGGATATCCCTGTCTTCTCGTTTCCCACTGTCTGACGCATAATCCAGTCCACCACAATTAGGAATATCATTGGTGATAATAAGCACCCTTGTCTGACTCCTGTGTTTACTCCAAACGCTTCGCTGAGTTTTCCGTTGTGGATCACTTGACATGTGCCGTTGTCGTACAGTTGTTGAATAAGGTTGATGAATATTTGCGGTACGCCGTAGTACTCGAGTAGTTTCCAAATTACTTCGCGGTCAACGCTGTCGAAGGCCTTCTCAAAGTCTATGAAGTTGAGGTAGAGATTTGATTGCCATTCCATGCTTTGTTCTGTGATGATGATGCGTAGAGTTGCAATTTGGTCAGAACATGATTTGCCTTTCCTGAATCCAGCTTGTTCTGGTGGGAGTTCTGTATCCAGTGCGTCCTTGATTCTCTCCAGGACGATGCGACTCAGGATTTTACTTGGCGTCGACAGGAGCATGATTCCTCGCCAGTTCTTGCAGAGTCCCAGGTCGCCCTTCTTTGGTAGTTTCACCAGGTAACCTTTCCTCCAGTCAGTAGGCACCTTTCCCTCTTTCCAGATCTTTTGCAATAATGGAGTCAGCATATCTGCCGTCGTTTCTGGGTCCGCTTTCAGTGCTTCCGGGGGTATTCCATCTGGTCCAGCTGCTTTTCCAGCTTTCAGAAGCTTGATTGCATTCATGACTTCAGTTTTCGTTGGAGGATTGGTGTCAACTTGCAGTTGTGTACGTGCTGTTGTTGGTATCACTGGACGGGTTGTAGGTGGTGGTCGGTTCAAGAGTCCTTTGAAGTGGTCCGCCCATTGTTTAATCTGTCTTTCTTCTTTGGTAATTGGGTTCCCTTGGCTGTCTTTTATAGGTTTCACTTGTGTTGATCTCTTCCCGGATAGAGACTTGGTTATCTGATATAGTGTCCTCAGGTCCCTTTTGCCTGCTGCCTTCTCAGCTTCAGTAGCCAGGTTGTCGTAGAATTGTCTTTTGTCCTTCCTGGCACTCTTCTTCACTTCTTTGTCCAGTGCTGTGTAAGTTGAGCTCAGCGTCTCTTTCTCTTGTCCATCTTTGCATTGAATCATTTTTTCTTTCACCTTTCTCCTCTCCTCTATTAGTTTCCAAGTGTCTGTTGAGAGCCATTCCTTGTCTTGTTTCTTCTTTCTTCCTAAAACCGTTGAGCACGTTTCGTTGAAAATTACCTTCAGAGAGTTCCAATGGTCTTCCACGGATGATTCCTCAGTGGTGCCACGTAGTGTTTCCTGCTTTGCTCTGACAGTTGCAGTAAAAGTGTCCTTTGTGGTTGTGTCTTTCAGTTTTTGCGTGTTGAACTTGCATTGTGGCCTATCCCCAGGTATCCTCGAGGCTTTCAGCTTCACCTTGAAAGTCCCTTGTACCAGATAGTGGTCTGAACCCACATCTGCTCCTCTCCTCGACCTTGTGTCCAGTAGGCTCCGTCTCCACTTCCTTGAGATTGAAATGAAGTCTATCTGGTTTTTGGTGTGTCCATCTGGTGAAATCCATGTTGCCTTGTGTATATCCCTGTGTTTGAACACACTGCCACCAATCACCAAATTATTGAAGGCGCAGAAGTCTGAGAAGAGTTCACCATTTTCGTTCATTTCACCGAGGGCCTCACGACCCATGGTGAGTTCTCTTCCTGTATTGTCTCCTCCCAGTTTCGCATTCATGTCGCCCATCAGGATTTTGATATCGCTCTTTGGGACGTTGTCCATTACTGTTTGTAGTTGACTGTAGAAATCCTCCTTCTTCTCATGTTCTGAGGCGTTTGTAGGCGCGTAGCACTGAATGATTGTAACCTTTTTTCCTTTTGAGTTGAACCTGGCTGTCATTATCCTGGAGGAGATTGGTTCCCACTGCATGAGAGCTTTAGCCGCTGTTGGTGACATCATGATGGCTACTCCCTCGGTGTGCTCGTGATTGTCCTCTGGGTGACCGGAGTAGATTATTGTCTCTCCAGTTGATAGTTGGCTCCTTCCACATCCGTTCCATCTGCTCTCGCAGATTCCCAACACTTCTATTCTATATCTCCTCATTTCTGCGGCTACCTGAGCAGCCTTCCCAGCTTCGTACATTGTACGAACATTCCACGTCCCCATCCTTATTTTCGCTTTCATCGAAAGAAGGCACATCGGCTGACTGGCTTCCCGAAGGCTTTCACCAGCCTGCGTCATTTCACTTCCCCGATTCCAGCGAAAAATAAGGTCACTATTTGTAATTTTAGAATTTTGAATATATTTGTGCGTTGAAGTTTTAGTAGCAATTTAGTTAAGTTTTGGGGGTGGAGTTGCTAGCACCACGCCCCAACCCTCCCTCTTTATCCGGGCTTGGGACCGGCTAGAATACTAGTGACCTAGTAATCTAGGCGAGGTTACGATTAGGAATATCATCAGTGATAATAGTCAGGTAGTGAGTCTTGTCTGTATTTACTACGAACGCCTCGCTGCGCTTTTTCGTTATGGATCAGCTGACACGTGGCATTGTCATATAGCAAGCCAGCTTTTGAATGAGGTTGGTAGAGATTTGGGTTACTGCACGCCGTAGTGTTGAAGTAGTTTGCAAATTACTTCTCGGTCAACACTGTCTGTCGAAGGTCTTATTAAAGTCGATGAAGTTGAGGTGGAGAGAGGTTTTTGCTGTCATTCTATGCCTTGTTCCGTGATGATGATGATGCGTAGAGATGCAAATTGATTCCCACAACATTCACCTTTCCTGAATCCCACTCGTTCTGGTTGGCGGAGTTCTGCATCCAGTGCCTCTTCAATTCTCTCCAGGATGATGCGACTTAGTATTTTACTTGGCATAGACAAGAACATTATTCTGTGCCAGTTCTTGCAGGGGCCTCTCTTTGGTAGCTTGACGAAGTATTCTGTTTTCTAATCAGCGGTCACCTCTCCTTCCTTTTCAAAGCTTTTGCAGTAATAGCGCTAGCATATCCAGGGGCTGTTTTCAATGCTTTTTAGGGGAAATTCCATCCGATCCTGTTGCCTTCCCAGAATTCATAATGGTGTTTAATGTTTCTCTTCACTGAACACTACTCACGAATACCACTTCAAAATGTAATAATTTTAGATTTAGAAGTCTGTATATATATTCGAACTGGTGATTACTTTTCGCAGACGCTAGGTCAAACCACAAGTTAATAATACTCACATCGATTGCATAATAAACACCTTATAGGAAGGATTTCATGACTTCAATAAGAAAGATATTAAAATTTTATTGCCACTATAATTTTTCTCTCAAACTTTATTATTTAGTTACTTGGGATTGGTTTTTAAACACTCATTGATTTGTACATAGGTCACCTTTCTTCTCATATAACTCATGAGAGATGTGTGTTTCTTTTACTGTCTCAATATTTTTATCATCTCTTAGGGCGTTAACGATTTTTCATCTTACTAAGCTTCGGAAATATCTGAGTTCTGTCAAAGATTGACAAATTATTCTAACAGGAGAAAGTCTACTGTTTGACGTGTAGTACGTAGATAGGAGTGTGGTGAGAGCTCTCTTTGTGATCTGCCTTATCCTCTAAACCCTATTGTTCTTTCATGTTGTGGTGAGAGCTGTCTGCTGGCCGAAATTGTAGACTACAATTTACGTCATTGTTTACATTCCGAATGGAGGTCATGAAAAAAACCAATAACAAAGCTTAACCTTGATGAACTCAACAACCAATCACAGCAGACTTAGCGTGGGTGGATATGAATCGCAGATATATGGTCTGACCTTCGAAGAAATGGATACAAAGAGATGATAGAATAACCTTGAGCAAGCAAACAACCAATCAGAAGAGAATGCTACTCTGCTAACAATAACGCTAATACTAATGTACATAAATATCTATTGATTTTCTCAATAAACGATCTGTTGCCTGGCCCTTTTCTTCTGTCGTTACGGGAGGCAAGGTGAGTATTCATAGTTTACTCTCGGTGATAGATAGGTTGGTTGCTGTCATTAACAGTAGTGGAATTCCTCAAGGAAGTGAAGTGAGTTTAAGGAAATAGTGACATTGGAATTTTTATCACACAAAAGAATGTTTCCGTCATTGTGACTTTGTTATTCTTTTTACAGTGATTGTTTTTCTTGAAAAAGCAATTAAAGATTCTTGTACTTTCAAATCTGATCCTAACAAATCAACTCTTCAAAATCTTAAAATAATATTAGTTTTCATTAATCAATTTTTTTTCTCATTTTTATATTTTCCCTCCAAATATATATTTGTGTATATACAAGCTGGTTCTGGTCCAGAATCTTCAACACCACGATCATCATCTATTGCGCCTACACTGCCTAGTCGTAATCGACCACCAGTACGTGGTTCTGGAATTACAGTCCTCGGTCATGGCACTGGTGATGGTCCGTATTATTTAACTCCACAAGATGCTAGTCGTGCAAGGGATAAAACACCACAAGGCAAAGTATGTGTAGTGTTTTGCTTTTTGTTATTGCATTTTTTTATGCTTTCATCGTTACACTAAAATAGTTTTCTCTTCTTGTTTCGTTGTTCGGCATTATGCTATGCTATACCTAATGATTTAATGGTAGGTGGTGATTTATTTTTGGATTTGTTTTCAGCTGAATTCCTACAAACTGAAGTACATACCACGGGTTAAAGAATGCAAATGTTCTTTTGTTTACAGAGTCTCACCATGAGTTGATATCGGTTAGAGAACTATTGGGAAATCACCTGGGAGAACTGGATATCTGTTTCCTCCTAGTTTGAGACTCACTCGGTTGGTGAGTCTACTAATGAAGAGTCACAAACTATGCTGACGAAACAGCTATCCGGAAGTACTCCCTGGTGGTTTTTCAATGGTTCCTTCTAAACCAACGTCAGTTCATAATGATGTACCTACACTACTCAATAGGGATTGCAGGTACACCCATTGAAGAGTCCCGAATGGGACGAAATGTTATTCATCCACCATTAAATAATCCTCAAACATCGTTGAAGCTTCTGTAGTAGAATTCTACATAGTGTTAACGCAGACTGAGCATTTCAGTTTAATACAAAATTAACTTAAACTGTTTACTGTTGTTTTTTTTTTAAATTAATATTTTTCTATAGCCGTCAGCTAACAACAGTACTAATGATAATCGTGAATGGAACAATCCATCGAATTGGAATACAAATACAAATGCAAATACTACACCTGTAAAATCACAGTTAAGAAAAACTTCATCTCCATCAACACCGACTGATTTTGATGCGTATTATTCATCACATCAAACTGGAGGTCATAATCTAGCACCACCAGTGCCGCTTAACTATCCTGATGATAATGACGATGTTGATGTCGATGTTGACGGTGATGATGGTGGTGGTAATGTTGGCTATGGTTTAGATGATATTGACGATGAAATGACTAAAACTACCGTGGATGAATATATTGAAGATGATTTAGACGCATCAAGTTCATCACCACCAAATGATCATAATAATATTAATAATAACCTACCTAGAATGATACCAACATCTTCAATGAAACCACATGATCCTCAGCCTCATCTTCATCATCAACGTTCTAGTCCTAATCAACAGCAGTACACATCGAATAATTATCGACATAGTGGAGGTGTTATAGATCCTCATCATTATCAACAACAGCAACAACAGCAACACCAAAGACAAACTGCCTATAGAGGTTGTTCTAGACTGGATCAACGTGGGGTATTTATGAATACAGCAGAGATGGAATATGGTGAGCCACCGTTTGAAGATTATGTTATTGTTAATTCAGATGGTTCAGGTAAGTTTATGTGGTTTTCATCTCTCCTATCCTTAAAAAAAATATATCTCTACAGTCAAGTTAAATATATATGTATATATATTATATACAATAAAGGGGGGGGGGAATTGTGTAACAAGAATCCTACAAGAACACTTTACTTCACTTGTCAGTGTCAAATGTGATAGAGTAATCTGTTAACAAGGCAAAACAGTGAGACCTAATGGAACGACTCTAGAAGTGTTTAAGGTCGATGGAGACAGTTTAATATATCTGCGTTAACTGAGGTAGTTCCTTCTGGCTAGTGTACGTCATTGATTATCCTGGCATACAAGAAAGGAGACAAGTCTTCCTGTGATAATTCACAGGGGGGGGGGTTAGCTTGATTCATAGGTTACTTAAGGTTATAGGCTCAATAATAATAATGCGTAGACCAAGCGGTTTTAAATCAGGAAGAGGGTGTATTGATGATATCTACACCCTTTGACAGATTCTGGAACATAGGCATACTTACCGGTGGCGTCCAACAATCGTCATATTTCTTAACCTGAAAGCGGCATTCCATTCCATTGACTGAGAAGTACAATGGCGATGTTTGACGGTGAAGGGGGGATACCGAGAAAATAAATAGCAATGATCAAGGCACTCACTCTACTCGAACTCATGCAGCTAGCCAGGTGAGAACCTACGGAGAGTTGTCATCTGAAGTGATGATAACCAATGTCCCCATTTCTCTTTAATTTCATCATGCATGTACTAATCGACTTAACCCTAACTGACTTCAGCGATTCAGGGATTGACTTATTGCCAGAGTATGAATAACCTGGTTGACTTAGAATATGCAGGTGATATAGTCTTCTCTCCTGGGTGAAGACTCTGACAAAATAGAGCAGAGTCTTCTGAACACCTTGAGCAGTGGGAAATCTTTGAATGTTTCGCATGCTAAAGGGCCTGCTAACAAATGTAAGATGATGCTACAGGACTGGACTACTGCATTGACTCCTAGCTTAAAGAGAGGGAGTAAAGCGGTGGAGCATGTTGACCACTTCACTTATTTGGGAAGTTGCATCAGTCAACCCAGCGGTTGATCGCTGAAGAAATCTCGGAACGGAAACAGAGCTAGTTTCGTATATGCCAGTTTACGCCGTCTCTGGCGTAGACATGATATCTGGCTATCGACCAAAGGGCGGGTGTACTGATCAGCAGTTCGCTTCGTCCTCCTTTATGGTTGCGAGTGGAACATGGAGATTGAGAGTGGAAGACATGAAAAGCCTAGCTAGCTTTCTTTGATCATAAGTGTCTGCCTTCCGTCTACCGTGTTAGATGATGGTATAATAGGGTGAGTAATATTGAAGTCAGGCATTGGTGGTCGAGTGCTGGGCAGGCAAGGAGGGGAAATCAATCGACGAGGTAGTCGTGAAGTTACTACTACATCGATTGAGAGAGATGATTATAACATGTGTTGCGCATACCACCCTCCTCGATGATGGGCAATGTCAGCTGACTGACATAGGTAGGATGAGGTTAGAAATGAGATAACACATTATGTTCAAACCAAAACGGCTTCATCAGTCAATCAAATGCATAACAGTTAGTTTAAGCCAGCGAACCACATATGGAGGTGCAGACTTCCTGACTAGTTGAGGTCCCGGGGACGGTAAGAACCAATGTCGGCTGGAGGCAATTCGTGATATGGCTCAAAATCGTCGTTTTCCTTGGCTGTCGCAGATGCGTTCACTTTTTGTGATTTATGATATCCACACTACTATTCTTCTTCCTTCACTCACACTTCTGTTTATTATCCTTCCATCTTTTGAATCTCTCTTTATTCTCTTCTGTTACAAGGAGGAAATGTGGAGAAGGAAACTGTTGCACATCTGTGCAAAGTTCTGCGTTGAAACCAGTCAGTCAGTCAGAGTAATCTGTCGCCTCAAAAGAGAGTTTAAGGCTCATTACTGACGCCTTTTTAATCACTCACCAGTATTCGTTAACTGTGTCACTGTCAGCCAACTTATCCTATTCTAATGTGTCTATCTTAAATGAGGAAAGTTCATGTGCCTATAGAAGTGCCTATAAGTACTTGAGCCACTGTGGTTGAGTATAATTCCATATGAGATAAGCTTATATGTATGATGTAACACATATTGATACAGTATAAGTAACTGGTTGAAGTTTTATCTGTGCCTAGTTGGATAGGGTTGTACGAATCGTCTCCATCAAATACCAGTTATACATGTCTGTATTAGTAGACATTAATGTCTGTTCCGTTTTTTTTTCCAACTGTAATATCTATTCCGGTGATGTTTTCCGATAAATTTAGCAAAATTGTCTATATATAATTTCACAGATTAGTCGATTAATGCTGTTCATCACTATTGGAAAAAAATATTAGATTCAATGATCCCAGTTACACTCGCCTTTGAAAGATAACAGTGGCATTTCGAATTATGCAATCATCTGAAAGGCTCTAAATCAGTCAGACAAAATATCACTATATGTAATTTAGTATTACTATATTACTATATACCTGTCAAATTTATGACACCTCTATTTCGAAGTAATATTTTTTGAGTATTGGATTTGTAGGGATTTTGTTTTTCATCATCAGCTGACATCAGTTAGAGAACCACTGAAAAATCTGGGAGTACTGGACAACTGTTTCGTCAGCCTAGTTTGGGACTCTTCATCAGTACGCACCCACCACAGGGGTTCGAACCCAGGACCTTCTGGTTACAAGGCGAGCTCGTAGACCATTGAGCCACTGGGATCCGATCCAACGGTCCTTGAATTCTAACTTCTGCCAATTCACAGCATAGCGCGACCATTTCGCAATGTCTTCTTTGATCAGTTACTGCCTCATCTTCAACCTGTTGTACCCTACTGGTCACGGCTTCCCACTAGAACCCCAGGTTAGCTGCCTGAATAGGGCTAGTCGCTAGTGAGCATCAGATTAATTTTCAATATTGGATTTGTAGGGATTTTGTTAGATGGCATGGAGGATTTCATCATGAGCTGACATCAGTTAGAGAACCACTGAAAAACCTGGGAGTACTGGATAGCTGTTTTGTCAGCCTAGTTTGGGACTGACTCTTCAGCAGTACGCACCCACCGACAGGGGTTCGAACCCAGGACCTAATATTTTATGGACTAATTGATTGAATCGACCGACTTCTAGAGTAGACGCGTAATCTGAAAAGAAGAACACGGATATCATTCTCTACTGTAAAAAATTTGATCTTACTCCCTTTATTGAAATTTAGCAAATGGGAACCAAGTGTCTGAAATGATGGTACGATATGACATAGCTCAAAATCGTTGTCAGTGGCGCAGATGTATTCAGTCTGTGTAATCTTTCATATTCCTTTCTACCATTACTCACTCTGTTTCATTCGTATACTTGTCAAAACTCATTCTTTTCACTCATCTTCTTGTCTACCTTTGTGTGCTATTTGGAACGTGGGAACTCGAACTGCTGCACTTCGGTGCCACGTTCTATGTTGAATCCAGACAGACAGACGATATGACTAAAACCGAGTAGTGTTCGTTCGCTGATGAGACGAAGTGAAAACGACAAAGAAGCTGTTCCTCATCAATTGGAAAAATAATGCGTTTATGGTTCAACTAACCACTCATGTGCTCCAAGTTCGATTCCTCACTGACTGACTGACTGACTGACACACTCCTAAACTCTAGCCTAATTTACTAGATTAATAAGTTATTACGCAATAAATCCTGTAAATTGCGTGAACACTTCGTTCAGAATAAGGCTGTTATTATTATCAATAGTTCGTTTGTAAGGGTTAAATTTGTTATTCGAGTTTGACCAAGTGTGACGATGGATTTCTCACCTATGACATTGGTTAGTGGTCGCGCTAAATCACGAATCAGTAGAAGTTATAATTCATGCACTGGTAACTGAGATATCGGGTCCCAGTTGCTGAATGGTATACGAGCTTGTCTTGTAACCGGAAGGTCCTGGGTTCGAACCGTGGTGGTGGGTGAGTACTGCCGATGATTCCCAAACTAGGATGAAACATCTGTCTGGCAGTACTTCAGTTTTCAATGGTTCTCTAACTGTTATTATTATAATTATTATTAGCTGATAGTATGGAGTGGAGGAATTTTTCGGCGTAAAGGCTGGCAACTTCATTCTATCTGTAAAGACAGTACTTCTATTATTAATACTACTTTGTGTTCCACTCGGGAAGCAAGGGACGGAAATAATTTTTATTTTAAATAATATTTTTTTTGTTTACACAAATAGGCGAAAGCCTGAAGTTGCATATATAAACTATCTAAAAGATAGTGTACAGTTGATCAGGAATCGTGATAAAGTTCATTACTTTCTTAACAGTCTCAGTTTCTTGTGACAACCTCATATCTGTAAATTAGATGATAAGTAATAAGCTGGATGCTAAAGTGATAAGCAAGTGTAACTAGTGATGAAGTGATGATATTTCCTCTTAATATGAGGAGGCGTGAACTTAAATGCATCTGACTGACTGCTTTCAATCGTAGAACTTTGCACAGATGTGCACAAGTTCTACTTGCCACACTCCCTCCTTGTACCACACGAAGCAAGAGAAGAGAGTAAACAGAGATTCAAAAGGGAGACAGAGATAATAAACAGAAGTGTGAGTGAGGGACAAAGAATAGTAATATCGAAGAACAATAGAGTTTTCTTGGGTATTATAAATCACAAAGAGTGAATACACCTGCACCAGCCACTGAGAACGACTGTGAGCCATATCACCAATCGTCTCCAGCCGTCATTGCCTCTTACCAAACCGATAACACCAACTAGCCGACCAGGCAGTCTACACCTCCCGATGTGGCTGGCCGCCTTAAACTAACTGTTATGGAATTTGATTGACTGATGAAGCCATGCTTTCGAGTGACCACCAGTGGCTCATATTTTTCCAACCTCATCCATCCTATATCAATCAGGTAACATTGCCCGTCATCGAGGAAGGTGATCGACAGCTAGTCTTGCATGCATAACACATGTTATAACAATCTCTCTCAATCGATGCAGTAACCTCACAACGACCTCGTCGATTGATTTCCCCTCCTTACCTACACCTACCTACCTCTCGACCACCGATGCCTAGCCTCACCTCAATATTGCTCACCCTATTATACCACCACCACAGTCTAACACAGGAGACAGAACAAAGGCACTTATTATGATCAACGATATCTAGCCAGTTAGTCAGGGTTTCCATGTCTTCCACTCTCAGTGGCCATGTTTCAGTCACAGCCATAAAGTAGGCCGGAGCGAAGTGTTGCTGAGCAGCACCCACGTCCTTTGGTCGTAAACCGACTGGATATCTCGTTTACTTAACCAAAGATGGTGTATGCCTTCTCTATCCGTGCTGAGATGCCTAAGTGCATTTACTTCAGTGAAGTCTTTTTCTGGGCCCTATCGCCTGTAGTTTGCATGTATTGTTTTCAACTTCAAGCTGTGTACCAATTCTCTTTGGCTGCATAGATTAGTGTCATATTGTCGTCTAGCTATCTATTACATTATTTCAATATCAAGACTTCAGCAGTTAGGATTAGCTAGTGACTGTAAGTAAACGGTATGTTACCAGAATAAATTGTATTTAGATCCTAGTTCACTCATAATCCTGTCTTTTGAATCACTTAGCGACATGCTGTTTTTATTTCAATTACACGTGTAAACTAAGTGGATATTCTAACTGTAGAAGACAAAAAACACTTTTTCAAGGAATGTTTCTTTTTGGGGATTTGGTATCTCTAGACACCTTATCTTCAAACTACCATTTTGCACAGATCTTTCATGTTGTGCCACTTCTGGTCTTCATATTGTGTTTCGTTGTGGTTCCTTTCACGCTTTCCATGTATCTCCGCAACGCTGTATCAATTACTTTCTCTGACATTAAATCTATCTCCTTGTTATTTGATGTTTTTATGCCTTATATATATATATGCTACTGATAAATCTTTTCAGTAGCACACGCCACAGTAGTATGAAGCATTTTTTTCACTCCTATGTGTTCTAGGTGAAACAGGGTTTCAAGCTCTGACACTTGAAGTGTCAGTGGCGTTGTTGTTGTTGATGTTTTTACTCGATGGAGTTGTTATCTTCATACGCTCAACTTTCCCTCCTTACCACACCTACTGTTGAATAAGTTAAGTTTTAAGAATCTGTAAGTCGGGAATCAAATCGAGACCACGTGCTCGTGGTTGACGAGCATTTGACCATTGAACCACTGACGCATAAACAGAGTTAATAGCTGGATGATAGTAGTACTGGACAGCTATTGTTACGTCATAGAGTACATTTCTTCAGCAGTACGCTTCCATCACCTCACTGGAGATCGAACCTAGCACCTTTAGGATATGAATCTTGTTTATTGACCATTCATCCATTGGGTCATGATGCGACTGCCTACCTGAAATTGGAATGGAGAAAGGAATGAATCCAATTACTAACATTTACTAAATAACTCGTTTTTTCTTCACTAAACACTACTAATGCATGTAAAATTCCAGTTGATGTTATTAGTGAAGCTTTATTTCAGCCAAAATGTGAACAGAAATTTTCAGAGTATTTAATTCCAAAACATATCCTCTTCATACACGATTTACATGCAAAGTTATAGTCTTCAGTGTTTTCACGAGTTGATCACGGATTGATATCAGTTAGAGAACTACTGGAAAACCTGGGGGTACTGGACAGTTGTCTCGCCCTAGTTCGGGACTCTTCATCAGTACGCGCCCACCGAGGTTCGAACCCAGGACCTTCTGGTTATAAGTAAGCAAGCTCGTATGCTATTCAGCCACTGGGACCCGACTACTCAATGGCCAGCCCATGAATTCTAACTTCTGTCAATTCGTGATTTAGCGCGACCCCAACCATTGTCGTTGGTGGGACATCCATGCACACACGTGACATCTAATCGGACCTCACTGGTCACGACTTCTAACAAGAACTCCAGGAAACTCCATCCTGTAGCAAGTCACTAGCGAGCATCAGATTAATTTTCTATAGTTTGGTTTGTAAGGGTTAGTTATGTTTTTACGAGTTGATCATGGATTGATATCAGCTAGAGAACCATTGAAAACCAGCGAGTACTGGACAGCTGCTGTTTCATCCTAGTTTGGGAATCATCGGTAGTACGCACCCACCATCACGGATTGAACCCAGGACCTTTCGGTTCTCTAACTGATATGAATCCGTGATCAACTCGTGAAAACATAACTAACCCGTACAAACCAAACTATAGAAACGTCTTCAGTGTTCCATGTGACGTAGTGTTATTGCATATGAGGAGAGAGCCAATTCTGTACATTTTCCCTTCATTCCCCTCAAGAATTGCACAGCGTTTTCTTAAAAACTAACTAAATATGTACGCGAGTTCATTTGCTATAACTGCTTGATTAAAACAATAAGGAGGTCGTGGGTTCAAACCCCTGTGGTGGGTACGTAGCGATGAAGAGTCGAACCCAAACTAGGCTGACGAGACAGCTGTCTGACAGTACTCCCAAGTTTTCCAGTAGTTTACTAATCATATTGTAAGATAGAAATTTTGCTGGCCCAATGATTCAAATAGGCCGCCGTGTTGTATGATTAGTAAATATTTTTGTCTCATTTGCCGCTAACACTTACTAACAATATATTTTCTGCATAAAAGGTGTCGTCATCTTTTTGTAAACCCTTCAATTTTTATTTAATAACTTTCTTTTGTTATGAGTTATTAATATAGAAACAATCATAAAGAACAGTACTCAGCGCAAGCTCCCCCCCCCGCCATCCACTCTGTTTTCAAAAGAATCGCATATTATCCTTTACCTGATTGTATTTGATTCGGTTGTATTTCTTTGGCTTAACCATTCAATTTCTAGCTAATAACTCCGGGGTTCGAATCCTGCTCCACCTACTTTAGTCTAGGCAACTGGGTGGTAGCCCATCACCAAATCAGTGTGGCTTATAACCCACCCGCTACCAAGTTGTAGATGAGAGATCAAAGTTATCACCACTCAACTTCATTGATGCTGCTTTTTTGTGTTCTCGAAACTATCTGACTTAACTGTAAAGTTGCCCTTATGGGCATTATTAAAATCATCCATCTTAGCCACAAGTTCCTTCCATGCTTTCAATGCATCGAATCAGCATTATATAAATACTTCAATGAGTAATTTTATTCTTTCATGTTCCTAGTGGAACATAAAGCTTCAAGCTAGAGCTTTGGAGTTTCTCTGGCAGTGGTGTCTATTTCTACGGGATGGGGTCTCTAGCCTCATGCCCAACCTTCCCTGTTCATCGGTCTTATTACCGGCTTAACGAGATTTAGATGTGCGTCAGCCTAGGATCGAACCCCGGACCACCACGTAAGGCGTGGTTGGCGAGCGTTCTACTGTTCTGTACCACTGACGTACGAATAAGATTGCTAATAATAATGCCTTCAAGTTGCAATTGACCCGTTCTGTTGTGACGCTGTTGAAACCCGGTAGACTATCTTCATTTTGTGAAGGAGAGTGAAATTATGCTGAGTGGTTACGGACTTAATGATGATATGAAGTTGGTGTACTTATCGAGATATCGCATTGGTGCAGCGGCAAGGGCAATCCAATGCTGTAAATTCCTGCACCCAAACGAAAGATACACCAAATGTTACGTCAAAGGTTTGGGAGGCCATTTATGATATCCACTAGTGTGTATTTGAGACCGTTAAGGGCAATGATATGCAGTTAAACGACGACTCTGAGGAACTCGCTGAGTTTTTTTAATAGTTTAACGGTGTACAGAAATACCCTCGTTTCTCTCAATTGTATGGATGAATTGAACTCGAGTTCTGTTATTGAGGCAATCGATAAGAGATTACCCGTTCGCTTATCAAGAAACTTCATAAACATCACTTCCCGTTTAGAAGAGGATGGTCTAGATGCAGGGTTCGATGATATTTTGAGACTGGTGAAATACAGTGTCAACCAAGTTATGCGCAAGTTTACCTGTATATTGCATCCCACCCCCCTGGAATAAAGAAGTCAGAGAGAAAAACACAATCATTTGTGACGAAGGGCTCTCAGAGAAGTGGATATATATAGAGAAAGGTGTATGGTGTCTAGTAATCCATACGAACTTGATGAGTGTGACAGCTTTTGTGGGCGGATGTCCCCAACAGATAGGTTACATGTTGCGAGACAAAAATGGTTGTGTTTTAACCGTTTGAAAGAAAGGCATACAAAAGCAGACTGTAGGGCAGTGAGCAAGGTTAGTGGTAAGCTGAATGTGTTAGTCAGCGTCATCAAGTTTCGACTCTGATTCTTGTGATGATGATGTTGATGTTGGTTTAGTGAAGACGCCTGTTATAATTTTTATTATTATTGTTGTTCCCTTGGGTTCCTAGTAGAACATAGGGCTTCAACTGCACGTCTCCACTTGGTTCTGTCTTGTGCTGTAGTTTTCACCTGCATCCATGTTAATCCATACTGTTTCAGTTCCTCTTCACACGATCTCCTCTATGTCACCCTTGGGCGTCCCACTCGCCGCTTCTCTTTCGGGTTCCACTCGCCGCTTCTCTTTCGGGTTCCACTCGAGCTATGGCCTGACGCGTGATGTCACCCAGTGGCCTCCTCAGCGAGTGTCCAATCCATCTCCACTTTCTCCTGCATATTTGTTGAGCGATTGGTTCTAGTTTTGTTTGTTCCCATAGTTTCTTGTTGGTGATTCTTTCTGGCGGCCATCTGATCTTGAGTATAGAGCGAAGACAGCTGTTGATGAAGGTCTGCAACAGGCTGTTGAAAATATTCTTTGTGACCCACTGGCCAAGTTTCTGATCCGTATAGAAGAAGTGACTGACTTGACGTTTGTATTGAAAATCCGAATTTTGTTGTTGATGTTGAGTGACGAAGATTTCCAGATTGGTTTCAGGTTGATGAATGTGTATCTCGCCTTCCCGATTCGCTATTTGACATCCTCGTCCGTTCCTCCTGTATTTGAGACAATGCTCCCTAGATAAGTGAATGAAGTAACCTCTTTCAAATCTCTTCCGTTGATGGTGATTGGCTGTTATAAGTACTCCGATTTAATAATTGTACAGTAATCCTGTTTTATTTCTTTTTTATGTGAATGTAAGTTCTGATGTATTGTGCCTATAAACTTCATACATATTTTTTGTGTGAGGAGGGTGGTGGTGGTGGGGAGCAGCAGGAAGAAATAGTTTTCTGTTTTTAATTACTATTATATTTCATTACCTCTGTGGGTGTTTCTGTTTTATTCTATTCCCTTCCAAATTTATTTTCTTTTTTTTGACCATCTCTATGTACACAATATTAAGAAGTACAACGTGTTGATCGTGAACGATTTCGTCAACAACAACAAGGCCATTTAATGAATGATCATCCAGGGTAAGTTTGCCTGGTAAAATAAATTTTTATGCCGTATTTTTTGTTCAAGTGTTGGTTTGTAGGGATTTGATTGGTTACAGGATTTCATTCTGAGGTGACATTAGTTAGAGAACCATTGGAAAACTAGCTGGGAGTACTGGACAGCTGTTTCGTCCTAGTTTTTTACTCTTCATCAGTGCGCACCCAGTGGGATTCGAACCCAGGACCTTCCTTTTATAAAGCTAGCGAGCTCGTATACCACTATTCATGGGCCATTGGATCGGGTCCCAGTGGCTTAATGGTATACCAGCTTGCTAGCCTTGTAACCAGAAGGTCCTGGGTTCGAAACGTGGCAGTGGGTGAGTACTGATGAAGAGTCCCAAACTGGGCTGACGAAACAGCTGTCCAGTACTCTTAGGTTTTCCAATGGTTCTCTAACTGATGTCAGTTCATGATGAAATCCTGTATTTTTTGTTGTTGGTTATAATAATGAATTGTCTAGTTCTACGTGTATCTTGAATGGTGTTCGTCTAATGTTGTGAGATGACCGTTATTAATACAATTGGCAGTTGCGCTAACAAATTTTCCCAACCTAGTCGATTCGTGAGCCTTATTGTTCTAACCAAGATTCATGGAAAATTGTTTCCCCATTGAGATATATACGTGGTCAAAACAAGTGATTCAGTGAAGAGACTCTTTTCAACAACGAATTTGTTATCAGGTTGTACAATCGTGTATTGATGGGTTGTTTTTAAAAAATTATATCCCGTGAGGGAATTGAATCATAGGCGTGAATACACGATATAATAATAATAATAGTAGTATGAAATGCATTGATCTGAGAATAAAACTTGTGCACTGGGGTAGACTATAATTCCATTGTGGGTAAAATTTATTTTGTTAAGGTATCACAGTGTTATGCAGTAATATTTACTGATGACCGTGTTTCGAACACAATTTATTACTGCTCATAATCATATCAGGTCACTCACACAACTTTCTAACTTCGTTTGTATAATTCCATTATTTTCCATCGCTTGACTTGATTGGTAGTAATATTTTCTGTATTTCCGGTTTGAGTGACGATTCATTGCATCCTATTGTCCGTGTTGAGTGTAGATTCGAGGAACAAAGATTCAGTAATCAAACTCTCTCTCTACCTACCTACCTATATTACTTTTCAGAATTTTAACCCTCTCCCACCCTATTGTTTGGTTGCGTGTTAATGCATTCATGCAGTGCAATTGTTGACCTTTTTTTAAAATCACTTATCTTCGTGGGACCAATCAGTCTAACCTTAACTAAATTCTTATGTTCTGATAATCTCACTACTCCCGGTCTACTAGTTTGATTGACCTGTATATAGAGTACCTAACTCACAGTCATTGCAACATATTTTGTAAATTATATTATTTTGTCTAATTGAATCAACCGACAAGTTCCTTTAGCCTACAGAACTCGCCTCTGCCTGAGTGAGTTTGTAGGCTTGATTGCCACCACCCTAATTCCTGCTTAATTAAGAATCCTACGTAGGAGAAGGTTTTAGATGTCCCCTCCTTATATGGTACAACTTCTGTAGATGCCTTATATTCTCTCTTATTTATGTTATCATTATCAGTTTCCCCATTATTTTTATTTTGCTTTTGACCTTTTCTGATCTTTCTTCGTCTATCTGTTTCATTTCATCATTTGAGTTTTTTGTTGTACCACTTAATGCTACTGCTCGTTTTGTTAGACAGACACTTTATTAAGCCTGCCTTCACAGACAGATAACAGATGAGATGAATTCAAGTCTAAATATCTATTAGCAGGATGCGTTGGTTTCTTATAAATACTAGTGTGGAAAATACTACTGTAACAACGGAAGACAAGGGCCAGGCAACAGATCGTTTATTGAGGAAAATCAACACATATTTATCGATTTTAATGTACATTATTGTGGATTATTTTTAGTAGGAAATACAGTCTTTTGATTGGTTGTTTCTCAAAGAAAGTTAACCTTGCATCTCTTTGTGGCTGTGTCAGATCATCCATATGCAAACTGTATCGGCCTACGCAAAGCCTTTGTTCTCATTTTCTCACCAGCAATATTGGGGACATAAACATTGACGTCAATTACTGTCTACCAACTTTGGCTAGCAGCCAGCTCTCACCACACTACTACCAATCATGTCAAGCGATAAAAAATAATGGAACCACTATATAAAAGAAGTTAGAAAGTTGTTTGAGTACCTTGATATGATTATGAGCAGCAATAAATTGTGTTCGAAACGTGGTCATCAGTAAATATTACTGTATGACACTGTGTGACAGACTTTATCAAAATAAATTTTACCTACAATGGAAGTATGGAATGCATTTAAAATGTGTGGGATTAAAATCATAGTTGAATGCCAAATGGTAAAACTAATTAATGTCATCGATATAGAACAATTCATAAGATGGATAGATGTTGGCATGGGTGTTATAGGCATGGGTTAGTAGGCATTTGGAATAAAAATAAAAACGTCACGTAACATTGTGGGAAGTTTGATAACATGGAATTTAACATTGTACAGCTTGATAATAAATTTTTCGCTGAATCACTCGTTTTGATTTTCTAATATCAATATTAGAAACAACAAGGCGACATGATACCACCGGGAACTCAGCACTAGAAGACAAAAAGGGGAAACTGATTGTTTACGTGCACAGCCTTCACTGTGTCGTATCAACGGTGAAAATGGTTGACTGCGCTTGTACATGTATATACATATATAAATGCGAAAATATCCATTCAGACATCTATAAAAAACAAAATAATTGAGCAAAGAACATCCTTTTCGATAAATTCTTCTTCTGGCTCTGCAATTATAGATACGCCTATATACTTGGAATATTCTAGATTAGTAGTCAATAACAATATTGGTGTTTTTTGTCTAAATAATATCGGTTTGTTAAGTAAGATCAATGGAATTACAGTTCATTAACGATGCACAAGGGATAATAATAGGCATTAAACTGTAATAGAAACACATTCATCAACCTGAAACCAATCTGGAAATCTTCGTCACTCAGCATCAACAACAAAATTCGGATTCTCAATACAAACGTCAAGTCAGTCACTTCTTCTATACGGATCAGAAACTTGGCCAGTGTGTCACAAAGAATATTTCCAACAGCCTGTTGCAGACCTTTATCAACAACTGTCTTCGCTGGCTCTATACTGAAGATCAGATGACCGGAAAGAACCACCAACAAGAAGCTATGGGAAGAAACAAAACAAGAACCAATCGCTCAACAAATATGCAGGAGGAAGTGGAGATGGATTGGACACTCGCTGAGGAGGCCGTTGGGTGACATCGCGCGTCAGGCCAATGCTCGAGTGGAACCCGAAAGGGAAGCGGCGAGTGGGACGTCCAAGGGTCACATGGAGGAGATCGTGTGAAGAGGAGTTGAAACAGTATGGACTAACATGGATGCAGGTGAAAAGTACAGCAGAAGACAGAAGCAAGTGGGGACGTGCAGTTGGAGCCCTATGTTTCACTAGGAACTCAAGGGAACAATAATAATAATAAAATGTAATAGCAAATAGAATAGCAACTGAAATTAAGGAAAATTCCACAAAAATTCAGGATCATTCAAACCTAGATGGCCAAGGTAAGGACAATGTCTGGACACATAAATTAAGGTTCCTAATGTGAATCCCAACGACCAGCCTCAGCAATATTTAGTAACCGAACTCTTAAGGCGAAGTTAAGATAAGTTGGTATACGGTAAGTGACTTTGAAAGCTGCCTCGTTGACATCAGTCTTGTGTCCTGTATCCAAAAGATGAGATAGAATAGCGTTACGAATAGATTTTGTTTGTCCTTTACTTAACCACTTTGCAGGGTGATGCTCGGAAATCCGACGAGAAACACGCCTAATTGTACGGCCTATGCAACTAACTGGCTCACTCCAAAGGAACAGTCAAACTGATAGATACACATAGAAGAAGCAAAATTAGATAGTTTATCTTTAATTCTCGAACGTAAAATAGGGGTGTGGTTTTGAAGACACAGTGTAACTTAGCAGCAGGGAATGTTTCTTTTTACCGTCGCCTTCCTAAGGTGTTGTGTAAGTATCTCGTTGATGTTATCCTCGAGGAACTGAATTTATAAGAATAAGGCCTTTTTAGAAACTATCGGTTCCTTGGGTTCCTTCGACTTTTGATTCATATACGTATCAATAAACTTTTCTGGATAACCGTTTTCACTCAGCAGCCGTTTAGTAGTATTAAGTTTTTCATCATCTGAGCTTTAAAATAACTTTGGTGGCACTAATTACATTAGTGAGTTAAAACAGTCAACAGCCAATAGGATATCAAGGTCATAAATGGGCGGAGGAGAAATTAGGCCTAGAGATCAATAAGTGGTGTGAGAAATTACAATCAGACATGTACAAAGGACACTTATAAAATTATGCTAAATATCAAGTCGTTGACTCGACATCAATTATTTTATTTTTTATAAAAGTTGATGTCTGAAATAAAATGTGATAGCCAGTAGGATATTTGATTCGTGTATTTAAAAAAAAATTAAAATAAATAAATAAAGAATCACATTATTTTTCAAGAGTCGATCTGTAGGGATTTGATTTATTTTTCATGTTTTACCAAAAGAAAAAATCACGAGTTGGTGGTAGAAATTAAAATTCATGAGCTAGCTAGCCATTGAAGAGCCGAGTCCCAGTGGCTGAATGCTCTGCGACCTCGGTAGCCTTGTAACTGGAAGATAGTTCCTGGATTTGAAACCCTGTCGGTGGTGGGTACTTACTGATGAAGAGTCAGTCCCAAGCTAGACTGACGATGGTTTTTAATGATTCTCTAATTGATATCAATCTGCGGTCAAAATTGAATAAAAAACAGACTATGTAAAATGAAACAACTACTCTAAAGATAAACTATCGCATTTGACCACTTCCATGTGTATCTACCAATTCACCTGCTCTTGTGGAGCGAGGTATATAGGTCGGTCGATGCGTGTTTTATCTAAAAGAGTCCAAGAACACTATCCCGCCTGGCTACGGAAAGGTAACAACGGAGCAATAAGGAGCGCCATTATTGAACATATATTCAACACTGGTCATTCGATTTGCAAGGAGAAGTCGTTCAAAGTCATCTATAAAGATTGAATTAAATTTGAAATTTCTTTTTCGAACTCAAAAATGACGAATATTATTTTGAAATGTAAACAAAGGCCTGTCTGTTGAATTCTTGATAACTTTGTAGGATAAATTTTAAAAGCTAGCGGTTTTACTGAATTTAAGACTAGAAGTTAAATGGTGGATAGTGACTAGCAATGGAATCCAAGATGAGCATTTCGTCCATTTCGGGACTCGTCAGCTGGATGTACCTCCATTCCTCAGTGAGTCAGTGATGGTGTTCCCATCGAGGCTCGAACCCGATGCCCATAGTAGGAAACATTGAAGCGTTATTCACTAGAGCACTTAGGCCACGAGAGCCACTGTCTCTTGTTCAACGGGTCATATAAATTATTTAATTCAATTATCGATTTTCCCGTCAATTGGTTGGACCGAAGTGCTCGATCTCAGGTTGACACGTCTGTTGGCTTCTTGTGCAGATGCTTCGACGATGTCTGGGTATGTAATTAGACGGTAATTGGTGGATGGTGTCTAGCAGTGGAGTAATCCAGGATAACGCGCATTTCGTCCTATTTGGGACTCGTCAGCTGGATGTTATGCTAAGTTGTGAAACTACATTTGAGTGATGATGTTTCTACTTCAACTCCGAACATGCATGTACATTCACAGTGTGTTATCCTACCCATCACCGAATAAATCATAACGAAGAGGAAGACAATATCATGGTATGCGTTCAGACAACTGACTGACTGGTTTCAACGTGGAACTTTGAACAGGTGTGTACCAGTTTCACTTCCCGCACACAAAACAAGAAAAGGGAGTAAAGAGAGATTCAAAAGAGGGGAAGATAATAAACACAGACAGAATTATAAATCACATAGAATGAGTTCATCTGCGACAGCCATTGACAACGGTTTTCGAACCATATCATCAATTGTCTCCACCTCCAGCCATTGGTTTTACAGTCCCGAGGACCCCAACCAGCCAGCCAGGTAGTCTACACCTCCTTAAGTAACTGGCTGGCTGGCTTAAACTAACTGTCTTGTGGATTTCTTTGACTGATGAAGCCATGTTTTGTCTTTGCACCACTAGCTAACTCTTTTCCAACCTCATCTATGCAATGTCCTCGAGGAAATCTATCGATTGCATGGTGGTATGCGTAACACATGTTCTAACCGTCTCTCTCAATCGATGTAGTAGTAGCTTCACAACCATCTCGTCGATTGATTTCCTTCCCACTTAACCACCGATGCCGAGCCTAACCTCAATATTACTCACCCTAATATACTACCGCCTAACGCGGGAGATATAGCACAGGCAACTATGATCAAAGACAACTAGGCAGGTTTTTCATGTCTTTCACTCTAAATCGCCGTGTCTCACTCACAGCCATAGAGGAGGACGGAGCGAACTGCTGTTGAGCAGTACACACGTCCAGACAAAGCATAATTTAGTAAATTTAGTACTTACAAATTACTAAAATAAACACAGCCTACATGTAGAGTTGTAAGTTCATTGTGCCTTATTGAATCCTTCAGTGATATAGAAAGATTACAGCTCTGTCACCACCGTATTCGTCTTTCAACTGGGGACTTTTGTGTCGCTTTCGTTGTCCTTCTAGACGATATCTTCAGCATAGGTTTTAGTTTGCAGAAACAATTTTATCATTCATATAGAATTAAATGAGTTAATTCCATACTAAAACCTACTCTGAAGATGTTGTCTACAAGGGGGACAACGAAAGCTTAGCAATTCAATCAACCAACCACCTCCTCAGAGAACACAACTACATCAAAATCATCCATCTGAACTACAAATCTTCTTTATGTAGTCAACAGATTTGAAATCTTTTTCATCCGATAATTTTTTATATTTTTAACCTATTCAGTCTGATGTGAGATAATATTGATTGTAATCTTTTTGTTTTGTTTTTGTTTCTTCTCTTTTGCTTTGTCCAGTTCCCAGATAAGTAATATCAGTAGAATTGTTCGAAATCCAGCATCGTATCTTACAAATACTACCAATGTTCAAAGAAGAGGTATACCAGATATGGGACCACTTCCAGATGTAACTGCTGGTACAACTGTAACTGATGCAAGATATCGTCAAGGCACAGATGACAGTCATAATAACACATGTGAAATTCCTTCAAACATGGGCAATATTAATAACAATAATAATAATAGCAGTAATAAATTAGTAGACAGATATCATCATCCGGTAAGTGGGTAAATTCACTTCGTTTACGTATCTGTCTGTTCCGCAGTAGGTTGTTTTCCTTAAAATATATTTCTAGCATAGACACAATATTTTCAAGAAATATATGCTATATTTGAATAAAGCAAGAACAACAGTGGTTTGTGCAGAATAAGAAGATGGTACCATCATTGCTTATTTCGTCGGCTTCTCATCAGTTCAGCAGTCTGCTTACAGCCTAAATAAATTATTAAGTATACCTACAGAAATAATTTTAACACAATTACATACCCCGAGAGTTCATTTTTAAACAAAAATCGATCAATATATGCATACAGCAGTTATAATTATAATAATCACTGTAACAGCAGCAACATCCAGCGCCAATCACCATCAACGGGAGGGATTTGAAAGAGGTTACTTCATTCACTTATCTGGGGAGCATTGTCTCAACTTCAGGAGGAACAGACGACGATGTCAAATCGAGAATCGGAAAGGCGAGAAACACATTCATCAACCTGAAACCAATCTGGAAATCTTCGTCACTCCTCAGCATCAACAACAGAATTCGGATTTTCAATACAAACGTCAAGTCAGTCAGTTCTTCTATACAGATCAGAAACTTGGCGGGTCACAAAGAAAATTTCCAACAGCCTGTTGCAGACCTTTATCAACAACTGTCTTCGCTTTATGGTGAAGATCGGGTGACTGGAAAGAATCACCAACAAGAAACTATGGGAACAAACAAAACAAGAACCAATCGCTCAACAAATATGCAGGAGAAAGTGGAGATGGATTGAACACTCGCTGAGGAGGCCACTTGGTGACATCGTGCGTCAGGCCATTGCTCGAGTGGAACCCGAAAGGGAAGCGGCGAGTGGGAAGTCCAAGGGTGACATGGAGGAGATCGTGTGAAGAGGAAATGAAACAGTATGGACCAACAAGGATGCAGGTGAAAAGTACAGCAGAAGAGAGAAGCAAGTGGAGACGTGCAGTTGAAGCCCTATGTTCCACTAGGAACCCAAGGGAACCCCAACCATAATAATAATAATAATCACTGTAATTATCATACACAATGGAATCTTCGCAGTTACGTAATCAAACGAAAGAGAGAGAACAAAAACATCCAATTACCAGGCAGGGTGAGAAAAGACCGATAATCTCTTCTTTCGGAACACATAAATCGGGTTTCGCGAGCTTGATAGAATTGGTTCAGCAAACTTGAGGAGAATTCAACTCTTCTGTCTGTTGATAATTTTGAAGGATCTTTCGATATCCACCTCATAAACCTTGTCAAGGAGATGCCTGTCAGTGGCACTGTTCAAAGCATTTGTTCACCGCTAGAGATGTAGGCTTTTTCGTACGTGTTCAGAAAATCAGAGATATACCCCTCTTTCTGACCTCCTAGTGTAACTGCTTCCGCAGATACATGTACTTTTGTATACACAGATGGAGTTAACGTGAAAAAGGTATCTGTCGACGTTTGATTTCACTTGCACCGCCTGTCACGAAAAGCATTTTCAACAGCCAACTGCAGACTTTTATCCACATTTTTGTTTCCTTCGCTCACTCCATACTGAAGATCAAGTGGCCGACAGGCCAGTCAGAAAGAATTAGCAACAAGAAACTTTGGTTGGCTAGGAACAAACCAACCAAGAGTCGATCGCTCAACAAATATGTAGGAGAAAATGGAGATGGATTGGGCATACACCTCTTAAGAAGCCGTCGAATGACATCGCGCGCCAGCCAGCCCATTGCTCGAGTGGAATCCCAATCGGAAGTGACGAGTGGCTCGTCGGTTTGAGGGTGATATGCAGGAGATGGTGTGTTGGTTAGGAGGAGATTAGAGATTATGGGCAATCGTGGGGCCGGCCAGCTGAATAGGATAACAAAGAATAGAACAAAGTGGAGATGTGTTGTTGAAGCCCTATGTTCCACTGGGAACCCAAGTAAACAATAATAATTGCTAGAGTCACCATAAACTTTAGGATACGCACCAAACACGTTTTATAGATAGGTTTAAAAGATGTGTAAACAACAATTTTATGCCCTATCTCTATAATATTTTTTATATTTTTCCTTTGCATGTCCTTTATCCACTAGGCACCAATGGATTCTCGTTGTTCTCCTACCAATCATAAATATGCCACTCGGCCTATATCAGAACCGATAAGAGGATCAAATGATTATGGAAGTTAGTTGCATTCCATTGTTGATAATCACATTCATTTCATCATTTTAATTCAATTCACCTTCCCTGTTTTGCATATATTTAATGCTCGAATGCAGTTAGAAGTCGACATTTTCTCTCGTATTTGCTTTCATCCATCATTTTACGCTATTTCGTCCCGAGTGGAACATTGGGCTTCAAGCTATAGCTAGAAGTCAATTAATGGATGGTGACTAGCATTGGAATCCAGGATGCGCGCTTCGTCCCTTTTGGGACTCATTACCTGGATGTACATGCAGTGACTGACTATGTTCCCACCGAGGCTCGAACCCAGTGGCCATAGTTTTAAACGCCAAAGCGTTATCCACTAGACCACTTGGGCCATGCATCCTGTTAGTCACCATCCACCAATTAACTTCTAATTACATATCCTGACATCATCAAAGCATCTGTACAAGAAGCCGACATATCAACCTGAGACTGAACACTTCGGTCCAATCAATCAACGGGAAAAATCGATAATTGAATCAAATAAAATACTTATAATTTGAAACTGATGCAACTATAAGAATGAAACTGTGATTGATTATCTGTGGAAAATATCCTTCAAAAAGATAAACCTCTTTCTAGGCGGATAACTGACAAAAGACACATCTCTACATGCTGTCAGTTAAATTTCCATGCCTTCACCAAGTCTCTGATCCGTATAGTCAGTGCTACTATACGGATCAGAGACTTGGCGCGTCATAAAGTGCATCTCAAACAAACTACAAACCTTCATTAACAGTTGTCTTCGCTCAATACTCAAGATCAGATGGCCGGTCAGAAAAGATCAGCAACAGAGATCTCTGGGAGCGAACCAACCAGTAAGCGATTGTGAAACAAATAGGCAGGAAGAAATGGAGATGGATTGGCCATACTCTTAGGAAACCATCAAGTGACATCACTAGACAAGCCATTGCTCGAGTGGAATCCGAAAGGGAAGCGGCTGGTTGGTCGTCCAAGGGTGACTTGGAGGAGGTCATGTGAAGAGGAGATGAAAACGTGTGGGCAGACATGGAGCCAGGTGAAGACTCTAGCAGAGAACCGAACGCAATGGAGACGCACGGCTGAAGCCCTATGTTCCTCTAGGAATTAAAGGAAACAATAATAATAATCACCTTGTTCTTCAAACCAGTCTTGTTTAAATCAAATACCCTAAGTTAGTTTCCACCCGTATCACCCCCTGGAATAGATTAACAACAGCATTAAAAGTTCCTCTTGGCGCCTTATTCGACACGTAACTTCGTTATTATCATTATTTACCAGAAGAGAAGTTTCCTGGAGGTCAAATCATTGAAGGACACTTCGCTGGGATCTCACAACCGCCTGTTTTGGAACCTAAAATATCCTATATGGAACCTGTGATAAGTAATGTCACTCTTGGTACAACTGGAGCTCCACTACGTCAACTTAATTATCAGGCTAATGCTAGACAACAACTGGTGCATCATCCATCAGGTTTTCAGGCTATGACTACTGTTCAAGGCGGAGATGTTGTCTATCCTGTTGTCAATAATCCTAATTTTGGTAGGTGTTTTTGTTTTTGTAAATTGACTGTATTGAATGATGAGTAAACTTTTTAACAGATCTGGATTTTATGAATTATATTTTTTATTTGATACTGTTATTTTTTTTGTGTGTGTACAAAAGTTAGGATCAAGGATTTTCTTTTATCCATATTTGGTTTTATTCGTGATTACTTGTGTTTGAGTGGTTTCAACGTAGAACTCCGCACAAGACGTACAGCAGTTCCACTTGCCACACTCCTTCCTTTTGGTACACAAAACAAGAGAAGAGAGTAAAGAGAGATTCAAAAGGGAGAGAGAGAGAGATAATAAATAGAAGTGCGAGTGAGGGAAAAAGAATAGTAATATGGAAGAACAATAGAGTTTTATTGGATATGATAAATCACAAAGAGTGAATGCATCTCCGCTGTTATTGTGAACGGGGATTTTAAGCCACATCACCAAGTGTCTCCACCTCCAGCCATTGGTTTTACCATCACGAGGACCCCAAACCAGCCAGCCAGGCAGTCTACACCTCCTTCTCTACGTGACTGGCTGGCTTAAACTAACTTTCTTGTGGATTTGATTTGACTGATGATGCCATGTTTTGATTCGCATGTTAAGTCATAAGAAAAAGGCGTAAGCAACGAAGAAAATTTTCTTTTCGACGATTCATTCTCATAAGTTACAGGATTTCATCATGAGCTGACATCAGTTAGAGAACCATTGGAAAACCTGGGAGTGCTGGACAGCTGTTTCATCAGCCTAGTTTGGGACCTACTGTTCATCACCACAGCTGGTTCGAACACAAGACCTTCTAGTTACAAGGCGAGCTCGTATACCAGTAAGCCACTGAGACACCACGATCCAATGACCAACCCATGAATTCTAACTTCTGCCAATTCACGATATAGCGCAACCGCTAGCCAATGTCTTCGGCGAGTATTTGTCCTCACATCCGAACTGCTGCACCCTACTGGTCATGACTTCCCACTGGAACCCCAGGTAACTACCTACCTGAATAGGGTCAGTCGCCAGTGAGCATCTTATTGATATTCAAGTATTAGTTTGTGGATTTGACTGACTGATGATGCCATGTTTTTATTTGACCGCCACTAGCTCTTTTTCGACCTTATCCTATGTCAGCTTATGTATTTCAAATTTGCTTTCCTATCTCACTTTGACGTCGCTGAAATTTGACACTGCGTCACAGGTAGATTCAAACAAAAGAAAATTAATCCATTTGATACTGAATCTGTACAAACAAACAGTCTGAATTGTAGTGTACTTTTCGCGATTGTGAGAAGTAGGAAATGCAATTTTTTAACTGGTGAGGATTTCATCCTATTTGTTGAACGAGTAAGCCATAATTCTTCTGTGGGCAAAGTGAAACTATCACAGCCAATATCACAGTGACCTTGAACAACCAATCAGTATTCAGATACAAAAAAGTTGCATTATCGTTGAAAAATGCACTGAAAAGCACTGCAAACATGATATCGCACTATATATAGTTGTCCCGTATGTGTTGTAAGAATGTCTCGCAGCTACTACACAGATGATCTGTAGAGAAATCATAACATGCATGGTAGATGCATTCATCCAGGTGACTGTAGGTCATAGTACTTTGAGATCCATTGGTATTTCTGACACTGTTCTTTAACCTACCCCGAAATCTAACCATAATCCTAACTTAAACCATAAGCCGTAATCTTAAAAGCCCTAGCTAAAAGTACAGATTTGCAGAGAAAGTACCTAGAAAATAAGCAGAATACGTTATCTACCTTTTCCAAGTTCAAAAAGGCAGTCATGATTTAATTTTTAGAATGACCATACGTAGCCTTCCCTGTAATCTGATTGGTTCTTGAAGGTCAGCTCTTAGAAGACTCTGATTTTGGCTGTTATACTTTAATTTCACCCTTCTGTGATTAGAATAACTTACATGATTCGGTCACTAGGGTGTAACCAGTGTCGTAAGTAGGTGTTGACTGAAAAGGCTATCTGTCGACGTTTGATTTCACCAAAGAGCATGTTGTCCCATAAACGGGAACCAACTTAACTAGCTGCAGGATCGGCTCTGGTTAGTGATACCTGCAATATTATCACCTATGAAATCAAGTTGAATGAAGACAGGCTTTTTTCAGTGTAATTTGTTTGTCATTAGAGCCTTCATATCGCCACAAGTTTGCCGAAGTAATCTCCATCAAGCTCCTGAAACCCGATTTTTGTGTCTAGAAAGAAGTGGTTTTCAGTCTTTCCTTGTCCTGTCTGGAAACTGAGTGCTTTCATCCTCTCTTTCATTCGATTACGTAACGCCAAAATATTCCACATTGTGTGTGATTATTATTATTGTTTGGTATAAAATGATTATTATTAGAAACATTGTATGCATATATTAATTTTTGGTTTAAACATGAACTCTCTGTGTATGTAAGCAGCTGATGAGAAGTCGACAAATAAAAAGGATGGCAGTATCTTGTATTCTGTACAAACCACCACTGTTGTTGTTCTTGCTTTGTTCAAATTCATAAAGGAGAATAAATGTATGAAGCTATTATTATTATCATTACTATTATTATTATTAATATTTATACGAGTTTGTCCACGGATTGATATCAGTTAGAGAACCGTTGAAAACCAGCACTGGTGTACTGGACAGCTGTTTTGTCAGCCTAGTTTTTGACCCTTCAGCAGTACATGTAACCACCACATGTGTTTCGAACCCAAGACCTTCCGGTTACACAGGGCTAGCGAGTTCGTAGACAATTAAGCCATTGGGGTCGGATCCAGTGGCCAGCTCGTGAATTCTTACTTCTACCTTGTAACTGGAGGGTCCTGGGGTACAACCCCAGTGGGTGCGGGTTGCCAATGATTCCCAAAAAACCGGGACTGGCTGCCCAGTACTTCAGTGCTCGTTTTCAATGGTTCTCTAACTGATATTAATCCGTGGTCAAACTCGTATAAACAAAAATCTAATCCTTACAAACCAAAAACTTTTGATAATTATTATTGTTGTTATTTTTTGAGTTGTATTTACAGACAGTATTGTAATTGTCTTGTTATTACTTCCGTTTTCACTTTTACTCACTAAAACTAACTTGTTCGTTTTGTTTTGAGTCTTTTGATGGTTACCTTTTGGTAACTAATCTTCCAAAGCGGGTTTTTATGCTGTGCAAAATGTTTTTTTTATTTGCTTTTTCTTCTATTCCATACTTTGTGAGTTTTCTTTTCAACTAAATACATGTTTTCTTATTTTCTTTTGGTTGTTTTTTCTAGCTACCGGTAGAAATTTCGAAAATGACTTCACGTCTGGTGGTGGTGGCTTATGGGAAGCTGCTGAATTCTCAGATGAAATTTTAATGGAGGTAAGTTTCACAGACTTCAAGCTCTGTAAACTGCTAAAGAAAAATATGTATATATTAGTATAAAACCATAGACTAGTGGTTGATTGAGATGAATAGTGTTCCATACACCACTCACATATCAACCAGTAGTAGTGCATACCTTGCTAAGGTGACCTAAACGCCGGAGGGCCGTTCCACTTGTTCGGGGCTGATCTAATCGGCAGTGTATCCCGTTCAATTCAACTGAGAGAGAGTTCAGTTCACGCCATCCGATATTTAGGTAGCTGCGTAGTCGAACTATTATTATATTATTATTCCCTTCGAACATAGGGCTGGCTTCAACAACAAATCTCCACTTTGTTCTATTTTCTGCTGTCCTCTTCAGCTGGCTAGCTCCACGACTGACTATAATCTCTCATCTCCTCCTCATCATCACCACACTATCTCCTCCATGTCATCCTCGCACTGATGACACACTAGTCTCCACCCATAGGGGTTCCATTCGAGAAATGGCCTGCATTGCGCGAGATATCATTCGACATTCACCTCAGAGTGTGTCCTATCCATCTCCTTTTTCTCCTACATATTTGTTGAGCAATCGGGTCTTGGTTAGTTTGTTCCCACATAGAGGAACCGACTGAATTAATAGATGCTGAAAATCTGGACCTTGGTTTTTATGCTAAAGAGTGCAGAAGATTTCCAAACTGGTTTCAGGTTTATGAAGGTGTATCTCGCCTTTCCGATCCTGACTGGCTTTAACATATTTATTTGTTCTATCGCCTATTGTTTAAACGATTCTTCCTAGGTAGATAAGTGAAGGCAATAACCATCTGTCAAAACTCTACCGTTGATAGTGATTTGTACTGGTTGTCGTTACTGCTGGCTGGTTGGTTATCTTCATCACCTCCGTCTTCTCCATGTCCACCTGCAGTCCCGTCTTCGCCGCCTATCCGCGTCTTCTGCCAGTTTGTTGGTTTACGATCTTGTGTAACATTGAACATAAGTCATCCACGCGCGAAATCCAGATTTTCTAGAGTCTTATGGTCGGTCAGTTCAGCGTAATCCTTCTTTCTCACTTCCCACACTCTGACGCACAATTCAGTTTACCCTCAATAAGAATATCATTGGTGATAATAGTCAGGCAGTTAGCCTTGTCCTTACTCCTGTATTCACTTCAACGGCTTAGCTGAGTTTTCTTTTGTGGATCACCTGATGCGTGGTTATCCACATTATTTTGAGATGTGACGGCTCGAATGCGAACAAATATTTGACAGAGGTAAAAATATGCAGTTTAAAAATTACGCCAATCGATAGCGTCTACTGATAAGTAGTTTGTATTTTACAAGTAAAACATCAATAACCTGATTAATAGCTGTGTCAACAGCAAAATTTCAAAATTTGAATAAATAATAAAGTTAACAAGGTAAGTAGCTTCACATATCTGTGCGACCACAACAAATTAAGACACCATGTAAAACCACCGCCTTACTGATTACTACAAAGTTAAGACAAAACCCATAGTAGCGTTTTTAGGAAATTCATTTTAACTATGGATGAAGTGAAAACCCTAATGTGAGTTTTTTACATTTCCCCTGTGAATCACTATTACCACCACCTCTGATGATGAATGAGTGTAGATTGGTTGTGAAATTCTCTTGGTCTTCGTGGTCGATTTACTCATGAATTTATGCTTTTCCCACAGGGTTTCATCACTAGGTGATATCGGTTAGAGAAAAATTGGAAAAGCTGCAGGGAATACTGGTCAACTGTTTCGTCCTATTTTTTGGCCCTTCAGTAGTACTCACTCACCGACAGGGTTTCGAACCCAGAACTTTCTGATTACAAGGCTAGTGAGCCTGTAGACTATTCAGCCACTGGAATTGGATCCAGTGGCCAATGCATAAATTCACGAGATTCCACCCCCACTTGTCTTCGTCAAGTGTTTATCCTCACGCCCGACGTCTCTAAAACCCAATACTTGAATATAGATCTGATGCTGACCAGCGACTGGTCCTATTCAGGTAGGTAGTTAGTTATCTGGCTCTAGTGAAAAGTCGTGGGGTAGAGTAGGTCGAGTGTGAGTACAAATACTCCTGAGTTATAACATTGTCTAGAACCAGCCGCGCTGTATCACGCGTGAATTGGTGGCAGAAGTTAGAATTCATGGTCTGGCTGATTATTGGATCGTGTTCCAGGGGCTTAATTGTCTACGAGCTAATTGGCCTCGTTATCGGAAGGTCCTGGCTTCGAACCTCTATCTGTGGGTGCGTACTGCTGAAAAGTCAATCTGAAACTAGTCTGATGAAACAACTGGCTGACTGTTCAATACTTCCTGTTGGTCTTCCAATGGTTGTCTAACCGATGTCAACTAATGATGAAATCCTGTAACCAATCAATCAAATCCCTACTTGATTATGCTTATGTATTTATTTTCCAATATATGACTAGATTCTAGGAGTGATAATTTATCACAATGTGACAGATGTGTATTCACATTTCATCTGAATTAGGATATGACAAATTTTTTCATCAAGTCTACCATCCTTCCTTGTACTAATCTATGAGCTTTGACAATATGGCCATCATTTCTTTCTTTACACTTTTATTCCATATAACTGATATACAAATACTGGATGTAACGAGACTGAATGACAGTTTCAACATATAGAAAGTTCCATAGAAGTGCAGTTAGCATGTAGCCTACAAATATACACAAGTTGCCACACACGCCATGTGACCTACAAAAAAGGGAAGAAGAGATTTAAATGAATTACACTAAGCGCAAAATGTCCCAGGGGAGGAAAAGTGACATGCGAAAAAATGACGGTTTAGCGGATATGAGGGGTCATGAAGAGGGAATGCCTTCAAGCCATTGAGGACGATTTTGAGCCATATTACCCAGTATTTTTAAGGCATTGTGGTTCTTAAGAACCACTTCGAAGTCCCCAACTAGGTAGTTGACACACCTCCCTATATTATAATTATTGTCTATCGCCTTGGGTTCCGAGTGGAACAACATAGGCGTTCAACAATGCATCTCCACTTTGTTCTACACTCTGCTGTCCTCTTCATCTGTCTGACCCCATGATTGCCCATAATCTGTCACTCCTCCTCCTCATCACCACCACACGATCTCCTCCATGTCATCCTCGCATTGACAACCCACTCATCGCTTCCCATTGGGATTCCACTCGAGCAATGGCCTGCATTACGCGCGATGCCATTAGACGGCCTCCTCAGTGCCGAACGTTCAGTCCATCTCCATTCTCTTCTGCGATTGGCTCTAGGTTGGTTTGTTGGTGGAGTTTCTTGTTTCTTATTCTTTCCGGCCGACCGGCCGTTAGATTTTCAGTATAGAGCTGGCGACGATAACTGTCGATAAAAGTCTACTGTAGTCTGTTGGAAATGCTTTACTTGATTCACTAGCCAATTTTCTGATCCGTTTAGAAGAACTGACTGACTGACTCCATATCAGTGTCGAAAATCTGAATCTTGTTGTTTATCTTGACGCTGAGTGAGAACAGAAGATTTCCAAACTTATTTCAGATTGATGAAGGTGTATCTAGTCGTTTCAATTCCCACTGGCTTTGACATCTTCATCAGTTCTGTTGCCTGTGGTTGAAAAGATTCTGGCTTCCTAGCCAGATAAGTGAGGAAAGTAACCTCTTTTAAATTCCTCCCGTCGATGGTGATCTGCGCTGTTTGTTGTTGTTGCTGTGATTTTTGTTCGGTTGTCTTCATCACCCCAGTCTTCTGTATGTTCACCTGGAATCCTGTCTTCACCACCTGCTTCTTGGGACAGTTTGTTAATTCTCGTCTGCCTCGTATGTGTGACATTAGACATAAATCATCCACATGCAGGTCACGTGCTGCGCATGCCTAACCATCGCCTCCCCCGACGGACGGGCATTACTAGCTGATATAGGTGCAGGTTGGAAAAGAGTAAGTGGTGGCCAAACAAAAACATGACCTCATCAATCCATGAAATCCTTGACAGTTAAACTGAGTCAGGTAGGGAGATGCAGACTTCCGGGTTGGGGCCCGCCTTCGGGACTCTAAGAATCAATGGCTGGAGACAATAGGTGACATGGCTCAAAATCGTTGTCAATGGCTTACGCAGATGTATTCAGTCTCTGTAATCTTTCATATTCCTTTCTACCATTACTGATTCTGTTTCACTGTTATACTTGTCAAAACTCTATTGATTCTCTTCACTCATCTTCTTGTCTACCTATCTGTGCTATTTGGAACGTGGCAATTGGAACTGCTGCATTTCGGTGACAAGTTCTATGTTGAATCCAGCCAGCCAGCATGCGGGAAATCCAGGTTTTTTAGAGTCTTCTTATAGGTCAGTCCAGTGTATTCCTCTCTTCTCACTCCCGACGTACAGTCTGACGCATAATCCAGTTCACCATAATTAAGAATATCACAGCTCTCTGTCAAAGATTTCATGAAGTGATGTCAGATTTTGATTTGCCTTTCCCCGCCCCCCCCCGCATTAACTCTTTTTCAACCTAATCCTATTTCAAGTTAACATTGCTTATCGACAGAGATGATAGCTCAGCATTTGTAACATGTGTCCTAGGCATCTCAATCTCTGTAGCTTCATAACCTCTTTGGTTGACTTTCTATCCTAACCCCCTCCCAACACTCTACACCCGTGATGTAACACGTAGGAGAGTTTTCTTTATGTGTCTTTTGATGTGTTTGCGTGAACAGGTCGTCTCTAGATTTACCAATATTGCTGGCTTATTCTCTTTTCGTTATTATTGTTGTTATTTTTTCTATTAATCGTTGGATAGCCTGAACACAATGAAGAAATTAAAAAGATAACAATGGTGTTAGAATTATGCGAATTACTAGCTGAATTAGCTGAACGTCGAGCATCAGCACTAGCCGACTGTACGCCAACGCGTGTTGTCACTACTACTCCTACTACTACTCCAACCACTGAAGACGGGACTGCTACTACTCCTACTAACATAGATCCTTCTAATCATGAATCCATACCAATGAATTCAGATAATCTACAAGAGGATAAATCATCGATAAATGGAAGATCTGAAGGCAACAACAATCCCTGTCTTGATGGTGAGCATACTGGTGACAATGGACAGTCAGAAATGAATAAAACGTCAACTGCACTTAAATTTGTTTCTGAAGCTCAAAGGTATGTGTGTGTCTGTGTGACACTGTAGTTTATTTATTTATTTTTTTAAATATTTTTGATTATAGCTTGATTCCACACCGTATCTTTTGATACAAGTATGGAATTTTCAGCATGCGATATCGGCAGCCCAAATTTAGCAGGTTGACCATTGATATCGGCTGTGCGTCGGCAGGGGATCGAACTCCGGACCATGTGCGCATGGTCGGCGAGAGTCCTAACCGCTGTGCCACCGATGCACGTTGACAAGTGATTATACTATTGTGAATGCAAATTTGTTTTTTATAGTTGACTGTTAATCATTACCGGCGAGGTGAGGATCTGACTCATTCATTCATTGTCTTAGACATTCAATTTCCAATTGAGTAGGTCTCAGCTTCAAATATCACTGCACCTGTTATGGATAAAATTTTATTTGAATTTTGATAAAATCACACAGTGTAGTCTTGTTCATACAGTGTGTTATATTTACTACTGATATGACCACACGTTTCGAACACAAATTATGCACTGCTCATTATCTCATATCAAGGCACTGCTCACTTTCTTGCTTCGTCGTTTATATATATATGAGTAAAAATTGATAATTAGACATTTGATCAATAAAATCAATAAAGCGAAAATATTCATTCAGATATCTATAAAATACAAAATAATTGAGCAAAGAATATCCTTTTCGATAAATTCCTCCTCTTTTTCTGGCTTTGCAATTATGTATACGTTTGTTTATATACATGGAATATTCTAGAATAGCAGTCAGTAACAATATTAGTGTTTTTTAAATAATATCCGAGAAATCTGCTCGGATGAATGTCTTGATGGGGAACCTAATAATACTAAACGGTTGCTGAGTGAAAATGGTTATCCAGAAAAGTTTATTCATAAGAATATGAATCTAAAATCAAGGCGGTCCAAGGTACCAACAGTTCCTAAAAAGGCCTTATTCTTACAAATTCAGTTCCTCAAGGATACTAACAAAACGTCTTATGAATGCGACGGTAAAAAAAGGATTCTCCACTGCCGAATCACACTGTGTCTTCAAAATCACCCACCCCTACTTTGCGTTCGGGAATTAAAGATAAACTATGTAATTTTGCCTCTTCCATGTGTATCTACCAATTTAACTGCTCCTGTGGAGTGAGCCAGTTGGTTACATAGTCCATACAATTAGGCGTGTTTCTCTTCGGATTTCCGAACATCACCCTGCGTAGTGGTTAAGTAAAAGACAAACCAAATCTATTCATAGCGCTATTCTATCTCATCTTGTGGATACAGAACACAAAATTGATGTTAACGAGGAGGCTTTCAAAGTCATCTCCACCGCATACCAACTAATCTTAACTTGGCCTTAAGAGTTCGTTTACTAAATATTGCTGAGGCTGACTGTTGGTATCTACATTAACAAGCTTAATTTATGTGTCCAAAAGAAGAAGCTAGTTCAGACATTGTCCTTACCCCACTGGCCATCTAGGTTCGAATGACCCTCAATTGGTTGTGGAAATTTCTTTAATTTTAGTTGATATTCTATTTGCTTTTATATTTTTATACTTATTATAACTTGTGCATCTTTAATGAACTGTAATTCCATTTATCTTTCTTTACAAATCGATATTATTGAAAAAAACGCCAATATTCTTATTGACTACTAATCTGGAATATTCTATGTATATAGGCATATATATAATTGTAGAGCCAGAAGCGGAAATTATCGAAAAGAATATTCTTTGCTAAAAAATTTTTTTGTCTTCTAAATGTCTGAATAAATATTTCCGCTCTACTTGAAATCTTTTTCAAAATTGTTTTATTCCCATTTCACTTATGCAGTATTATGCATTTCTCTTTACTTATTTATAAATGTGTTAATTTTTTGTTGTTTTGCTGGTTATTTTTAGAATTGTTGAACAAATTGTACTCTATCGACGAGTTCTTTACTATTTGGAGTATGTATTTGATCAAGTGAAAAAAGCTTTTCAAAATGGTCGATTAAAATCCACGGCGACTGCACGAAGACGTGAGTTATTATCATATTGGTTACAGGATTTCATAATGAACTGATATTGGTTAGAAGAGAACCATTGGAACAGCCAGCCAGCTGTTTCGTCAGCCTAGTTTGGAACTGACTCTTCAGCAGTGCGTACCTACTGGGTTTCAAACTCAGGACCTTCTGCTTACAAAGAAAGCTCGTACACAATTCAGTTGGTGTGTGAGTGCTGCCGATGACTTCCAAACTAGGCTGACGAAATAGCTATCCAGTTCTTCAGTGCTGGTTTTCAATGGTTCTCTAACTGGTGTCGATCCGTGGTGTCGGACCCGAATTACGTCTTCTGTTGTTGCCTTTTCGGAATGATATTATGTCCTGCCTCCAAAAGATATATTTCTTGTCAAACGATAGTTATATGTGGGAGCATTGGAAGTATCAGGCTACTTCTGTGACTTTCCTGTCTTTGGTAATTGGAGGAAGCTAGACAGCATTTGAGTGTACTTCTGTAGTCCCTGAAAATGACATTCCCTGCTGCGTTGTTGAGAATAGCCTTTACCAGTCGACCATTACTGCTAATATGGAGCTAGGTATATCGGTCTTTTGATTCGGCTTTTGTCCGAAAGGGTGTAAGAACACTATCCTGCATGGTTACAAAGAGGTGGAAGTGGACCTGCAAAAGGCATAATCACCGCAACATCTGGTCGATAGTGATTATCTTATATATACAGCCTCCATCTTTAAAGTTATCTGCAAGGCGAAAGTTAATTTGCCCAAATCTAAGTACCCGACAATCATCTGTATTGCTGAAGTCATATTTAGACATCGAAATAGAGAAGCCGCATCTCTGCATACAGAAAAAGTTTGTCCAACCCCCCCCCTCCAACTTTCATTGTCTTAATCCCGCTATGTTAATGTATAGTAATCTCCACTTCATATTTTGCTTCTACTTAATCTTCGTTTTGTTTATTCAATTTGTATACTCTTCCTTTATTGCGTCAATTGTCTCTATTACTGTTCCCACTATTCCACTCGTTCCACTTGTCATTCTAAATCAATTTTGTTTTGTGACGTTAAATTCTATATTATCAAACTTCACACAGTGCTACATAATATTTTTATTTTTATTCTATTTGCCTACTAATGCTATAATTTTACACTCCTTCCAACTTCTTTACATCCTATGAATTGTTCTATATCAAGGACATCAATTGTTTCGCTACTTAACATTTAATTATGATTATAATCACAAACATTTTAATTGCGTTTCATACTACTATTATTATTTCGTGTATTCACACCTTTGATTCAATTCCTTCACTGGATATAATTTCCTAAGAAAAGCCATATATATATATATATATACGATTGAGTAGCTCAGTGATAAATTCCTTGCAAAGAGTCTCTTATCTGAATCGCTTGTTTTGATTTTCTATATGTCCCAATGGGAATTTTCCATGTAAATATATATTTTTATATGTATGTATGATATTAGAAACAGACCAGTGACACGAAGCCTAGAATCCTAATCTTCCGCTTCTTGTAGCCCATTAACAAGACTTAACTTCCCCCATTTTAAGAAACACATGTTGCCCTAGGTGACTGAGTTCATCAAAGGTCTGTCACTAGGTGTTTCTGTGTGTGTTGATAAATGACACTACCTTTTTATTTGGGGGATTAGGTGTAGCACTTATTTTACAGTATTCATTTTCTTTCCAAATCATTTTAACTTCACAATCTGACACCGTTGCAAGACGCAATCCACCAGAGTGTGTCATCTCTTCTGCGTGTCAATTATCAAGTGAAACTTTCAAGTGAGGTAGGCATCATCAAATCCCCATTAATGCGTAAATATTCTCACACTCAATTCGGGAAGTACCCTTAGTGAATGGTATCTCACTTGAAATAGAGTACTATCACAGTGAATGTGGTCACTACACTGATCAATAGTGAACTGATATACACTTTCTTGGTCTTTTATTTCAATTCTAAAGTCACTTGAGTTTTGATTTCTACAACTGTAGACTCTCTTTTTTCCCGCAAATTTAGGTATTTTTTAAATTTAAACTCTACATCCCCTAAAGCTAATATTTTAATAATAATAATAATAATAATTTGGTTCTTTTTGTAGGTTTGATCGACTGTAATACCCTGTATCATCGTTGTTATATACGATTACGACAATTGGCTAGACAATCGCATCGTGAAGATCTGATTGAACCAGTTGGTAGACTTTTAGCGAATATTACCGCCAATCGTCTTATCTTTCAGTATGCATTGGATCAGGTTAGTGTTGTATACTTTCCAAACTGTTTTTTTTCTCTCATTCAGATACAACTAATTAGAATATGTTTAAAGGTCAGTAGGGATTTCTCAGTATGACGCCTAATATTACTTAACAATTGTATTATTGGGGTATGTGCTACTGATAAGATTTATCAATAGTATATATAAATATAAAGAAATGTTCTTCGGCGTAGAAATATCAAATAGCAGGGAGATAGATTTGACGTTAGTCAGAGAAAGTAAATAACTCAGCGTTGCAGCAAAACATGGCTGGATTATCAACGGGGACTCGCCTCTTGGCCTCAATTTGATAGAGTCGATTCCTGGTGGGGTTATCGCTGCTACTTAGAGCTGAAAAGTCTCAAACTAGGACGACGGGATAGCTATTCAGTATACCACGATTTTCAATGGTTCTCCAACTTATATCAAAGCATGGCCAAACATGTAACAGAAATGATATACATATTTGTATTCAATGCAATTTGTTTATTTTCGTCATTAACTGGAAGTGCGTTGGTGGCATATTGGTTAGGACTCTCGCCGACCATGCACATGGTCCGACGTTCGATGCCCAGCCGACGCACACCTGATATCAATGGTTGGCCTGAAAAATTTAGGCTACCGATATCACATGCTGGAAACTCCATAGTTGTACCAAAAATACGGTGTGGAATTAAGCTATAATTAAAAAAACTCATGTAGAAAACCACTAAACAAGAGAAAAATTACTCTTCTTATGGATTTTAGTCTAATTTGGTTTCTAATGATGAAGTTTCACTTGAGGCACCTGACTGCCACCATCACTATACTAACCGGTAAAAAAAGTAAATTCGAATTCAAGTGTTAGTTTGTAGGAATTCTATTTCATTTCTTGCAATATTTCATCATGAGATAACCACTGGAAAATCAGCTGGGAGTACCGGGTAGCCAGCACGCACCCACTGACAGAGGTTTGAAGCTAGAACCTTCCGGTTACAAGGCTAGTGAGCTCGTAAACCATTAAGCCACTGGGAAACCCGACCTATCCAATGACCAGTCCATGAATTCCAACTGCTGCCAATTCATGCACGCTGGTGCGTATTTGTCGTCACACCCGACCTGCAGTAACCCAGTGGTCACAACTTCTAACTAGAACTCAGGTAACTTACTAGCTAACTACCCACCTGAGTAGAGCTAGTCTCTACTGAGCATGTGATTCAGAATTCGAACTGATAAACTGTAAAATGAATATATATTACTTTCTCATCAACCTCTTTATATTTTTTGTAGTGTTATGCCGCTGAAATGGATGAATATATTGGTGAAATTGCATTGGTAAGTAAAATATTCTCTTAGTTATTTTTAAATTATTTTTTCAATTTTTTCTTTCTTTCATTTCGCGAATTCTCAGTTACACTTAGTGTTAGCAAAACTTTAGAGTGGTTTTAAAAGTATATTCCTAAATGTTATCAGTTTCAGTGAAGACAAGTTTTGCTAGTCCTTGGCGGTAAATGTTGTTTTCAATGGTGAGAGTCCTATCTAGACAGTAGGTTTCAGAGTTAAACATGTAAAACTGTATCTTCATCCCAGTATATATGTGGGGTGGCTTATTGCATCAGAAATTCTTAGTCTTTACGCAAGAATATCCTAGTGGCACTGATTCAAACTGAGTATATCCTAGGGATATGCCTTTATTATATCATGTTTAATCCTTTGCCTCCCGAGTGGAACATCATAGGGGTTCAAGCTGTTGGGCTTTGAAGTTTCGGTAGCAGGAGTGGTGGAGGGTTTGCTAGCCTCATGCCCAACCTCCCCTCTTTGTCGGGCGGCAGATGTGTGCGTCGGCCGAGAACCAAACTCCGGACCACCACTCGAGGCATGGTTGGCGAACAGTCTACCGCTGAACCACCTACGTGCACCAGCCAATGCTTTACTCACAATTCTGTTTCATGTAGACAGTGGTTGAAGTGTACGGTCGGTTTTCGACATAGAACTTTGCACATATGTGCGGCAGTTCAAGTCGCCACACTCCCTCCTCGTAGCACACAAAGCAAGAGAAGAAAGTAGAAGAAATGCATAATATAGACAGTAAACAGAGGTGTGAGACAAAGGAATAGTAATAACGGAGAACAAAACAGTTTCATTGGAAATCATAAGTCACAAGGAGTGGATGCATCTGTGCCAGCCATTGAGAACGATTTTGAGCCATGTCACCGATTGTTTCCAACCATTGGTTTTACCGTCCCGAGGACCCCAACCAAGGAGTCTACACCTTCCTACGTGGCTTAGACTAACTGTTGTGGATTTCATTGACTGATGAAGCCATGTTTTCGTTAAACCGCCGCTAGCTCTTTTCCAACCTGACCCTATGTCAGCTAACATTGCCCGATGTCGAGGAAGGCGATGACTAGGCATACGTAACACATGTCCTAACCATCTGAGTCGATGTACACAAATCAAAATGTATTTACCATCTCATCAACTAGCTGCTGACAATTATGGGTAGATTTTGTTTTGATAAAGTCTCACAGTGTTACTGTATAACACTGAGACTTTATCAAAACAAAATTTACCCATAATGGAATTACACTCTACCACAGTGCACAAGTTTTATTCTTATATCAATAGCTGCTGACAAGTTTATAAATTGCTTTCTTTTCACAAGTATTAATATTTGTGGGGATTTGATTGATCTGACGAACTGATACATATCGGTTAGAGAACCATTGAAAACCATATAGTAGTAGTTGAACAGTCGTTTCATCCTAGTTTCAGAGCCTTGAGCGTTAGATACCTATAATCCTCTCCAAGAATAGAATGTATGACCTTCAGTTTGTGAACACGTAATGTATATTTGTGTCGTACACCTCTGTACTTAGCAAAACCCATCATAACTTATTTGAGGATTATTAATTGTTTTTGATCAAATCCTATGGCTTAGTTATATGAAATGTATTCACTGTCTGTCGTAACGTTGTTCTAACAAATATTGTTGATAGGTCGCTTTCCGCTGATTGGTGAAAAGAAACAATATTTCTGTTTAACACAAAGGGCTTAAATGAAGCCTGACTTTCAACCATCGGAACATGGATAATCAAACATTATTTTCCAAGGCTTTTACGTGGATAGTTAATAGTGCAATAGGCATTTGGTTATCGATTAAATCTGTTACTGAATACAAATAGACCACACTGAATATATCGGATCAACAACAATACAATTTGATGATACTATCGTAAAGGAATTTATAAAAAATGATATGTACCCGTCGCCAATTTTGGATATGATCATTAGTGCGCTTGGTTTTTGAGCTAACGAATTTTCTACCCACTTGATTCTAACTAATATTAGTAACAGCAACACAATACGATACCACTGAGGACGCGACACAAGAAGAGAAGACAGACCGGCTTCCCACTAGAACCCCAGGTTAAATGCCTGAATAGAGCCAGTCGCTAGTGAGCATCAGATTAATTTTTAAGTATTGGTTTGTAGGCATTTTGTTTCATTGCATGGAGGATTTCATCATGAGCTGACAGCAGGTTGAAGATGATGCAGACACGGTGAAATGGTCGCGCCATGTCGTGAATTGGCAGAAGTTAGAATTCAAGGACCACTGGATCGGATCCCAGTGGCTCAATGGTCTACGAGCTCGCCTTATAACCAGAAGGTCCTGGGTTTGAACCCCGGTGAATGCGTACTGCTAAACAGTCAGTCCCAAACTAGGACGAAACAGTTGTCCAGTACTCTCAGGTTTTCCAGTGGTTCTCTAACTGATGTCAGCTCACGGTGAAATTCTCCATCCAATCAAACAAAATCCCTACAAAACCAATACTTGATAAATTAGGTCTATATAGCACAAAAGCAACCAATCACAGTGAAGGTTACATATTTCCTACATGATGAATTCCCAGAACTCAGTGCAGATTGAATTTGGCGCCCAAGTTATTGTCCTTTTGACAATAAAAGCTCTTTAATGGAATCGTCGAGCTTAGGAGACGCAAAAATAAATAACAATAGTTAAATCTATTTATGATAACTATGCTTCATTCATCGTCCAGTCAACAGTAAAGAATAGACACTTAGATGAACTGACCTTGGACCGATCAATCAGATCGCTCAGCAATACAAATGGGTGCTTTTCATAATATATTCTTTGTAAGTTTCACTCTCACCTTAAGCGATAGCCCTACTTTAAACGTAACCTAACGTTAACCTTGAGTCAGGATGAAACTTGCAATGAAGATTATGAAAAGCATCTATCTGTAATCCTGAGCGATCTAATTGGTCAGCTCAAGGTTGTTTTTTGACCGACCTTGGTGTCTATTCCTTACATTCTTCTATCGTTTGTGGCATTCCGTAAACTTTACATTAGATAATTGTTATTTAGGTGTGTAATTTCACTTACAAAAATCTTTTTTTATTCCTCTTCTTCTGCTAGTCTCTTCAAAGATACAAAGCTGGCATCACCCTGATCCATGGTCTATGTCAACATGCTAAATCACAAAGAGATAAAACCCTATTGGCTGATTGTATGCGCCTGTTAAGAGATCGTTATGCTTGTTTATGGTCAACTGCTACAAAACCGAATCCACAAACTGATAGAACACCAACCTTATGTCCAAATAATCCTACAAATCTCCTAATTCCTGACGCTGTTGCTGCTGCTGGTGGTATGCCTAATCGTTGTTTCAATGAATCACCTGGAACAGTCAATTTTGGTATATCTGGTGGTGCAGCAACTATGACTAATGGTGGCACACCAATGCCGGCATCACCTTTACGCTGATGTTATTATTATTACTATTATTATTCCTCACAGTACATTGTATAATTTCGTGGTATATTTCATTTTCGTTCAGAGTCTCTAATTTAGTGGTGTTTTGCTTTTGTGTTTTTTTTTCAACACTTTCATCTCGCTTTGTCTTATTCCATCCTTGCATATTTGCATAGTAGAAAGTTGTTTTGTTATGAAGAATGGCAGCAAGATGTGAAACACACAGCGAGGTTGGGGGGCGGGCGACAGGAGGAGAAGACATCGTGTCGGAAGAAGGTAACCGTTGTGTTCATCTCTTCATTCTCTTCTTCTTCTGTCTTCGTCTTCATTATTTCACCAATTTATACAATACTCTTTTATCTTGACTACTATTTAATTATCATGTACAAATTCAACTGCATTATCAACCGTATTTTACACCACACTCCCTCCATTCTCCGTTTTTGTTTTGTTTTTATTTTTATTTTATATATATATATTTTACTCGATCAAGATATCACACATCATACTACTGAATTTTTCATTTTTCAGTAATATCATTATTTTTGTTGTTTTTTTAAAATAATAATAATTATTATGCTATGGTTTTTAGGATTTCTCTCTCCTGATTTTTGGCTTTGTATATCCTCACATCTTTCTTATATATATGCCTCCTATACACGTTTGTTTGTATTTTCTCTCCCTCTTTCGATTTATTCAGCTTGAATATGTTTCGTTATTTCTGTGTGCGTGTGTTGATCGGTAGTCTGGCATTGTTTGTTTGTTTTGTTTACCTTTTCAAAGTTAGCGCGGATTTTAATCTTTGCGTATGCTTGTTATGCGTGTTGTCTAATATAGTCATTATGACTATTACTACTACGAACGATGACGATGATGTTTGACGATCAAGGGAGAATGTGAGAATGAACCTGGTGGTATAATATTGTATTATATTTTAAATATAAACATATGCATATATATATATATTATTTATGAAAAAAAAGCCCACTTCTTTGGTGGTAATTATCAACAGGTGATGTTGATGATGATGGTGATAGTAATGTGTTTTACTTTTTAAAAGCAAACCATAAACTTCTATACATTATTTCTACTCCTTCTTCTTCTTCTTCCTTACTCTCTTTTAACTTGTGTTACACGTGTGTAATACACTTCTCATTGAAATAAGACAACTGGAATGGGATTACATCATTATTATGTATGTGTTGCTTCTCGTTTATTTTTTTTTAAAGTTCTAATGAGAGGAGAAAAAGAGTAATTCTAAATTAATGACTAATGTTCAGGTAGTTAGTTAGTGGAGAGACAGTATTATTATTATTTACTGGATGACGACGCCTTTCGAACACAATTTATTTTATTGCTGCTCATAATCATTTCATCAATTATAGCCACACAACTTCGAAACTTTCGTTTTATAGTATTATCACTTCCTATTCGTGGTCTTACAGGTGGTAGCAGAATTCTCCAGGTGTCCTCATGGACAGGTGTTTAATCATTCCTATTACACGTATTCTCTTCAGTTGATTCGATAAATAAAGCTTCATTTATCAATCTCTCCCTCCACCCTGTTAATTGTATTAGATTTTAAAAGTGTCATCTCATCCCGTCCTGTTGTAAGGTTGTGTGTAATTGCATGTGGTGTAGTGCTATAGCTTGACTATTCTCCAGATTTCTTATCTTATTGTCAAGTCAACTAATCTAGATTTTGCTTCTAAGCTTTTATGCTCCGCTAGTCTGACTGACTGACCCCGTTCCACTACTTTGACCTGACAATCAGCGCAGACCAGGGTACTAGATAAACTAATTTTTTCGTTGAATTGCTCCTGCAGGATTGATCCTTCAACCGACAAAGCTTGTTTCTAATTGAGTTTGTGGAAGCAGTTTCAGTGCGACCACTTTTATTCCTGCCTGCATTATTTAGAATTCTCTGTAAGGATTCCGAGGTTCCTTCTTTGTATAGAAATTGCCTATTGTTGGTGCTGTCATTATCTGGTGCATGTTTGACATGCATATTGTCATTGATATTATTATTATTATCATTATCACAACTATCACTATTTATTTTATTTTACATTTGCCTACATACTTCCTGACTAATTTATCAGGGTAATTATTAGGTTTCAAAGCTTCTGTTGTATGTCTCATTTCCTATCTTAGATTTTCTTTGATTCTACTTTGTTTTCGTGGACTAATACTTAAACACTTCATCAGTCATATATATTGACCTAAGGTGGGATGATCGAAAATCGAAATATCTGTTTGAATGTGTGAGTTTTCTATAAACACTAGTGTGTGTTTAACTTCCCATCTTCTTTCCTCTTTACGCTACAATCTAACATTGGAAGCTGCCCTTCTTGACTTTCTAATTCATAAGTGAATTGAATTGCCTCCACCTTTGAGTTAATGTGTTCGAAAAATTTATGTATATCCTGTGCTCTAAGTACAGTGAGTGTGTCATCTACATGCCTCCAGCATACTTTTGGTGTATGGCTGAATATTTTAATCGCTATGTTTTCCCTATCCATGAATATATCTGCGACAATCGGAGATATTGTTGACCCAATGGCAACTCTCTCAGTTTGTTTGTATATTTTCCCTTCGAATTTAAATTCTGTGGATGTCAGGCACAGCTGCACTCCTAGCATTATGTCCTCAAGTGGCACTTTTGTTCTAAGTTCAGTTTCTTGGTCAGTAATGAGTTCGTTTGGTAAGTGAACCTTTATTCATTGAAATAACTGAAGAGAATACGTGTAATAGGAATGTTTTTTTTATTGAACGCTAGTCAGTAACTAGTGTAATGTGTCTAGTCCTATCTTCGGTGCAGACTGAGTTCTATCAGTCATGTTTGCAATGTGGCCACCATGCTAGGTGGCTCGCCATTACGGTGCACTGTGAATTGTTGGTACTAGATGGTTGGAGGCAATCGGCAGGAAGCCTTGGACCTAGGTTTCGTGCTAGTTGGCACTCAAAGGTCAGCAAGGCGTATCTGCAACCTTGAAGGAACTGATGTCCCTTCTGAGATTCGAACCCGCATCACCCAGTGCTGCAGTCAGAGACGTTACCACTGAGCTATTCAGGCTCGCGACTGACCTGCTGTAATGGCGAGCCACCTAGCATGGTGACCACATTGCAAACATGACTGATAGAATTCAGTCTGCACCGAAGATAGGACTAGACACATTGCACTAGTTACTGACTAGTGTTCAATCAAAAATATCCAATACAGTCCTACAGGAGGTTAGTTGCGAGCCTGAATAGCTCAGTGGTAACGTCTCTGACTGCAGCACTGAGTGATGCGGGTTCGAATCTCAGAAGGGACATCAGTTCCTTCAAGGTTGCAGATACGCCTTGCTGACTTTTGAGTGCCAACTAGCACGAAACCTAGGTCCAAGGCTTCCTGCCGATTGCCTCCAACCATCTAGTACCAACAATAGGAATGATTGAACACCTGTCCACCCGGACATCTGGAGCATTCTACTACCACCACGACGACGACGAATAGGAAAGAATAAAACGAAAGTTTCGAAGATGTGTGATTAGAATTGATGATGAAATGATTATGAATAATAAAATAAATTGTGTTCGAAAGGCGTCGTCATCCAGTAAATAATAATAATAATACTGTCTCTCCACTGTGAGATATATCTAATAAACAAATTAATGTGGAATTACATACTATCACAGTGCCCAAGTGTTATACATATTCGAAGTAGGGATCATTCACTTTTACGATCTGAATCCACATTTTGTTATCTAACTTTTAATATCAATCAAATCATTGCAGGTTAACACTTCAGAATTAATTCGATGTTCACTAGTGACTTACTGACTGACTACGAGATGCAGTTACTTGAAGATCTAATTGAAAGTTATAACTAGAGGGGTTTATCAAGTCGGTTGTGAGCACAAATATTCACCTATGACATATGAACTGACGGTTGTGCAGTTGCATATCACGACTTTGAAGAAGTTGGAATTCATGGATTGACCATTGAATTCCATCCGAGTGTCTGACGACTGATCAAAGGGTCTGCCTTGTAGCCTGAAGGTTGTAGTTCCCCCTTCCCGGTCATGGGGTCATGCGCACGTAGAGCTGGACTGACTGACTGTTTTCAACGTAGAACTTTGCACAAACGTGCACCAGTTCCACTTGCAACACTCCTTTCTTGTAGCACACAAAGCAAGAGAAGAGAGTAAATAGAGAGATAATAAACAGAAATATGAGACAGAAAGAATAGTATTATGGAAGAACAATATAATTTTATTTGATATTTTCAATCACTAGGAGTGGATGCATCTGCGCTGTCATTGAGAACGATTTTTTGGCCATATCACCAGTTGTCCTCACCCTGAGGACCCCAACCAGACAGTCTACTCCTCCCGACGTCACTGGCTGGCTTAAACCAACTGTCATGGATTTGACTGACTGATGAAGCCATGTTTTCGTTTGATCACCACTAGCTAACTCTTTTCCAACCTCATACATCCTATGTCAGTCAGGTAACATTGCTCGTCATCGTGGAAGGTGATCGATGGCATTACACGGTGGTATGCATAACACATGTCCTAACCATCTCTCTCAATCAATGTAGTAGTAGCTTCACAACCACCTCGTCGATTGACTTCCCCTCCTCACCTCCTTATCAATCGACCACCGATGCCTAACCTCAATATTGCTCACCTTATTATACCACCACCTAACACACACGGGAGACAGAATGCAGACACCTATGATCAAAGACAGCTAGTCAGTCAGGCTTTTCATGTCTTCCATTTTCAGTGGTCATGTCTCACAGCCAGCCAGCCATAGAGGAGGACGGAGCGAAAGTGCTGCTGAGGAGTACACACGTCCTTTGTTCAATAACCAGCCGGATATCATGTTTACTAAGTCAGAGTGAGATGGTATATGCCAAACTAGCCTTTTGTATCCGTAGTAAGACGTCGTCAGCGATCAGCCTGTTGTGGCTAATGCAACTTCCCTCAAATAAGTTAGGTGGTCAACTCTCTCCACCAACCACTTCACCACCCCTCTATGTTTTAGCAAGGAGTGAGTTGATGTAGTCCAGTCCAGTCCTGTAGCATCATCTTACATTTGATAACAGGAGCGAATCGTATGCCAAACATTCGAAGATTTTCAATGCTCAAGGTGTTCAGAAAACTGTGCACTTTGTCAGTGTCTTCACCTAGGAAGGAAGACTATATACACTTCATATTCTTAGTCAACGAGGTTATTCCTTGGTAACACGTAGAGCTGGTGTCGCAAATTAGGATAAATCAGCTGTCCAATACCTCCTGGTTTTCAGTGGTTCTATGTTTGTACTCTGCATTGATGCCCTCGTGTAAAAATCCATCCAAATGGCGTTATTTTATTGGGTTTAATGCAGTATATTATCAAATCCTAACTGAACAAACTGCTCGGTAAATAAATTCTACCTGCCTGAAAATTCTGTACTTCTAATTTGTCCCTACTTAAAATAGTCGACTGAGAAATATCTTTCTGTGGTAACCTTTCGAGTTATGCTGTTATCAGCAAAGATCGAAATTAAGGTTGATTCTTACGGTTAGGGAAATCTATTTTACTGGACAGCCTAGGAACAAAAATTATGCTAATGTAAATGTTTATACAGTTTCCATTTGAGATAAACAGACTCCTTGGTGTGTACTAAAGATGTTTAGTTCTGCCGTGAAATGTCATGCACATATGCGCCTTTTTTATTCCTTTACGTTCCCAGTGGAACATAGGGCTTCAAGCCAGAGCTTTAAAGTTTCGGTAGCAGTGGTATTGATTTTTACGGGATGCGGTTGCTAGCCTCATGCCCACCCCCCCCCAACCTTCCCTCTTTAGCAGTCTTATTGCTGGCTTAACGAGGTAAGGGAGTGCGTCAGTCGGGGATTGAATCCTGAACCACCTTTGGCGTGGTTGGCGAGCATCCTACCGCTGTGCTATCGACGTGCCAACCAGGGATTACTGGACAGCTGTTTCACCCTAGTTTGGGAATCATCGGCAGTACTCACCCGCCGACAAGGTTCGAACCCAGAACCTTCCAGTTACAAGAGCAGCTCGTATACCATTCAGCCAATCTATGCGCCTATGTTTCTAGTTACGGACATCCTATTGTTGACATCTGTTATGTTGGTGATGATTTGTGGATTTCATTTACCAAAACTACTGATCATCAATGACTTCTACCCCCCAGAGCTCATGAAAATGAAGACAGACTGATCCGTTCTGCTGAAAACCCTTCGATTCTATTATACAAACGTTCATCATACTGCATTTGAATAAAGCAAGAACAAAAGTGGTTTGTGCAGAATAATATGGTACCATCATTTATTTCGTAGGCTTCTCATCAGCTGCTTACAGCCTAAATAAATTATGAGGTTTGTGTACAGAAAAGTTTTAACATACTTGCAAATTTTTACATGTTGCCAGTTGACAAAAAGTTCCACAGTAAGTGAACAGTGCTCAGAAAATTGCGCTTATATAGTTTTTACACAGGCAGTTCAAGTTTAAACAAAATAGATGTATGCATACAATGGCAAAAGAGTTGCGTAATAAAGACGAAATATGAGTTAGATACAGAGTGACTAATAAATTAGGTAACAATGTACTGAGTTCAACTCAAATCATAGAAACAAGAGACAAGCAAAATTACAGAATATAAAAGGGGGTGATGCAACTCATCTAACAGGAGAAATCCACGAATTACTTAAACATTAGACAGTAATGAAGATGATCTTAGGATTGAATGTATATGACACCTTAATTGAAAATAGCTATCCAGAAAAGTTCATCATTTGAAAAGGACTATTCTCTCCTTATCTTTAAATAAAAAGCCCTTATTTATACGACTGCAATTCAAGGGTGATGTACGGAGTGAAATGATTACTAGCAAGTTAAGAAAATCTATTCAAAGAGCCTCTAATGCTGGTAAACTACAAGTCACATTTCCTACCCCACGACCAGTTGTTATTCCTGAATTGAAAGATGAAGTACGACCAGTAATGTTGCTCGAAATATTACCAAATCATAAAAAAACTTATCATTGGGTGTAAACCATTGAAATATAATTGTACTTTATTTGATCTATTCCACAATGCTCAAACGTTTTACTGTCATTAATGAAGTACCTAGACGAGCCACCTCTAATTCTATCTACCAATTCAACTGTGCTTTGGATGAAGTGAGTTATATTGGCCGTTGCTTTAGAAACTTGAATTATCGTGCTCACTCGAGAACACCTACCAGTGTGATGTGGCTAAAAAGGGTATGGTGGAAACCATAATCAACAGTTCGATATTAGACCACCTGGTTCGAACCCTCCACAGAGCTAGCATTGAAGAATCCTTCTCCGTCATGATCTATCTACTACCAAATAAATTGCCAAAAGCATCCAGATACCGAACACTTCAAACAGCAGAGGCTATTGCGATCTGCCTAAATAAACCGGTGCTCTGTGTGTAGAAGAAACAGGTCCAGCCAGCCAGCATTACTGCCCTGAGCCGGCCTTCTGTGCAGCCTACAAAATTCATTAATTCTGCATTATTATTAAATTTCCTAATTTATCTGTCTGATATTCAGTGTGTGTAGTGTTATGTTGATGCATATTATCACGCTTACAGATGCTTGCTACTGAACTGTAATCTATTCATATTATTGATTGATTCGATGTTATTTAAACAACATTAATGCTGTTAATAACCCTAATTCTTTCAAAAGACTGATTACGGAACAAAGAATACTCTTTTCAATAACTTCATCATCAGGTTCTACAGTTATATATGCATACATATTAGTGAATGAATGAATAATTAGTGTTATTAACAACATTAATGTTGTTTAAACATAATCGAATCAATAATAATATTAATGGATTACAGTTCAATAGCATCAACATAACACTACACTGAATGTCAGACAGACAAATTAGGAAAACAAACATATAGAATTCATGAATTTATGGGTTCCAAAGAAGGTCAGGGCAGTAGTAGTATATAGTGGCTAGTTAGACCTGTTCCTTCTGCACACGCAGAGCACTAGTTGTTTTAGGTGGATAGCAATAGCCTCTGCTGTTTGACAGAGTCTTCGGTCGGTACCTGGATGCTTTTGGCAATTTATTTGGTAGTAGATAGATGATGACGGAGAAGGATTCTTCAATACTAGCTCTGTGGTGGGTTCGAACCAGGTGGTCTAATATCGAACTGTTGATTATGGTTTCCACCATACCTTTTTTAGCCAAACCACACTGGTAGGTGTTCCCGAATGAGCACGAGAATTCAAGTTTCTAGAGCAACGGCTAATATAACTCACTCCAACAAAAGCGCAGTTGAATTGGTAGATAGAATTAGAGGTGGCTAGTGTAGGTACTTCATCTTTCAGTTGAGGAATCACCAGTGATCGTGGTGTAGAAAATATGACTTGTAGTTTATCAGCATTAAAAGTTCTCAACTTATTAGTAATTATTTCACTCGGTATATCACCCTTGAACTGCAGCCGTACATATAAAGGCTTCTTATTAACAGAGAGGGAGAATAGTCTTTTTCAACTTTCTTAGTCATATGTTTCCTGATGAACTTTTCTGGATAGCTATTTTCAATCAAGGTGTCATATACAATGCTAAGTTCATCTTCAATTACCTCTTCTGAGCATATAGCTCTAACCTTGTAGTTAAGTGTCCTTATTGAATTTCTCTTGTACTAGGGAGGAGAAAAGCTATGAAAATGTGTATATTGTGCTGTCCATGTTCTTTTTCTATGCAAATTTCTCTTTATACTACCATCTGGTTTTCTTGTAGGAAGAACATCTAGGGATTCCACTTCGCACGTGAATTTCATAACAGAATGTACTTCATTGAATTAAGTTATTACTTTTTTCCTCTTCGAATCATTATCACAAAGAATACAGGTGTCATCCATATACCGGCAATAAAATGAGAATTTCGCGATAAGGTTGTTCAAAGGTTCATTTTTCTAATTTACTTAGAAAGAAATCAGTCAAAATGGTACTCAATGGAGAGCCCATCGCCACCCTGTCCACTTGTGGGTAAAGTGTGCTAGCAAATTTGGAGTTTAAATTCATGGTGAGGTGAGAGCTGTCTGCTAGCCAAAATTGGTAGACAGCAATTTATGTCAATGTTTACGTCTCAAATCATGGTCACGAGAAATAGACAAGAACAAAGACTAACTCAACAACCAATCACAGCAGATTTAGCGTGGGTGGATACGATTCGTGGATATATGGTCTGACCTTCAAAGAAACGGTCACAAAGAGATGGCGGAATAACTTCCATTGAGAAAATGACCAATCAGAAGACGTTGCTTCTCTGCTAACAATAACGAATAATAATATACATAAAATTATGTAAATTTGATTTCCTCAGTAGACGATGTGTTGCCTGGCCCTTGTCTTGTGTCGTTTCTATGGTATACCTTAATAACAATTCTTTTAGGATTTCCGTTGAGATGCCAATATTAATCGACTGTTTATACACTTGTTCACATATGTACTTAATCGTTTCTACTAGAGAGAGGGTACATTTGTGAATAAATATATTATGTCCAAAGATATCATAGTTTTATCTTTGATTTTGTCTACGAATTCAAATACATCTTTGACGCTATGTTTCGTTATCTGCTCATACAAAGATTTGAGAATATTCCCTAACCATCTAGCTAGAGCATAGAAGGGAGAATTTTGCACATCAGATATTGGTCTTAACGGTATGCCCGGTTTATACACTTTAGGTCCTACAGTTTTGGCGTGTACATGCCTGTTGGCCTGAGTCCTTCGTATAAATTTTCAGGAAATATCTGTTCCCCCTTTAGTTTCCTGAACAGTCTGGTTAATTCGTTTTGTATTTTGTTATTGAAGTCTTTCTTCTCCTCATGTTTTTGAAACTTTTGTGTTTTTTTTCAACATATCATCCAACTTTTTAATATAGTCACTTCTATCGAGGAGGACTAATCGTGGTCCTTTATCAAGCTTTGTCATTATCAGTCTTTCGTCATTTATCAGTTTCTTTAGTTCTTCTCTGTGCTCCTTTGTCAAGAAACTTCGACTGTCGTATTTGGTGATGTTTTGTACTGATGACAACAATCCACTAGACTGGATTTGAAGCGTTCTAGTTCCAAGGTGGATGATGGAACTACATCCCTTGTTTGACTAAATAGGTTTTCAAATTCAATATCAATATCTAAGCGAATCACTCGTTTCGGTCTATCACAAATCGAAGGCCAAAGGAAAGTACAAGTTGCACCTTATTTAATTCAACACTACTATAATTGTAGACGTAATTTTTAGGATCCGCCGGAAATCTACTGGCCTCTGGCTTCCTTACAGTTCCTTTCATAAACTCTATCTGCTTCTTCTGTGCTCTTCGTTCACTAACCTGAGTGACGTATTCCATTATTATGGATGTATATAACTGTAGAACCTGATGAAGAACAGGTTATCGAAAATGTGAATATTCTTTGTTCAGTAATCAGTCGTTTGAAATTAATGAAATATTTTACGTTTATCACATTAACAATATAATGAACATTATCGCTTCAATTATTTAGGAAAAAAATTTTAGGCGAAGGACAAAACGAGTTTTAAACAGGCCTGTAACAGCTAAAACACGCTTAGACAGAACTTAAACCAGAATGGAGAAAGTTAAACCGTTCAGTCGTAGGCGGATATTGACTAAAATGCGACTATACAACCTAGAAGCTTAGCTTCACTTTTTCAGAGTTACGTAACAATTGTAGTATGATGAACTTCATGCATTTATTCCCCTTGATGAATTTGAATAAAGCAAGAACAAAAGTGGTTTGTGCAGAATAATATGGTACCATCATTTATTTCGTAGGCTTCTCATCATCTGCTTACAGCCTAAATAAATTATGAGGTTTGTGTACAGAAAAGTTTTAACATACTTGCAAATTTTTTACATGTTGCCAGTTGACAAAAAGTCCCACAGTAAGTGAACAGTGCTCAGAAAATTGCGCTTATATAGTTTTTACACAGGCAGTTCAAGTTTAAACAAAATAGATGTATGCATACAATGGCAAAAGAGTTACGTAATAAAGACGAAATATGAGTTAGATATAGAGTGACTAATAAATTAGGTAACAATGTACTGAGTTCAACTCAAATCATAGAAACAAGAGACAAGCAAAATTACAGAATATATAAGGGGGTGAGTTTAAATACAAGGAATACGTAATCAGATGAGAGAATAAAGACATTCAGTTACCAGGTCCAAGAAAGATTAATAACTGCTTCTTTCTGAACACATAAATCTTGTTTCAGGCGTTTGATAGAGATTGCTTCGGCAAACTTGAAGAGAATGTAACTCCTTTGTCTATTTATAATTTTAAAGGATTTCTCGATTTCTACCTCATGACCCGTGTCGAGAAGATGTCTAGTGATAGCGCTGCTATAAGGGTTTGTTCCCTTGAGACGTAGGCTTTTTGGCACATGTTCAGAAAATCGGAGGTGTGCCCTTCTTTCTGTTCTACCAATGTAACTGCTCCCGCAGATACACGTAAATTTGTATACACAGTTGGAGTTAACATGAGAAGGGTATCTATCGACTTTTGACTGCACCAAAGAGCATGTTGTTCGATGGACGGGAACCAACTTAGCTGCAGGATAGGCTCTGGCTAGTGATGTTCTCAGTCTTCTGTTGACCATTTCTGCAATGTTTTCACCTTTAAAATCTAGTTGAATGAAGACAGGCTTTTTTTCAACTGTGATTTGTTTGGTATTTGAGTCTTCACATCTTCCATATTTGTTTATGAATCTTTGAGGGTAACCGGTATTTTTCAGCACCTTTTCGAGGAACATAAATTCTTCCTCTAGTTTCTCTGTAGAGCATATTCTCCTTGCTCCATAGTACAGAGTCTTGACTAGTGCTCGTTTATAGCTATTTGGACAAAAGCTATTAAAATGTAAGTATTGTCCATTGCATGTAGGCTTTCGGTAAATTGACCTCTGGAGATTACCATCTTCTAGGCGTTGCATGGCGATGTCAAGGAAATGGAACTTCCCGTCATTTTCATGTTCCATGGTAAATACAATATTTGTATGTGCTTTGTTGAATAGGCTGAGTAGGTAGGAGGCATGACTTTCGTTGTTGCATACTACAAATGTGTCATCGACATATCGACAATAGGAAGTTGTTTGATCGATTGCATGCTTCAACTTTGTTTTCTCAAGGCTTGATATGAAGATATCTGCTAGAACAGGGCTAAGTGGACTGCCCATGGCTACACCATCTATTTGTCGGTAAAGAGTGTTATCAAACTGGAATTGTACATCCATGGTACACATTAGCAGTAGGCGTTTGAATTCTGACTCTGGTAGTGGAAGTAGATCAGAATGTTGACAAATGATTTCAATGGTTTCATTGATTGGGATCATTGTGAACAAGGAGGTTGCATCAAATGAGACCATGAACTTATTTAAAACGTTCATATGATTCACGGTTTCGGCGGAATGAAATGAGTCTTTTATGGTATGCACGGCTAGACGTCGGCGAATGGGTTCCAACTTCTCCGCAAGCCAACGGACAACCTTATGTTGAGGAGAGTTGATCATCGAAAGTATTGGTCTTAGAGGGACTTCTTTCTTGTGTATCTTTGGAAGGCCATACATATATGGCAAGCGGGATCCTCTGGGCTTTAATTCATTGTACGTGTTGTTGTCAATCAAATTCTTTTTTAGAAGATCTCTCAGTACATTTGTGATGCGTTTTTCAGTTGCATCTGTCTTGTCTTTCTGGCAGTCGTCGACTTTAAACCTCAATGGGTCATTCAGCAGAGTTTTCATTCTTGCGATGTAGTCATATTTGTCCATCAGTACCACTCCTGAGCCTTTGTCAGGTCGCAGTATGACGATTTTGTCATTATTTCTGAGAGATTTCAATGCCTTTTGATGCTCTTCAGAGAGGAATTTGGAATATGATATTGGTGAAATGAGGTATTGATTTGCAACGTCGACCAACTTAGATTTGAACCAGTTCTTCTTATCCTCATCAACTGGAGTAAGGTCATTCAGCTGATAGAATAGGTTTTCCAATTGAGCTGCGACATCGGTTCTGTTGATAAAGTTATTCGGGATATGGAAGTTAAATCCGAGGGAAAGTACTTCCATTTCAATGCGGCTTAAATTCAAACTCGACAGATTATACACAAACTCCTCAGGATTTTCTGGGAAGAAGTCACATAGTTTCTCCTTCGTCAGGGATTTCGACAGAGTTCTATAGAAATCTGCACATGTTTTCTGTTGAAGCTCTTGAATGAAATTGATGAATTGGATCCGGCATACTATATTTAAATTCAACATTTAATGGGATCTCAGCACTGCTCTAGAAAGCCTGTTTGATATTTATATTTGAGCTGTAAATTTTTCCACACTTATACTACATTCAAAAGGTAAATTACTGAAGAAAGAATACAGAACAACTGGAGCGAATCACTCATTTCAATAGCTTCCTCTGTATGTCCCCTCTTACAGGTTTTTTTAATTTTTATTCCTTTACGTTCCCAGTGGAACATAAGGAGGGCTTCAAGTTTCGATAGCAATCGTATCTATTTTTACGGGATGGGATTGCTGCTGGCCTCATGCCCCCCAACCTTCCCTCTTTACCAGTCCTAATATTGGCTTAGTGAGGTAAAGGAGGAGTGCGTCGGCCGGGGATCGAACCCCGAACCACCTGTGGCGTGGTTGGCAAGCATTCTACCGCTGTGCCACCGACGTCCTACAGGTATAGATCTATAAAAGCTTGTTTAATAAAAAAATGTAAGGTATATGTTGTTGAAATTACATCAGTGTTAGTTGAGACAGACGTTGAAGAGTGAACAACAGTCATTCTACTATTGATTCCTGCAATAGTAATATAACAGTCATGCTATTAAGAGATAAAATCTAGAGATATTGATGCATGTGAATGTATGTGTGTTTATTCCGGAGTAACTGGTCACTACACACACAAACACACACACACACAGAAGACTTGTATTGAAATCATGTATATCCTATGATAAAACGGATTACATAAAATTAGGAAATGACTGGTAGTAATAGTATTACCATTATTATTATTATTATTATTATTATTATTATTATTATTAAAAAACGATCATTAAAAACCAACATGATGAAATCAAATGCCTACCAATGTTCAGGGAGACAGGGAAAAAGAGAATAGAGTAGGTAGGAACTTGGAATGTATATTATAACTAGAATGTTAACTCCACTGTAGGCTAAATGAATAAAGTTTCATAGAGCGAAAATATTCATTCATTCAGACATTTAGAATTAAGTAAGGCAGAAACAAGGTCCATTCATAGTTCTATACTATCTCATCTTGTGGATACAGAACACAAAACTGATGTAATCAAGACGGCTTTCAATGTCATCTACCGTATACCAACCAACTAAGCTTAATTTCGCCTCGAGAGTGTTTGTCTATTACATATTGCTGAGACTGACTGTTGGAATCTGCATTAAGACACCTAATTTGTGTATCCAAAAGAAGAAATTGGTTCAGACGCTTTCCTTACCCTGCTGGCCATCAAGGTTTTAATGATCCTCAATTTGTTGTAGAAATTTCCTTAATTTTATTTGATATTCTGTTTAGTGGAGTATTACTTTTTATGCTTATTATCATAACTTATGCGTCTTTCTTGAACTGTGGTAATTCCATTGTGATCTTATCAAAACGATAGTATTATGTAGAATATATATATATATATATATAATTGTAGAGCGGGAAGAGGAAATTATCGAGAAGAATATTCTTCGGGTGTATCATCACTGTTCACGAATGTACCACTTATCGAAACGGTAGATTACATTTGCCAAGAAATCACCGAAAGGCGATTGGATATAGGAATTCCCTTGTTTAGCCTCAAAGAATTACTTCTTAAATGCACAATGAATGTGCACTTTGTCTTCAGTAATTCATATTATCGACAAATAGATAGAACAGCTATAGGTTCACCATTAGGCCCAATATTAGCTGACTTCTTCCTTTTAGCAAAACTTGAAAACGGCGAATTGAAAGATTTTATCAAGGAGTTTGATATGTATTACCGTCATGTCGGTGATAGATTTATCTTAGCTGATGGGAGTGCAAATACAAACGAACTGTTGTGTTGATGAAATTCAACAACATTCACCCTTCGCTTACTTTTACTTGTGAAGAGGAGCAGGATAGTAAACTACATTTTCAGGATGTCTTGTTAAGTAGGCGAGAAGATGGGTCACTTGGGAGAAGCGTGTATAGAAAAAGCACATGTTCATTAAATATAAAAGAAATGTTGTCAAATGTCTTACGAGCACAGCAAGAAAGACATATACAGATGACCACTTACAAAAGGAATTTGAATATATATTCATGATTCTCAAGTATTGTTTTTGTAGGGAATTTTGTCTGATTGGTTGGAGGACTTCATCATGAGCTGACATCAGTTAGAGAACCATTGGAAAACCTGCGGAGTACTGGACAGCTGTTTCGTTTGCCTAGTTTTGGACTCTTCATCAGTACTCACCCACCACAGCCAGTTCGAACCCAGGACCTTCTGGTTACAAGGCTAGCGATCTCGTAGACCATTAAGCCAACAGGACCCGATCCAATGGCAAGCCAGCCCATGAATTCTAACTTCTGCCAATTCACGACCACTTCGTAATGTCTTCTTCGATGAGTTACTGCCTCATCCACTGTGGTTACGGCTTCTCACTAGAACCGCAGGCTAACTACCTGAATAAGGCCAGTCGCTAGTGAGCATCAGATTTATTTTCAGGTAACCAGAATGTCCTTGATTTGAACTGGCTGTGGTGGGTGTGTACTGATGAAGAGCCCAAAGCCAGGACGAAACAGCTGTCCAGTACTCCCAGGTTTTCCAATGGTTCTCTAACCGATATCAGCTCATGATGAAATCTTGTAACAAAACGTATTTTATTTACTTCCCTTACAATCTAACATTAGGACCACTTGTTTTTCTTAGCCTTTATCGACTACTTCCACCTGAACATTTGTTTGTTTAATCATGCTGTTTTTCGTTATTCTTGTTATCACAGATCGTCTCACTTTTTCATCCTTATTATTGATAAGACCATTTCTATTATTCCTATAATTATTATTATCATTACTACTATTATGACTAATTGCACAATTTATATTCACCATCTTATTATCCTATAGACAAAACACCATGATTGGTTTATATTTGAATTTGTATTTGTAAACTTAAGTATATTAGAGTTAAGCCTGATGAGATATAATTGAAAGACAATATTGTTCGCTTAAATGTCTGTTGTTCTTAATATTCTTTGCTCAAATTTCCTTTTGTCTTCTAAACAAAGTTTGTTCTGATCAGATTCCTTGTGTAAGTAGAAGACGTATTCATCTCTCTTTTGGTAGATGAATTGCAGATAACATCACGTAACTTTTAATGTCCACTACTTACTAAATGGGATAAAATTGTTACTTCAATTCTTTGTTCTCCATTTTTTTAACTCAAGAACTTCAAGAACTCAGACAGCCAAAGGCCTCCTCTCAGTATCTTCTATACGCTTCAGCATCACATGTGGAGTCAAACTCATAGATGCATACTGAAGAGGCCATCACTGTTAACTAACTTATCTTTCATTATGTGTAAGTATTTGCTTTGTCAATACACTGATGACCAACTTCACTATAGTACAGGCAAGACTGTTACTTACGAGTGGAACTGCATCACTGAAGTACTACGTTAGTAATGAATACACGCTGAAAATAATGGTTCACTGCATTCTTATCACGGATGTAGATAATAATAGTCGTCTTGCCTTGAGATTTAATAGTTCCGGCCTTGATCTTATACGACAAATACAACAGTAGGATGCATTTTAGTTTTCGAAATGAAATTAGTTTAAAGAAAGAAAGAACGAACATATTTACACTGTAATACGAGATAGTTTTATTTAGTAGATTCCCTTTAACTGCGTACATCTTAAATCAATCAATTATATGTTACAAAATACACACTTTTTACAATAATTTCAAGTTATAGTTAGAAAGTACTTTCTTAATTTCTTTAAGTTCCCAGGGGTATATATGACTTCAAGCTGGAGCCTTCAAATTTCGGTAGAAGTAGTGTGGTGAGAGCTGTCTACTAGCCAAATTGGTAGACAGTAATTTGCGTCAATATTTACGTTCCCAAGATTTGTCGTGAGAAAATATGAACAAAGATTGATTCAAAACCGACCACAGCAGACTTTGCGTAGGCGGATGCAGTTAACATATAGAGGATTTGACATTCAAGAAACAGTCACAAATAGATGAAAGATTAACTTTACGTGAGAAACGACCAATCTGAAGACTGTTTGTTTGTTTACGTATCCATAGTAATGTACATGAAAACATATATAAATATGCGTTGATTTCCTTAATAAATGATCTGTTGCCTGACTCTTACCTTCTGTCGTTACAGTGGTATTTATTTTTACGGGATTGGGTTGCTAGTCTCATGCCCCCCCCCATTCCCTCTTTACTAGCCTTATTACTGGCTTAGAGAGGTAAAGGAGTGCGTTGACCAGGGATTGAACCCCTAACCAGCTGAATGGTTGGCGAGCATTCTATCGCTGTGCAACAGACGCACGATAGAAAGTATAAGCAACGTGATTTCAAAGATGATGTAAGCAGACAACTATGTAATGTTAAAAGAGGAACTTTATATAGTATTCAAATGTTGGTGTGCAGGGATTTGATTGGTTACAGGATTTCATCATGAGCTGATATCAGTTGGAGAACCATTGGAAAACCGCCAGGGAGTACTGAACAGCCAGATGGCTGTTTCGTCAGCCTAGTTTTGGACTGACTCTTCAGAGGTACACGCCAGCCTATAGAGTTCGAACCAAGGACCTTCTGGTTACAACTCTAGCGAGCTCGTAGGCCATTAAACCACAGAGACCCGGTCCAGAGGGTCCTGTTTTTGAACCCCGGTGGCTGAGTACTGTTGAAGAGTGCGAAACTAGGACAAAACAGCTGTCCACTATTCCTGTGGTGGTTTTCTAATGGTTCTCTAACCGATGTCACCTCATGATGAAACCCTACTTATATAGTAATTAGACAAGGGAGTAGAGTTGAGATTTTCCTTAGAAACAAGGATAGACTAGAGATAATTGATACATATTATGGTGGAGAGTTCAGGGAGGTGGTTCTGGGGTGGATAGTGAAGTAAAATTATAAAATAGATAAAATAATTTGATTTAGTAGATTTCGAACCTTAGTAGTGAGTTCAACTCAGTCAGCAAGTGAAAATCAAAATCAACATTAAGCGGAATGTTATTTATGCAACAGAACAAAACACACAAACAAAACAATAACAGTTGTCAGTTTAGTGAGAGATTACCGTTATTATTTTGTTCTGTTGCATGATATTCCACTCAATTTCGATTTTAAGTTCTTACTGCTCACTGATTTTGATTTGAACTCACTTGAAATCATTGTAAAAATAGTATGTTCAGGCACCATTTTGTAACATATAATTGATTTTTTTAAAGGATGTACGCAGATGAAGAGAGACAATCCACGACGAAATAAAACGAGCTCATATTATCCTATCTACATATATGTTCTTCCTTTATTTATTCAAACTAATAAAGGGAACCGGGTGTATGCTATTAATTTTCTATAGTTTGGTTTGTAAGGGTTAGTTTTGTTTTTACGAGTTGATCACGGACTGATATCAGTTAGAGAACCATTGAAAACCAGGGAGTACTGCACAGCTGCTGTTTCATCCTAGTCTGGGAATCATCGGCAGTAAGCACCCACACTGCAAGGTTCAAACCCAGGATATTCCGCCTACAAGGCAAGCTCGTTTACCATTCAGCCACTGGGACCTGATTCAATGGCTCATGAATTCTAACTTCTACCAATTCGTGATTTAGCGCGACTGGCACCAACCATTGTCGTTGGTGGGACATCCATCCACACACGTGACATCTAACTGGACCTCACTGGTCACGACTCCTCAACAGAACTCCAGGAAACTCCGTCCATCCTGTAGCAAGTCACCAGCGAGCATCAGATTAATTTTCTATAGTTTGGTTTCTAAGGGTTAGTTATGTTTTTAAGAGTTGATCACGGCCTGATATCAGTTCTGTTGCGCTAAATCACGAATTGGTAGAAGTTAGAATTCATGGAGTGGCCATTGAATCGGGTCCCAGTGGCTGAATGGTATACGAGCTTGCCTTGTATGCTATTAGTTTGAAATTTGAAACATACACTGAATTCAGTCTTCTAATAACACAAGCCTAGTTTCCAATAAACTGTCTCCGCTTTTTTTTTACAAGGAGCAACTGTTTCTTTTTTACCTTCACAGATATACAACGACTTAGCATTTTAGTCGTTATGTTATGTTGTAATATACACATAGAGGAAGACAAGAATGATGATAATGTCATTAGGTAATTCTCAAATGTATTCACATCACATTAACAAAATATTTGGAGATATTTCCAAACCAACATAAGAACTAAAACAAAAAGTAAAAATGACATTCTTACCAATAATTATACTTTCGCATTGATTGCTGTGGAACATTTTTAATATTATAGAACCGAGAATAAACAGCTGCCTAGTATAATCCATATTCGCCTACAAAATGTTTTCATCATTCTGACCGCATTCCAACAGAAAAATGAAGACACTAATATATTTAAGGTATGTAGCTTTCTTAGCTGGTTATGCATTCATGCATGTATTATAGTCCTATTGCTAAGTGAAACAGGCTTATTATGAAGGGGCATTTTTGTATCTAAGCAACAGCTGCAAGTCTCCACACAGTAATTTAGTATCCCTACATAGCCAAATTATGTATACCTTTCATTATGGCTAAAATTGCTTTTGATAAAGTCTCACAGTCTATAAACAGTAACATTTACTACTGATGACCACGTTTCGAGCACAATTCATTACTACTCATAATCATATCAAGGCATTACTCAAACAACTTTCTAACTTCATTTATATAGTTCCATTATTTTTCACCGCTTGATTTGATTGGTAGTAGTATTCTCCATATTTCGAGTATGAGTGTTAAATCATTCCTATTGCTTGTGTTGGGTGTAGACTCGATGAACAAGGATTCAGTAATCAACCACCTTCTTCTCCACCCATCTATATTACTTTCTAGAATTTTAACCATATCCCATCCCCATATTGTGTGGTTGTGTCTCAATGCATGCATGCAGTGCTATTGCTGAGCTTCTTTTTCTAAATTACTTATCTTCTCGGGGTCAAGCATCCTAACCTCAGCTAAATTCTTATGTTCCGACAATCTGACTACCCCCTGACCTACCTAATTGTTTGACTTATATAGTTGACCTCACTCACAGTCATTGCATGGTACTTTGTAAATTATATTATTTTGTCTAATTGGGTTAACCGTCAGGGTCCTTTAACCTACAGAACTCGTCCCACCTGAGGGAGTTTGTAGGTTTAAATGCCACCCTAATTCCTGCTTTATTGAGAATCCTACGTAGGGTCTTCGATGTCCCCTCTTTATATGGTATAACAGTGGATGACTTATATTCTCTCTTATTTATGTTATCATTACTAGTTTCATAATTATTTTTATTTCGCTTTTGGTCTTTACTGATCTTCCCTATGAATTTTATAGGATAGTTATTTGATACCAACGCTTCTTCTATCTGTTTTATTTCATCATTTAGGTTTTCTGTTGTACTACTTAGTGCTATTGCTCGGTTTGTTAAACACTTAACTAAGCCTGCCTTAACAGTTGACGGATGAGATAAATTAAGGTCTAAATATCTATTAGAATGCGTTGGCTTTTGATAAACCCCGCTAGTGTGCATCTTACCTTCTACTGTTTGTGTTATTTTACAATCTAACATAGCTAATTCTCCTTGTTCATTTTCTGATTCAAATGTGGATTTTATTCCCTCTACTAGTGAGTTTATGTGTGTCAAGAAGCTAGAGATATGTTCTGTTTTTAACACTGTGAGTAAAAGTGTCATCCACATATCTCCACCATATTTTTGGAGTAGGATTAAACGTATTAAGAGCCATATTTTCCCAGCTGTCCATAAAGATATCTGCTACGGTAGGGGTTATTGGTGATCCCATTGCTACACCTTCTGTTTGTCTATATATTTTGCCTTGGAATTTAAAGATAGTAGATGTGAGGCATAACTGAATTTCTAAAATAATTTCATCAATGGGTAGCTTCGTCCTATAAGTGAGTTCAGGATCTGCAGTTAGTTCTTTTTTAAGTGCTTCTAAGGCCATATTGATTGGTATGTTAGTACAAAGACTGGTTATATCAAAACTAACCATTGTTTCATCATTATCTAGTTGAATGTCATTTAGTTTCTTTTTCATTTCATATGAACCAGTTAGTCTAGAGTTTGAACGATTTCTAATGGGGCATAATATTAGAGCTAAGTGTTTTGATAATTCATAAGTAGAGGTATTTCTGAAATCTACTAGTGATCGTATGGGGTAACCTGGCTTATGTATTTTAAAAGTGCCATATATTCGACTAGCATTATTAGTTTTAGGCATTAAATTAAACCATTTTTACTCACCCAGTGACGGCTTCATTCTGCGTATTAATTCCGCTGTAGATTCCTTAACCTTATTCATTATTGTATCTACAGGCTTCTTAATTTCCTAATATGGACCCATCTCAATATGTCCAGTGACTATCTTGATATAGTCAGATTTATCCAAAACTACTGTGGAGTTTCCTTTATCAGCTTTTGCGATGACGATGTTTTTATCTTGTTTTAGACTAATTAAAGCTAGTCTCTCCGATGCTGTTAAGTTTGACTTTATCAGAAACAATTTTACCCATAATGGAATTATACTCTACCTTATCTTCAATGCACCATCTGTGCACAGATCTTCTGCGTTGTGCTACTTCTGGACTTCACGTTGTGTTTCTTTGTGTTCCTTTCCTGTCTCCCATGCATCTATCGCCACAAAGCTGTTGTATCATTTGCCTTCTCTGAAATCAAATGTATCTCCTTGCTATTTGATGTTTATTTGCGGATGAATGTCTGTTTATATACTACTGATAAATCTTATCAGTAGCACTCGCCACTATATGGCTATTGCATATTGCTCAGGTTGACTGTTGGAATCTACTTTAAGGAAGCCTAATCTATGTATCCAAAAGAAATTGGTTGGTTCAATCGCTTTCCTTACTCCGATGGCCATCGAGGTTTTAATGATCCTAAAATTTCGATAGAGAAGGAAAGACCAGATTCGCTGTATAAAATGATATCATAATTCTATTTCACAGGATCTCATCAGCTGCAGACTACCTGAAATTACAATGGTTATATAAATGATAATAACATACTTTAATGTTTAAGTGGTACTAGAGAAGAAATACTATAAAATTGAAGCATCCAGAATGTAAGCATTACAATTTTTAGTTTAAGTTTTCATCATCAATTTATACTCTTTCGAAGTAGAATAGAGGGGGGAGGGGTAAGACAGAAAACAGAAAAAATTAACAAACACTCTTAGCTTGTAGCTTAACGTAGCAACTCGAAAAACAAAAGCGGTTACAGTTTACAAGATTGAGATTTGTTCAGTGAGTTGAGATCACTGAACTAGATGACTAATTAATGTAATCAAAATCAAAATTCACTTACTCAAGGGAGTGAGAGGCTAATCACACTCTCTTTCTGTATGCATAAGTCTGGCTGGTTTGAATCGTTTGATTGCGATAGTTTCGGTAAATCGTAGTAAATTTGCTGTCCTTTGGCTAGTTAATATTTTGAAGGACTTAGAAATCTCTACGACATGTCCGGTATCAACAAGATGTCTGGTAATTGCACTCTGAGAATATTTGCTTCCTTTCAGACACAAGTTTCTTGGAATATGTTCAGAAAACCGGATAGAAGCCCTTCTTTCTATCCTTCCAATGTACTTGCTCCCGCAAGTGCACGTAAATTCATAAACGCAGTTGGAGGTGACATCAGCAGCGTATTTGTCCAGTTTTGAGTGACTTATTGAAGAAGTGGTGCTGCATAATGTTATGAGTTTAGCTGCAGGGAAGCTACTATTTATTGCACCTTTCACTCTCCTTTGAATGGGAGGAAAATAAACACTTTCTTCTCTTCTACAGTTGGGTGTTTTTCTTTCTTATCTTTTCCTCTCCTATACTTTTGTATAAATCCCTTTGGGTTTCCATCTCCCCTACAGCATTTCTCAACGAAACATAATTCTTCCTCCAACTTGTTCGGTAAACATAGCTTCCTGGCTCTGTCGTACAAAGAGTCCTCACTAATTCACGTTTATAGCTTATGAGACAAAAGCCCAGTCCAGGTTTCTTTTCTATAAATGGACTTTTTGATCGTATGTTCGTTTGTTGTTTCTACATTTAGGTCCCGGAAAATGAACTCATTATTATGTTCATATTCCCTGGTGAATTTGATGTTCTGATAGGTCTCATTTAGGTGATCATATAATGCAGATGGGTGATCAGTGTCGTTGCAAATAACAAATGTGTCATCATCCTTTCTTTATCGAAATTTAGCAAGGGAACCAAATGTATGCAATTCTTATTTGCGTTGTAAGTTAAATGGAAAATGTGTCGTGCTACTTCTGGCCTTCCTTCATATTGTGTTACTTTGGGTTCCTTTCCCGTCTCCAGTGTATTGCCACAACGCTGTTGCATCATTCGCGTTCTCTGAAATCAAATGTATCCCCTTGCTATTTGATGTTTTTATGCCGATGAATGTCTCTTCACATACACTACTGATAAATCTTATCACAGTAGCATTCGCCACAGTATGGCTATTGCATATTGCTCAGGCTGATTGTTAGAATCTACTTTAAGGAAGCCTAATCTATGTATCCAAAAGAAATTGGTTGGTTCAGTTGCCAACTTCGACCGGAACAGGCTGGATTCAGGAGAAACAGGTCATGTATTGATCAGATCGCCACATTACGGATCATCATTGAACAAAACTTGGAACGGCAGTCACCTCTCTATCTCAACTTCATCGACTTTGAAAAAGCCTTCGATAGCGTCGATCGAGAGGTGCTTTGGCAACTAATTCGCTACTACGGTGTGCCATCGACAATTATACATCTTGCAAAAATGTTCATTCAGACATCTATAAAAACAAAATAATCGAGCAAAGAATATTCTTTTCGATAAATTCCTCTTCCAGGCTCTACAATTATATATATACATATGTTTATATACACAGAATATTTTAAATTAGTAGTTATTAACAATATTAGCGTTTTTTCAAATAATATCGATTTGTAAAGTATGATCAATGCTATTGCAGTTCATTAAAGATGCTTAAATAATAATAATAAAGATATACTAGCGAATAGAATATCAACCAAAATTAGGAAAATTCCACAAAAATTCCGGATTATTAAAACCTGGATGGCCAAGGAAATGATAATGACTGGACTAACTTCTTCTGGGTGCATAAATTAGGCTTATTAATATGAATCCCCACAGCCTCAGCAATATTTAGAAGTCGAACTCTTAAAGCGAAATTGAGATTCATAGGTATGCGGTAAATGACCCTGAAAGCATGATTAACGTCAATCTTCTGTTCTGTCTCCACAAGATGCGCCAGAATAGCACTGCGAATAGATTTTGTTTGACCTTTGCTTAACCAGGCAGGGTGATGTTCGGAAATTCGACGAGAAACATGCCTAATTGTACGGCCTATGTAACTGGCTCCACAGGAGCAGTTAAATTGGTATATACACATGGAAGAGGCGAAATTAGGCAGTTTGTCTTTTATTCCCGAACGCAGAAGAGGAGTGGTTTTGAAGATACAGCGCAATTGAGCAGCAGGGAATGTTCTTTTTACCGCATTTCTGAGGCGATGTGTTAGTATTTCACTTGTGTTGTCTCCCAGGAACTGCATCTGCAAGAACAAGGATTTCTTTGGAACTGTTGGTACCTTGGATTGTTTTGGTTTTAGATTCATATTCTTATCAATAAACTTTTCCGGATAACCATTCTCACTTAGCAAACGTTTAATATTATTGAGCTCCTCGTCAAGACATTCATCCGAGCAAATCTCTCTTGCTCTGTGGACCAGGCACTTTATTAGATTGCGTTTGTATTTCAAAGGCACAAAGCTGAGAAAATGTGTGTACTGGCCGGTTGATGTAGGTTTTCTATAAACATTTCTTCGTATTGTGCCATCCTCTTTTCTGGTCATAAGGACGTCTAGAAATGAAATACTAGAGTCTTTTTCTTTCTCAATAGTAAAATTTATTTCAGGATGTACCTCATTAAATTTATCCAGGATGTCCTTTGCCTCATTTTCGTTCTTCATAATCAAAAAAGTATCATCCATGTATCGACAATAAAATTCGAGTTCATTAATAACATCTTTCAAAGGCCCATTTTCTAGTTTCGCCAGGAAAATGTCGGCTAGAATGGGTCCTAGTGGCGACCCCATTGCCACACCGTCGATTTGTCTATACAGTTCCTTATTAAATAAAAAGTGGACATTCATTGTACATTTCAAGAGAAGCTCCTTCATGAAAGCTATAGGAATGCCAATCTCGATGTTTCGTCTTTTGAGTTCTTCACATATAAAGTCCACTGTTTCCATGAGAGGTACATTGGTGAATAAAGAAGATACGTCAAATGATATCATAAATTTGTTATCAACATTTAAATCTCTTATCCTTTCAACGAATCCAAATGTATCCTTTACACTATGTTTCACCAACTCAGTATGAAGAAGTCCTCTATGCTTCGGATTGAACAGCGCTGCTTCATGTGATATACTTTAAATAACTATTTTACTTGAAAATCCTGGATAAAGAGAAACTACTATGCAATAAATCACTCCGAAGATCCTGTACAATATGTAAACATTTTATGTAGAATAAAGCTACTATTATTTTTACTGAAATTATTTTCCCAATGCAGATTTCATCATAAACAGACATCACTTACGGAGGTTGTTGAAAACCAAAGAGCACTGGACGGGCGTTCCATTCCAGTCGGGGACACTTCAGCAGTGCAAACCCACAACTCCCCCCTCCACCAGGCATACGACTCATGACCCTTCAGGTTATGGGAACAAGCTCATTAACCACTTAGCCACTTGGGCTGGAAATTAATGACTTTCGGATTCTACCTCATCTCATAACATCTCATAACAACAGCTATACGACAATGCTGCATGCCAAGTAATCCACAACGGGAGACTTACGGAATCCTTCGAAGTGAGGACAGGAGTAAGACAAGCTGGCTGCCTACTATCGCCAATGATTTTCCTGATTGCAGTAGACTGGATAATGCGACAAACAGTGGGCAATGAAGAAACAGGCATAAAATGGACTCACGCAAAAACTTGAAGGATCTGAACTTCGCCAATGATACATGTCTGATTTCCCACAAAGTGAAAGATATGCAATTGAAAAGCAACAAGTTGGCAGAAGAAGTATCAAAGATAGGACTTCCTTCAGGTGAACATAGAGAAAACAGAGGTAATGAAGATTCCTGGACAAGAACAACAACAACAGACAGCGATCAGCATAAATGGAAGGAACCTGAAAGAAAACAACCTCTTTTACCAACCTGGGAAGCATCGTTTCAACTACAGGCGGAACTGACGAGGATATCAAAGCAAGAATCGGAAAAGCAAGACAAGCTTTCACTACTCTCAAGTCTGTGTGGAGGTCAACAACACTCAGCATCAAAAATAAGATCCAGATTTTCAACTCGAATGTGAAGTCAGTGCTACTATACGGATCAGAGACTTGGCGCGTCATAAATATCATCTCAAACAAACTACAGACCTTCATTAACAGTTGTCTTCGCTCAATACTATTCAAGATCAGATGGCCGACCAGAAAAGATAAGGAACAGGGATCTCTGGCAATGAGCGAACCAACCAGGAACCGATAGTAAAACAAATATGCAGAAGGAAATGGAGATGGATTGGCTGGCCATACTCTGAGGAAACAAACTATCAAGTGACATCACTAGACAAGCCCTTGAGTGGAACCCGAAAGGGAAGCGGCGAGTTGGTCGTCAGTGCAAGGGTGACTTGGAGGAGGTCATGTGAAGAGGAGATGAAAACGTGTGGGCAGACTTGGAGCCAAATGAAGACTCTAGCAGAGAACCGAATGCAATGGAGACGTACGTCTGAAGCCCTATGTTCCTCTAGGAATAAAAGGAAACAACAATAATAATAATCAGTCGCTTTTGCTTACCCCGATGGCAATCGAGGTTTTAATGAACCCAAATTTTCGATAGAGAAAGAAAGACCAGATTTACCGTTTGAAATGATATCATAATTCTATTTCACAGGATCTCATCAGCTGCAGACTACCTGAAATTACAATGGTTATATAAATGATAATAACATACTTTAATGTTTAAGTGGTACTAGAGAAGAAATACTATAAAATTGAAGCATCCAGAATGTAAGCATTACAATTTTTAGTTTAAGTTTTCATCATCAATTTATACTCTTTCGAAGTAGAATAGAGGGGGGAGGGGTAAGACAGAAAACAGAAAAAATTAACAAACACTCTTAGCTTGTAGCTTAACGTAGCAACTCGAAAAACAAAAGCGGTTACAGTTTACAAGATTGAGATTTGTTCAGTGAGTTGAGATCACTGAACTAGATGACTAATTAATGTAATCAAAATCAAAATTCACTTACTCAAGGGAGTGAGAGGCTAATCACACTCTCTTTCTGTATGCATAAGTCTGGCTGGTTTGAATCGTTTGATTGCGATAGTTTCGGTAAATCGTAGTAAATTTGCTGTCCTTTGTCTATTTAATATTTTCTGAAGGACTCAGAAATCTCTACGAGATGACCAGTATGAACAATATGTCTGGTAATTGCACTCAGAGAACATTTGCTTCCTTAAATAAGAGGGAGACAAATAAACACTTTCTTCTTTTCTACATACAGTTGGGTGTTTTTCTTTCTTATCTTTTTCTCTGCTATACTTTTGTATAAATCCCACTGGGTATCCATTTCTCGACGAAACCTAATTCTTCTTCCACCTTGTTCAGTGAACATAGCTTCCTGGCTGTGTCTTGCAAAGTCCTCACTAATCCACGCTTATAGCTTATGAGACAAAAGCTATTATAGTGAAGATATTACCTAGTCCAGGTTTCTCTTCTATAGATATACTTTTCGATCGTACCTTCGTTTGTTCTTTCTACATTTAGATCCAGGAAATTGAACTCATTATTATGTTCACATTCCATGGTGAATTTGATGTTTGGATGGGTCTCATTTAGGCAATTACATATTGCCGATGCGTGATCTATGTCGTTGCAAACAACTAATGTTTCACCATCCTTTCTAGATCTAAATTTATCAAGGCAAACAAATGTATGAAACTCTTATTTTCATTGTAAGTGAAGTGGAAAATGTGTTGTGGTATCTCTGGATTTCACGTTGTGTTTCTTTGGGTTCCTTTCATGTCTCCCATGCATCTGTCGCCACAAAGCTGTTGTATCATTCGCCTTCCCTGAAATCAAATGTGTCTCCTTGCTATTTGATGTTTTTATGTCGATGAACGTCTCTTCACATATACTACTGATAAATCTTATCAGTAGTACTCGCCACATTGGGAATCCAAAAAATACAGGTAATATGATTCAGTAATGGTTCGGTAATTTTGTCTTCAGAATCTCCATCAGAAGAATTTAGGACTCAGTCCGTCTTTGTCCATGAAGAATCCACTGATAAATATAGTCATGAAATTATTCAGCTGTTTGTTAGTAATAATCATACTGTTTCGACCATTTTCGAACTCATCAACCTTTTCATTGACATTCTATCTGGTAAGTGAATGTTGCCTGGCTATAGATGAGACCTTGTTCTTAACCGATTTGACTCTTACGTAAAACATTTATTTCCTTTGAATTGTTGATGTTAGATGGTTGGAAGCAATCGGTCACAGGAAGCCTTGCCGGGACCTACTTAGGTTTCGTACTAGTTGGCACTCACCAGTCAGTCAACAAGGCGGATTATCTGCAGCCTTGAAGGATGGAACTCATATCCCTTCTGAGATTCAATCCCACGTCACCACTCAGTGCCACTTTCAATCGGACAGAGACGTTACCATTGAACAGCTATTCGGGCTCGCGATCGACCACCTCCTGTAGGACTGTATTGGATACTTTTGATTGAACGCTAGTCAGTAACTAGTGTAATGTGTCTGGTCGTATCTTTTGTGTACAGTGAATTCTATCAGTCGAGTTTGCAATGTGGCAGCCACCATACCACTATGTGGCTCACCATCATGGTGCACTGTGAATTTTTAGTATTAGATGGTTGGAGGTAAGTTCAAATCTCACAATGGACAAACGTTTCTTCTTTCAAAGATGCAGATACGCCACCTCTCTGACTCATAGTGGTGAGTGCCAACTAGCACGAAACCTAGTTACGTCCCGGCAAGGCTTCCTGTGGCCGACTGCCCCCAACTATCTAGCATCAACAATTCAAAGGGCACCGTGATGCCGAGTCACCTAATGGCATGGTGGCCATATAGCGAACTTGACTGATAGAATTCACTCTGCAGTAAACAAAGAACTACACACACACTTAACACTAGTAACTGACTAGTGTCCAATCAAATTACATTTACCTCCTGTTCGACTACATTTAAATTTAATGATTACTGCCAGTCTATTAGATTCACAGATAATAAATATTTTTCTGAAAACCTTGGAATTACACTCTCTGGAGACTTTGACATCCAAAAAGTCAAGTGGTTTATTCCAGTGAATTTTTATACACCACCGAATTATAAAAGATAGCGTTAAACCTCCTTCTCGTGATCTAAGTTGTTGTTAGTGAAATACAAGGACTCTATGAAATAAATTAATTGGTGGATGGTGACTAGCATTGGAATCCAGGATAACGCGTATTTCATCCCATTTGGGACTCGTCATCTGGATATACTTGCATCCCCCAGTGAGTGACGATGTTCCCACCGAGGCTCGAACCCAGTGCTCATAGTTTCAAACGCCAAATCGTTATCCACTAGACCACTGGGACCACAAGAGCCACTATCTGTTGTGCAACGGGTCATATTAATTATTTAATTCAATTTTAGATTTCCCTGTCGATTGACTGGACCGAAGCATCTGCACAAGAAGCCGACATACATGTCAACCTGAGACCGAGCACTTCATTTTAATCAATCGACGGGAAAATCTAAAACTGAATTAAACTCTACGAAATACTTTATATTTTGTTTGGGAAAACAATTCACGGAGTGATCTCATTTTGACATCAAAATGTCACGTGATTTTCTGTTCATGACGCCGTATACTTGAGGGAAAATCACAAATAACAAAAGAAACTATGCAACAATTACTCTATAGCAGTGACAATACAAAATCGCAGTGTTCAACTTAGATGGAACTCATAGAACTACGTCTTACAACATACTTCCAATTCAATACTCAAATATACGAACAGATAAAAGGAACACCAATGGGATCATCGCCCATATCAGGATTAATATCTCAAGCCGTTTTGCAAAGATGAGAATTAATACCCCTTCCTTCCCATAATTAGACCAGAAAATCTGGACAGGTACGTCAGGATGATGATACATTTGTAATAATTAAAAGGAATGATTTGGAATATACCCATAAATTAATAAACAACATATTTGAAGACACTAAATTCACCAGAAGAGAAGAAGAATTAGACATCAAACTTCCATTGTTAGATGTCTTAATCAAGAGAACTAACACAGGAAATTTAGAAACACAAGTGTATATAAAATCAACGCCTACAGACCAAATACTCAACTGTAATAGTAATAACCCAAAAGAAACTGTGTACAGACATGGTTTAAAAGAGTTCAAACACACTGCAGCACTCCAGTATTTGCTGAAGAGAACGGAAGAGAAATACCTACTCACCATCTTCAAAAGCAATGTATATCTTCTCACTTTCATCAAAAAGTGTTCAAGCTCCACTCATAACACCTCCAACAAGCAAACATCAAACATCCTACCATATATATAACAAATATCTCTGAAATAACAGCTAGAATATTAACACTGTTTGAAATATATATAGCACAAGCCAGCCAGCCAGCCAGCAAAATCACTTAATTCAATATTCTGCCAACCAAAAGAGCCATCCAACAGAAAAAGGAGATAAAATTAATACCATTTACAAAATAAATTCCATGCATGAAATGCAATAAACATTACATCGGTGGTCAAAGTGGGCATCCCCATAGAATTGGAATCCAAGAACATAAATTGGACGTTAAAAGACATGATATTTATTCCTTCATGTTGATGATTGTTTATAATTGTGGACACCGATTTGACTGGGATAATATAGAACTCTTAAATAGAGGAAACACCAGACAGTAGTGCCAGGGAATTCCTAGAAGCCTGGTACTCAAGTGAATCAACCGGTAATTATCAAACACATTACCGTAGGCTAAATTTAACAGCTAATAAAAAGTAAATCACATGAAGAGAAGGTTCGAATTCCAAGTCAATAAAAAAATTATCAATACAGATATAAATCGACTGCCAGTCACGAAGATGGTGACCACGAGACACAATTCTACCATCCATAGGGAATTGAAATCAGTTCATTTTATGCTAAAACTTGTCTAGAAGTGGGACGACGAAAGCTTCGCAATTAAATCAACCGACAAGCTCCTCAGAGAACACAACTAATTCAATTTAAGTGATCAAATAGGTTGCAGGGAAGATTCTGCCTTATGAAATTAACCCCGAAAATTACTGTTAACACAATGTATGACATTAGTAAATAACAAAATCCGTTTCAGGATTTTACTACAAGCTGACACCGGTTAGAGAACAGTTGAAAAATCACCATACTAATCGTGGGACTGACTCTTCATCAGTACGCACCCAATGGTGTTCGAACCCAGGACCTTCGTTTAAATGACGAGTGAGCTCATAAACCATTCAGATAGGTAGTTACCTGGCTACCAGTGGGGTACTGCAGGTTGAGTGTGAGGACAAATCCTTTCCACCAATGACATTGGTTGGTTAGTGCCAGTCGCGCTATATCGTGAGTGAATTGGCAGAAGTTGGAATACATAGGCTAGTCATTGGATTGGATTCTAGTGGCTGAATGGCCTATGAGCTCGCTAGCCTTGTAGTCGGAATGTCCTGGGTTCGAACCGCTGTGGCGGGTGTGTACTGTTGATGAGTCAGTCGCAAACTAGGCTGACGAAACAGCTATCTAGCTGTCCAGTACTCCCTGGTGGTTCATGATGAAATCCTGTAACCAATCAAATCCCTGCAAACCAGCACTTGAATAACATTAATCTGTGATTAACATTCATATGAATTTATTTTTAAAAAACACAATGAAAATGAATTTTTCTTAAAGAAACTAAAAAAAATTAGTGATCTGATTATAAGAATAGCATAGATAAAATGCAAAATAAAAAACAAAAAACAGAAGTAACATTTAAGTGTTTAAGATTTAATCTAGATGAAGGATAAATATTTCCACTAGGTTGACAAACAGCTGGGTCAACTGAGTGAATGCATACGAGTAAAATCAAAAATGTAAACAGAATTGACAGGTGGTAAAAATTATGTAATTGTCCTACATTTACGACATGGACAAATTTATTCTACTATAAAGGATAAGGATATAAGAAGGGGGCAGAAAGATAACTCCTTAAGGGTAATTATAGTATGTTTTCAAGAATTGGTTTTTGTAGGGATTCTAGTTGTTCCAGATCACACCACGGATTGATATCAGTTAGAGAACCATTGAAAACCACCACTGGAGTACTGGACAGCCAGCTGTTACATCAGCCTAGTTTGGGACTGACTCTTCAACACTACGTCTCCACTGACAGGGTTCGAACTCAGGACCTTCCGGTTAGAAGGCTAGCGAGCTCGTAGGCTTTTCAGCCACTGGGACTCGATTCTAGCTAGTGACTGGATACAGCACGAAGTCTCCTGGAGTTCTGTTGAGAAGTCGAGAGCAGTGGGGTGCATCTAGTCGGAAGTGAGGATGGAGTTCCTATCGATGACATTGGCGGGTCGATGGTCGTGCTAAATCCTTCACAAATTGGTAGAAGTTAGAATCCATGGGCTAGCCATTGAGTCGAGTGGGTCCCAGTGGCTGAATTTTATACGAGCTTGCCTTGTAACTGGGGGGGTCCTAGGTTCGAGTCCAGTCAGTGGATGCGTACAGTCTATGATTCCCAAACTTGGCTGACGAAACAGATGTTCAATAGTTCTATAAATGATATCTGCCCTTGGTCTAACCTGAAATTATACTATGCGATTGTTGATTAGCCAAGTATACTCGATTTGTAAGTAGTATGATGCAGTGCAATACAAGTAGTAGTATATCATGAGTATAAAACCACAGAGAAAACACAGTATATTTATTGACTTAAGACAAAGGTATTTTCGTGCAACAGACACCTTACGCTCATCACTGGTGAAGGTTAAAGATAAAATAGAAGAAGACAACCAACAGAATTGTGTGTACTAGATCAAATGAGGGGATTGTGATGCCTTATATGTAGGAGAAACTTTCAGACATGTAAATATTGGAGTGAAAGAGTGAAAAACCACTGTGCGTCGGTGGCACAGTGGTTAGGACTCTCACCGACCATGTACATGGTCCGGGGTTCGATCCCCTGCCGGCGCACACCCGATATCTATGGTCGGCCTGAATTTGGGCTACCGATATCCATGCTGAAAATTCCATACTTGTACTGAAAATACGGTATGGAATCAAGCTGTAAATCCAAAAAAAAAAAATAAACAATATCTAAATGTGGTTCCAAAGACCTCTGCAGACTTAAAGAATTACTGTAAAAGTGGAAGCGATTTTCTTGATTTCTGGGCGAAATGATTTGAATATTTCCGCAGTGATTTCGTAAGCTTTTTGGGTGTAAAGTACGATTGTTTCTTGTGTAAATTAGAAGGTGATTTTGTGTTTGTATGTAGGCATTCTTTAAGTGAATTTGAGTGAAAAGCCATTTGCCTGAAATATGCCATATTGCTCTTCTTAATATCTGTATACAACACTTTTTGTATGTTGTAAGATTATTGCTGTTTTAATTGAGTAATTGTATAAGGTCGTTTGATTTTAAACACAATCGTATTACCAATTTTCTTGTACTCGTTATCCTGACAAAGACATTCTCAAATTAACCTCGCCTAGTTTTCTAGCCGGTCCCAAGCCCGGGTAAAGAAGGAGGGTTAGGTGCGAGTGGAGCTAGCGACTCTACACCACAAAACCAATCAAACTACTACAGAAACTTTAATACACAAGAAATATAATCAGACAGAAAAGAATATAAAAAAGAACTTATTCTTCCCTGAAAGCAGAGAGACGAAATGACTCAGTGGACTAGTGAAAGCCTTCGAGAATCCAGTAAGCCAGCCGATGTGTCTTCTCCGGATGAAAGCAAGAATAAGAATGAGGAAGTGGAATATTCGTACAATGTACGAAGCTGGGAAGGCTGCCTAGGGAGCCAAAGAAATGAGAAAATATGCTAGAGAAGTGCTGTGAATCTGCGAGAGCAGATGGAGTGGATGTTGACTGTCAAAAGTATCAGCTGGAGAATCAGTAATCTACTCCGATCACCCACTTAGACAATAACCACGAGCATGGTGGGGCAGTGAGTGGCTATCATGATATCCCCAACAGCATCCAAAGCCCTAATGCAGTGAGAGCCAATCTCCCCTTGCAGGACAATGACAGCAAGATTTAAATCAAAAGGAAGGATGGAAAGTCAAAATTATCCAATGCTATGCACAGTGCTTCAAACAACTCAGAACAAGAGAAGAAGGAAGATTTTTGTAGACAACTACAAACAGTAGTGGACAACATCTCAAATGGCGATATCAAAATCCTCATGGGCGATATGAATGCAAACAATAAAGGAATAGAACTCGTCATGGATGGAGAGGCTCTTACTCGTCGAAATGAATGACAATTGACTTCCTATGATTTCGTGATTGCAGGCTTCGTGTACGAATACAGGAACCCACACAAGGCGATACAGATTTTGACTGACGGACACACTGAAAACCAGATAGATCTTTTCTCAATCTCAAGGAAGTCGAGACGCATCTCTCTGAACACGAAATCGAGAAGGAAAGCAGATAGACTTTGGCTCAAACTATTATCTAGTTCAAGGAAACTTTATGGCCAAGCTAAAAGCATTCTAAACAACTGCAGACAGACTAAAATTCAAGTTCAACACAAAGAAACTGAAATTCTGTTATGCAGACAATTATCTGAAAAGTATTAAACCTGAGCTGTGCACTTCCACAAACTATTACTAAAAATCTCTTTACTTTATTTTCTTTATAGGTTGTGCATTTATTTATTGATTTATCATCTCATCACCAGTTCGACAACATACACTAGAATGAATAGTAATCAAGACTTTCAAGCTTGTACGGATGTTTACCGAATTTAGGACAATTTTTGTCACTAATATTAACACCACATTTACAGATTCATAGGAAGTCAAAGGGCACTGAACAAAAATGTTTCGTCTTAGCTTCAGACTTTGTAAGTGACTCACTACATAACCTGAAGGTCCAGGATTCAGACCCTGATGAAATTATAGATAAACACTGCTGAGGAGTCGTAAAATAGGACGAAATAGCTGTTCCTACGCTTAATGCTGGTTCAGGGAGAAATCCACACTGAAAAATCAATTAGGCGAATTTGAAAGTGAGTGAGTGAAGTATCCTACAGACAAATTAGCTGCCAGGAAAATCAATTAAATAGAATTTCAGAGATGATGAAAGCGTTAAAATAATATTTTAAAATAGTTAATAGTATAAGTAAGACTGTGAATAAAATTCTATAGCCTACTAGAGAAGACAGACATACATTTGATGGACATTCTATTCTATTCTTTTCTGGCGATAAACATTTACAGTATGTGCGATTTTATCTTGACATATGCCAGACAATGCTGACATTTAAAAAAGAATTAAGTGAATGATTGAAAGAAATAAGAAATATGCTAAACTGCTTCTCTTCACTCCACTTTCTACACTGTTATTATTAGATTATATTATATTATTGTTTCCTTGACTTCCGAGTGGAACATAGGACTTCAGCAACTCACCTCCACTTTGTTCTATTTTCTGCTGTCCTCTTCAGCTGGCTGACCCCACGACTGCTCATAATCTCTCATCCTCTCCTCCTCAACACACGATCTCCTCCATGTTACCCTAGCACTGATGACCCACTCGTGGATTCCCATTCAGATTCCACTCGGGCGTTGGCCTGGCTAGCATGCGATGTCATTCGACGATCTCCTCACTCAGTGTGTGCCCTATCCATCTCCATTTTCTCCTATGTATTTGTTGAGCAATAGGCTCTTGGTTAGTTTGTTCCCAGTCAGAGTTTCTTGTTGCTAATTCTTTCTGGTCGGCCATTCGATCTTCAATAAAGCACCCGCGAAGGCAGCTGTTAATAAAGTCCTTGGTGGTCTGTTGGAAATGCTCTTCGTGATGCGCCCTCCAAGTTTCCGACTCATATAGAAGAACTAACTGACTGACTGACTTGACATTGGTGTTGAAAATCCGAATCTCGTTGTTTTTGTAGGCTGAGTGACAGAAGAGATTTTCAAACTGATTTCACATTGATGAAGGTGTATCTTGCTTACCCGATGCTACCTGGCTTTGATGTCTTCCTCTGTTCTGTCGCCTGTAGTTGAAACCTGGCTTCCTAGACAGATGACTGAAGCAAATAACCTCTTCCACATTTCTCCCACTTGTGGTGATTGGTGCTGGTTGTTGTTAGTGTTGGTTGGTTGCTTATCTTCATCATCTCCGTCTTCTCTATGGTCACCTGGAGTCCTGTCTTCACCACCTGATTCTTCAACCAGTTTGTTGGTTTTCACCTGCCTGCCTGCAAGTCTTCGAGTTTGTGTGAGTGACATTAAACATAAATCATCCATGCGCAAAATCCAGATCTTCTAGAGTCTTCTTGTCCGTCAGTACTTACTTACTTTACTTTACTTCGGCTATCTCCTACGGGAGGATGAGCCGGCTTCATGAACATCTCGAATCATCGCTGCCCAGGCGCGGCAATCTGATGCAAGGTTTTGCGACAGGGTTATCCAATTCTTGTTCCACAGAAGGAGTCCGTAGACGGTTCGTAGCCCCAAGGACTCCATATCAGCCTTGACTGTACCAAGCCATGTTTTCAGCCGTCCACCCCTGCGACATCGCCAAGATGGTAATGGCGAGGGATTTAGAACTGATTTGACCAGATCGTCATCTGGTCGGCGCAGAACATGGCCAAACCACCGAAGGCGACGTTTTTGGACCAGTACTGGAATTGTTGTGTTGTAGCGAGAGTTCATGAAGTTTCATGGGAATTTGGTTCGAATGATGTCCCCAGAATCGCTCGGCCTTTTGTTTGAGAGTGCAGCTCTAGCCTTTACACAACCAAGTGTGACCTACAAGGCAGTAGGAGTGGAGTAGGGAGTCCACTATCCATTGGCGGCCGGTGACCGGAGTTCGGTTCATACGCCTTTTTGAATCGGGCCAGACATCCAACAAGCCCTTTGTCTATACGTCTGCCGGTGAGCTCCAGTGAGCTTCATACGCCAGTCGTTGGAGGTTTGGAATCAGGGTTTAGCCATCTCCCCTAGACTGTCATCCAATGGACAGTCAACCCGATAAAGAGCACCGGGTATCCGCTTTCGCCATCTCACTTTGTTGAAAAACACCTTCGCCACGTGAAGGCAGTGAGTAGGACTTCCTCAGGAGAGGCTATGTAAGACGCTCGGTCATATGGGAGCATTTCAAGAGGTGTGCGGAAGGGTGGCCAACCCGCAGCGCAAGGCACCCACCCCCGACCATCCTGAGGCTTTGGAGGCGTATTCCTATCTTCTAACTCTATATGCACAGTTTGATGCATAATGCAGTCCACCACAATTAAGAATATCGTCGCCAGTGATAATAGGCAGCCAGCTAGCCTTGTCTTATTCCTGTGTTCACTTCAACAACTTCGCTGAGCTTCCTGCTGTGAATCACTTGACATGTGATGTAGCTGTTGAGTGACGTTGATAAAAGTTTTGAACACTCCAAAGTGTTGAAGTAGTTGTCGATTACTTCTTGATCAACGCTGTCTGTCGAAGTCGTTTTCAGAGTCAATGAATTTGAGGTAGACAGAGTTTTGACTGCCATTCTATGCTTTGTTCTGTGATGATGCGTAAAGTTGCAATTTGATCAGCACATGATTTATCTTTATTGAATCCGGCTTCTCCCTGTGGGCAGAGTTCTACATTCAGTATATCTTTGAGTCTCTCCAGAATGACGCCACTTAGTATTTCACTTGGTGTGGACAACAGCATGATTCCACTCCACTTCTTGTAGAGGTTAAGTCGCCTGCTTTGGTAGCTTGATAAGGTGGTCCAATTAGCGGATACCTTTCCTTCCTTCCAAACGTTTTGCAATAATGATGTCAGTATATCTGTCGCAGTCTCTGAGTCCATTTTAAATGCTTCGGGGGAATCCCGTTGGTCCTGCTGCCTTTCCACAAAGTCTAATTCCCCAGTTTAGTTATTATTTCCTTCAAAAATATTCATATTTGGATGATCAAATAGTGTCCCTATCATGGTGAATAGGTGCAATTTACGCAAGCACCTCTTTCTTAGCTTTCAGCTGTAGAACCTTATTATGCTGATGAAATAAACTTTGTGAAGTACGCTGATGACTTAACTGTTTCAATGGCTGTTAACTCCCAGCTAGATTGTACCAAAATAAATAGCTTTCTGTCGGAAGTCAGTAAATGGTCTGAGTCTAACGGTCTTAAACTGAATCCTTCTTAATGTCAAACTGTTAATTTCGGCTTAAGGTGTGAACGACAGTTAAAAGAAGCCGTCGATTCTTATGACAGTTGTAAGATTGACCACAATGATATAGGAATTAAATCAGAAATTAAGTATCTTGGACTTATTCTCTCTTCTGATCTCTCGTGCTCTTCCCATGTCTCAGCGATCTCCAGTAAAATATTCCGCCTGACATTTTACATTAAGAAGTTAAGGCACTGGGGTATAACTCAACCCCTCCTCTTACAGTTCACAAACTCTTGCATCCTACCTATTCTTCTTTATTGTTCACCCTTATTCTTTCCTGGTTTGATTAAAAAGGACTTTGTCACAATTCGTAGAATGCTGAAGACTGTCAGTAGGATGAGTAGTGTCCCAGTGGACTACATAGTTAACGTCGTTGTCGATAGGCATTTGACTTCGTGCAGTAAATTTGCTAAAGGGATTTTGTCTGACTTGGAGCATCCACTTCACCCTCAGCTTTCACCTTGCATCTCCTCAGGTAGAACAAGAAGTAACTTCAGAAAACTGTATCCTCGCACGTCTAAGTATAAAAATTCTATGATACCATACTTGGCACGTATTTTATGCGATGAAAATAGTGTCAGGCAAGAATTGACTAAGCTTTTTTCATCTAGCAAACAAACAATCTCCTCCATCCATCCTTATATACCTTCAAGTTTTACTTTTATTATTTCTATTATATTAATGGTCCTGTTGATTCTTTGTTTCCACTTTCATAACTGCAAACACCAACTTATCTCTATGACTGCTGTAATCTTTGTTTTTCCCCTCACCATATCATGTAAAGAGAACATTATATTCAATATTTTTAAACATGCTAGGATTTCTATACCGCATTGACAATACTGTGTGAAACAAGCTCACGGCAATTTCCACTTGTATTATTATCATTACCTTAGCTGCTATCATTATTATTATTACCATTTTATATGCTGCATGTTTTTTATTTTTTTATATTAACCCTATTGTAAATGTAGAAAATTTTCTGTGTGATTAATTTTATTTATAATTTGAGGAAATTAGATGCAATATTGTGATTAATGCTGTAAATTCCATTCTGTATCACAAGTACTGTTTTTGGAATAAAGTAAATTATTATTATTATTATCATTATGTTGCACATTTTGTTCCAATTGCTTAAACTGAGTGGTGTCAATATAATTTCACAACATTAATATTACTTTTTTAAAATTTGTTTTCTTGTGTAGGGTCGCTGGTTCCACTCGCATTCAAACCTCCCTCTTTACCCTGGCTCGGAGCCGGCTAGAAAACTAGCTAGTTAGTAAACTAGGCGAGGTCATTCCACAACATGACAATATGTCATTCTTATTAGACTGGACAAACCTAAGGACTTTGGAGATCTAAACCAACTTCACCTCAGATTTCATCACAAAAACCAACATCAGAAAAAGAACAATCGATAACTAGAGAGCACTGAACAGCTGCTTCACCTTAGTTCAGGACTTTTCAGCATCGTCCATCCGTGAGATCATCAGGGATCGGACTCGGAACGTTTGGGTGATGAGGCCAGCCATCAATACGCATCCACTTCACCTTGACATAGTAAGCCGCATTGGTCAAAACGGTAGATTACTTCATGAATCAACATCAGCAAAAGAACCATTAGAAACCTAGGAGCATGATATCTCACCACTTATTTCATTGGGCTTAATGTTTCGTTGCATAAAATAGTGGAGAAGACCCTTAAATTAGTTTAGGGATGTAAACTGTTTGTGTATTCTAAGTACTTTAATATTGAACACTGGTATCAAGAGGTTTGCTGTCGGTGGTGTGATCAACACCTTGTATCAAATTCCGAAGCTTAATAATAATAACAGTAATAGCTTTATTGCAAATATTATTTCTAGTACAAATATGGAATTTTCGGCATGTAGTAATACAGTATTGCATTTAATATTCTCATTACAGGGGTAATAATTAAAACACAACATAAACATTGAAAGTGAAAATATTAACGACAATATAACACTGAGAACAAAAAGGTGCCGTTTACGTAGTGTTCCACAGTAAGTTGGTAATTTCCTACCTTACACTTTTCTCACCACATAAAATGTGTGCCTGACAAATAAGGTATTGTAGGGTTTTTGTACTTAGTCGTCCGAGCATACGGTCTCCTATAGTTGCTTCTAGTTCACCTACCTGATGAGACGCAGTAAGAAGGGAGTTGTGTATAGAGAGAGAGGTTGACCAGAGTCTGACAAGACAACATTCGCTAATGTCCTGCAGTAGTCTATGTGTTTGTCTATAATAGCATTATTGGGTTGATTTAGTAACACCCAACATGCCCTACTAATTGTTTTTAGTGCTTTTTACAGTATAACAATATCTTTCTAAAATAGCCCGGGAAAGATTAAGTTGTAGGGGAGCAGTAAGGTAGTATAGGCAGAATACAAGAATTAACAAACGGTAACAGTAGCGACTGAGTGATACCAGATCGTCTTAACTTCCTTCCTTACGTAGAAAGCGTGGAAATTGATATGATGTGGGGAGACCAGGAAAGATGATCAGAGGAAATACACAGTCCAAGGTACTTAACATTCGATTCAGTTTCTGCTGCAGTGTCATCAATGACAGTGGTGGAACCGTGCGAACCAACCAGTTCACACAAATCGCACTTGCATGTGAAAGTGAAATTAACCACCTGACATGTGTGAAGGGATCAAGCTGAAGACCATTCGACGAGGGCCACTAACTTGACTAATTTCTCATAAAAAATATACATTCTGGAACAGTCTGACTAAGAAGTAACCGTTGGCATAGAAACAGTCAGATCATCAGCATACTTAACAAAATTGGTTTCATCAGAATGAGGCAAGTCATGTAAGAAGAAAGAACAGCTCCTTGTAGAACAACAGCTGGAGTAAGTGAAGCAGTGGAGAACTTCCTATTGTTAACAGCGTACTGCCTCCTATCAGAAAAACAGGAATGCCACCACTTATTAGTCCAGCACTGTGCTTATGTCACACCAGGCTTGTTTAATAAAAGAGGTCTAGGTACAGCAGTGTCGAAGGCAGATATGTAATCTCGTAAGGTACGCCAAACATATTTGGTACCTCTGTCTAAACTAGAGACTGTGTTATGATATAAGATGACAGTGGCATCTGCACTACACCTTCTATGTTTTTAAGCCTTCAATGAAGGTTCAAGCTAGAGGAATATGGTACAGTTTTCAGCTTAGATTTCTTTCTGTCTTGAATTTTTTTATTTATTGTTTGTTTTTCTTTGTTGAATGCCATTCACTCATAGTCCGTAAGGTAAACAAATCGACTACAATTCAACAACACAACAGTTCAGAATTAGTGATATTAACATTAAAAATAAACAGAATACAATAAACTGACCCAAACAAGTAATTATTTCACTAAGACAAGTTCTAATACTTACGATTGGCTAAGTCGGCACGCTTTGAATTTTCGCTATTTATTGATGTTGTTATGCTATCCAAGTTGAATTGTAATCCTTCCTATATAGGCAACATTTTTGGCTACAACTTATAACAACATAAAAGAAATTCACCGAAAATACAAATCCTTATTATCCCCAAATTCATGTCGTTTATCATTACGACGATGATGTTAGTAAAAGGTGATTTATATTCAACACAACACTGAAGAACAACTCAGTAACATGAATAACTAATTTCAAACTATAGATATTCGTGAAATTTCTTGTTTTAACACATAATAACGAAATGTCACATTACAACCACTTGGTTTGAGCTTTATTTTTACCTAAAAATCACGAACTGGAACGGAATGATAATCATGAATAACCTGGGAGTACTGGACAGCTGTTTCGTAAGCCCACTTCGGGACTGACGCTTCAGTAGTGCACGCCCACCGCCGAGGTTCGAACCCAGGACTTTCTGGTTACAAGACTAACGAGCCCGTAGACCATTAAGCTACTAGGACCCAGTCAGCCCATGAATTCCAACTTCTGCCATTTCATGAAATAGCACGACCACTTCGCGCTTCTTCTTCTTCGATGAGTTACTGCTTCACCTTCAACCTGCTGTACCCTACTGATCACAGCTTCCCACTAGAACCCCAGCTAACTGCCTGAATAGGGTCAAACTCTAGACAGCAACAGATAAATTCTCAAGTATTGGTTTTGTAGAGGATTTTTTTTTGATTGGTTGGGGGATTTCATTAAGAGCTGACATCAGTTAGAGAACCATTGAGAAGTGGTCGCGCTATGTCATGAATTGACGGAAGTTAGAATTCATGGTTTGGATGGTCATTGGATCGGGTACTGGTGGCTTAACGATCTACAAGCTCGCTAGCCTTGTAACCAAAAGGTCCTGGGTCCGAAACCTGTCGGTGGGCGCTTTATTCTGAATAGTCAGTCCCAAAACAAGGCTTACGAAACAGCTAGCTGGCTGCCCAGTACTCCCAGCTGATTTTCGAATGGTTCTCTAACTGATGTCAGCTCATGATGAAATCTTCCAACCAATCGAACAAAATTCCCCACAAAACCAATACTTGACGGTTATGAATATAGCAAGAACAACAGTGGCTTGTGCAGAATAAAATGCTACCATCATTGTTGATTTCGTTGGCTTCTCATCAGCTGCTTGCTTACAGTCTGAAGACATTATTAAGTTTATCTACAGAAACAATTTTGACAGAATTACGTACACAGAGACTTCATTTTAAACAAAAGCATCAGTGTATGGACATAATAATAATATTAATAATAATAAAAATAGTAATAATAATAGGAGTCACTTTGTCTCAAACAATAATGACCAAACACAATGGAACTCTCGGCGTTACGTAATCAAATGGAAGAGAGGATGAAAATATCCAGTCACCAGGCAGCACAAGGAAAGACTGATGCTAACCACTTCTTTCTGAACACATGAATCGCGTCTCAGACACTTGATGAAGATTACTTCGGCAAACTTGATGAGAATTGAACTCTTCTGTATATTGATAATTTTGAAGGATTTTGCAACGTCCACCTCATGACTGGTATCAAGGCGATGCCTGACAATGGAGCTATTCAAAGCAGTTGTTCCTCGCTGAAGACGTAGGCTTTTAGGTACATATTCAGAAAATCGGAGATGTGTTTGCGTGTCCTTCTTCTTTCTGTTCTCACGATGTAACTGCTCCCGCAGATACATGGAAATTTGCATACGCAGTTGGAGCTAACAATGAGAAGGGTATCTGTTGACTTTTGATTGCACCAAAAAGCATAGAGGGGAACCAACTTAGTTAGTTGCAGGATAGGCTGTGGTTAGTGACATATTCAATGGATTATTCCTGCAGTATTATCAACTTTGAAATCAAGTTGGATGAAAATAGGCTTCTTTTTCCCTGTGTGATTTGTTTGACATTAGAGGTTATACATCTTCCATACTGGTTAATGAACCTCTGAGAGTAACTGTTGTTTTTTGGGATCTTTCCGAGAGTGGTGAATTCCTCCTGTTGCTTTATTCAAATTCAAAAATGGGAATAAATGTATGAAGAATGATATCTGTGTTTTTTTTCAGACCACAATTGCGTTTTGTTGTCAACTTCTTGAATTTCTGTTACATAGGACTATTGTTTAAGCACTGTGGGCGTCGGTGGCACAGTGGTTAGGACTCTCGCCGACCATGCACATGGTCCGGGGTTCGATCCCCTGCCGGCGCACACCCGATATCTATGGTCGGCCTGAATTTGGGCTACCGATATCCATGCTGAAAATTCCACACTTGTACTGAAAATACGGTGTGGAATCAAGCTGTAAATCAAAATAATAAAAAAAAATAAAAAATAATATTTTTCCTTATCAGCTAATCTGATTTTAATACAATATACAGTAATTCCTTATTACTAACCTTATGATGTCTCGAACACACTTCATTGCTCAAAATCACATCAAGATTATCGCACGACTTCTTAGTTTGTTTATTATATATGGTTCGACTTCTTCCTGATTTTCTCTGATATAAGTTTTGATACAAGCAGAATTGATGTTACGCAACACGTGAATGTGTACTGGTGACAATATAAACAGCTTTAAGTTTTTATTTGCAAGTATTTGATTGGTTTCTCGATTTCATCATCAATTGATATCAATTAGAGAACTATTGGAAAACCAACTGGGAGTACCAGACAGCCAGCTAGCTGTTTCGTCAGCCTTGTTTGAGACTGACTCTTCAGTACTGCGCAACCATCATAGTCGTTTTGAACTGAGAACCTTCCGATTACAAGGTGAGTTTGCTTGTGGACCACTGACCCAGTGAGACTCAGCGCAATGACCAGCCAACTCATGAATTCCAACTTCTGCCAATTCACTCACGATTTGGCGCAACTGGAGCTAGTTAATGTCATTGGTGGCGATTATTTGTCTTCACACTCGACCTGCTGTACCTCACTTGTCATGGCTTCCTACAAGAACCCAGTTAAAGCAGGTAGACTGTGAGGAAAAATACGCGCCATCAATGACATTGGCTAGTGTCAGTTGCGCTATATCGTGCGTGAATCGGCAGAAGTTGGAATTCATGGATTGAACATTGGATCGGGTCCCAGTGGCTTAATGGTCTACGAGCTCGCTTGCCTTTTAACCGGAAGGTCATGGGTTAGAACCCTATCGGTGGGTGCGTACTTCCGAAGAGTCCCAAACTAGGGTGACGTAAAAGCTGTCCACTAACTCCCAGATGGTTTTCCAATGGTTCTCTAACCAGTGTCAGCTCATGATGAAGTCCTGTAGCGAATCGAATCCCCGCAAACCAACACTTGAGAATTCTTTTGCATAAATACTTCTGAGTTGTCGTAAAGTATTGGTGAAGAGAATGTATATGTGTGAGTATGTATTGTTAGAAAACTCAGATACTCACTGGATACCTGTAACGCAAACTCAAAGTGACGAATATCATTTACTCAATGACCAACGTTATTCAAAGCATAAATCCACCATTTGGTTCACATTATTGTTTAAACACTTACAAATCAAGATTTTCTATTACTTACAAAAGATAATGCAGAGATTAATAATTCCAAAGATTTATTAACCTACAGCTTCATGATCTAAGTTGATATTCTTATCATCACCGTTTAAGATGAAAGTACCCTCGCCACTTAACATGCAATGATGCGATATTCAGCTGTTCGTGTACGACGCTTAAATAGCTTAAAATGCATCTCCGCTTAAAGGTATCGATCCTGAAATATATTTGATATCGTGGGCGATCAAATTATTGATCATAATTGGTCTATCAAATGTTATTGGTCAGTACAGTAACTGTTAGTTGGAGGATGGTATACAGATTCTTGTCCACACCAAGTAAAATACGAAGTCGTGTCATCCTGGAGAGAATAAAAGATGCACTGGATGCACAACTCCGTCAACTGGAAGAAGCTGGATTCAGGAAAGGCAAATAATATGCTGACTAATTTGTAAGTCTACGCATCATCATCACAGAACAAACCATAGAATGGTAATAAAATCTCAGGTTCATCGAATTCGAGGAGGCCCTCGACAGACACTATTAACCAAGAAGTAATTTGGAAACTACTTCAACATTATGGAGTGCAGTGCAGTGTCCAAATCTTTATCAACCTCATTCAACAGCTGGCTGGCTACATGAGAATGCCAAGTGTCAGGTGATCCACAACGGAAAACTCCATAAGGCATTCGAAGTGAATACAGGAGTAAAACAAGGCTAACTGACTGGCTATTATCACCGATGATATTCGTAATTGTGGTGAACTGGATTATATGGCACAGTATACATGGAGAATGGGAAGACAGGAACACGCTGCATTGATCAATAAGAGGACTGTAGAAGATCTGGGTTTCCAGCGTGGATGATTTATGTTTAATGTCACGCGGACTCGAAGACTTACAGGCAGTCAGGCGAAAACCAACAAACTGGTTGAGGACGCGAGCAGGCGGCGAAGACAGAGGTAGTGAAGATAACTAACCAACTAACCAGCCAAGAGCAATAATGACAACCAGCACCAATCACTGTCAACGGAAGAGATCTGAGAGAATCTGAGAGGAATCTCACCTTCCTTCACTTAACTGCCTAAGAAACATCGTTTCAACCACAGGTAGAATCGGAAGGGCAATATATGTGTTTTCATCACCCTTAAACCAGTGTGGAAATCTTCCGGTCTCACTCAGCCAATATAAAGAACAAGATTCGGATTTTCACTACCACTGTCAAGTCAATTAGTCAGTTCTTCCGAATCGGTCAGAAACGTGCACTGCGCATCAAGAAAAGCATTTCCAATAGGCTACCTCAGACTTTTATCAACAGCTGCCCACTTCGCTGGCTCTCGATTGAAGATCAGATGGCCGGCCGGCCAACAAGAAACTCTGGCTGGCAACAAACTGACACAGAACCTATCGTTCATCAAATATGTAGGAGAAAATGGAGATGGATAGGGCATACGTTTGGGAGGCCGTCGAATGACATCGCGCACTAGCCAGGACATTGCTCGAGTGGGTCGTCAGTCCGAGGGTGACATGGAGGAGATCGTGTGATGATGAGGAGGAGGAGGGGAGATGAGAGATTATGAACAATCGTAGTGTCAGCCGGCTGAAGAGGACATCAGAAAATAGAACGAAGTGGAGATATGTTGATGAAACCAGCCCTACGTCCCAATCGGAATCCAAGGGAATCATAATAATAATAATACACCGAAAATAACATTTTTAAAACTATCTAACGCAATAAATAGCGAAAACACAAAAGAATTTGCAACCAGTACAATCTTAGTAGTAAAATTATTCGACTAATAATAAGTCAAGGTTATTGTCCTAAATTCATTGGACTTGACATATAAACACCATTGTCATTAGAACTATCAGTGTTGTATAATTATTAGGATATGAAAATCGCTGTATGTTTGTGTGTGTGTGTGCGTGTTGGGACAAAACAGACAGAATACAAACTCTATGGTATGTTGCACGTTTCACTTCAACACATATATATCCCCAATTTTCTTTAACACAACTACAAGGGAAACAAATGATTCATTCTTGTACATGTACACATACATTCTACCGCATAATCAATTCACCAATCGCATTGTTTCTGTGCTAGTATATTGATTCGTTATTCATGCATTCATTTTATTCCCTGTGGGCTTCTTCTATATATGTGCATCATTGTGTATGGCACACATGTAAAACTGTTCAGAAAAAAACTATAAATAATACCTGGCAGGAAAGATCAATTCTACAAGTGCACGCACTTTCCTAGTTCATTGACTTCAGGTACACAAACTACAAAGGATAAAAAGACGAAGATAAATTTAACTGGCAGTAGAGATTACACCACTTCTTTAATTGGATACCCTTACAGCCAGTCCTATGGAATATAATCACCAGTATTATTCAAACTATTCCTCAGATATTGACAATGTTGATTATGATGATGATGTGATGCTGAAATTGAGGAATTCAAGCGAAAAACTGAAGCAAGTCGTAGAGCACGTCAAAAAGCTAAACAAGACATTGAACGTGATAGTAAGTTTATAATTTTATTTAAAAAGAAACAAAGAAACACTTGCATTTATTGATTAATTTGATGAAATGGGGATTTATTTTAATTGTATGTAGTCTAGAGGAATCGTTTGTGTTTATCTCGCACTAGTCATTTTTTAAGCATGGTTAACATTAGAAGGATGAGTCTATAGAGAATTAGGCAGATTCGTCTTTACGAGTTGATCACGGATTGATATTAGTAAGAGAACTACTGGAAACCAGCGGGGAGTACTGGACAGTTATTTCATCCTAGTTTGAGAAACATCGGCAGTACGCACCCACTGGGTTCCGAACACATGTGATTAAATAGAAAAATTGACAATGATTACATAACAGAGAAGATCTGTAGCTCAGGCGAATGATTTGCAGTTGGTTGTGTTTTCTGAGGAATTGGTCAGTTTGATTGCGGAGCTTTCGTCGTCCACCCCTTCTAGACAACATCTTCCTTCAGCGCAAGTTTTAGCATAAAATGAACTGATTTAAATTCTCCATGAATGATAGAATTGTATATCCTGGTAACCATTGTTGTGACTGGTAGTCGATTTACATCTGTATTGATCAATTTTTATTGACTTGGAATTCGGACTTTCTTTTCATGTGATTTACTTTTTATTAGCTGGTGGTAAATTTGGTCTATACTAATGTGTTTGTTAATCGCTGGCTGATTCACTTGAGCATCAGGGTTCTTGGAATTCCCAGGTGGCATTCTCGGTGCTTCCTCTATTTAAAATCCCTACATTATCCCAATCATCAAAATGGTGTCTTCAGTTATCTACATGCATTGATATGAAATAATATGTACATCATGTCTTTTTACAGCTAATTTGTGTTCTTGGATTCTGATTCGAAGGGGACGCCCACTTTGACCACCGATGTAATGTTTATTGCAGTTCGTATATGCAATTTATTTTGTAAATGGTATTAATTTTATCTCCTTTTTCTGTTGGATGGCTCTTTTGGTTTGCACAATATCGAATGAAGTGATTGTGCTAGCTGGCTGGCTGGTTGGCTCTTGTGTGTTATATCTATTTCAAACAGTCTCAATATTCTAGCTGTTATTTCAGAGATATTTTTTATATATGGTAGAGTGAATTTTCTTGTGGTCTTTGATGTTGGCTTGTTGTTGGGATTATGACTGGAGTTGAAACACTTTTTGATGAAATTGTGAGAATATCCATTCTTTTTGAAGACGGTTAGTAGGTATTCTTCTTCCATTCTCTTCAACAAACACCGGAGTAATGCTACAGTGTGTTTGTTTTTATATGCTAAAACTTGTGCTGAAGCGATGTTGTCCAGAAGGGGGACGACGACGTAAGCTCCACAATTAAACCAACCAGCTCCTCAGAGAACACAACTAATTGCAAATCAACCAACCACCTGAACTGAAAATTTTCTCTATTATTTAAACAGATGATTACTTCATAATTAGCCGTAATTTTCAAAAAAAAAAATCATTTATTTTTTCATAATTTTCTAGTGGAAAATACAATCACACGAGATGTCCGTCAATTAGCACGTAAAGCATCTGATACTGTACTCAATGAATACGATGAGGCAAGACAAAGAGCTTGGGCAAGAGATCAACAAACTTTGGATTATATTGATGAAATATTAGTAAGTTTTACAGGAATAAAAGTTAATTTTTAAATCAGGTGCAGCAAAAAAATTGTGAATTCACTTTTTAAAAATCATTTGTACACCGACACAGTTAACTAAAACTAGTAAAAACATTAACAGAATTCGATGGATTCTAGTGAACTGACTAGTTGTTTGACAACTTGTACACTCGACTGAGATCAACTTGTAGACACGGGAAAATCAAGGATCATTTAACAACTATCCGACTATAGTGTGAAATATTCCCATTTTCAAGTATTGGTTTTTGTAGGCATTTTGTTTGATTGCATTGTAACCAGAAGGTCCTGGGTTCGAACCCCTGTGGTGGGTGCGTACTGCTGAAGAGTCCCAAACTAGGCTGACGAAACAGCTGTCCAGTACTCCCTGTTGGTTTTCCAGTGGTTCTCTAACTGATGTCAGCTCATGATGAAATCCTCCATGCAATCAAATATTCCCATATCACGTAAACTAAAAGTCAGTCTGAACGAAGAATATTCTTTTCAATAATTTCTCTACTTCAGGTTCTTACACAATTATAAAATATAACATTTGTTGTCGTTACAATAATGGTCCAGTTATGGAGTGTCAAAATAAATATCATTAGTATTTAAGTGACAAATGTGATAGGCTGAAATCGATTACAAAATATTGTGAAATGGGAGACAGTGGTGGTGATTAGTCATAATAGATTCGTAGAATGTGGAGTGGGGTAGAAGAAATTGACAAGACAGTTCAAGGTTATAAAAGGTGTCAGGTGAGTGAGTGGCTGGTACAAAGTGGTATGTATTAAAGAGGAGGAGATAGTAAGACTGCAATGAGAGGTTCATAATGAAATAACGAATGTGTGAAATGAAACAGGTGAAGGCATATATTGAGAAAAGAGATAATATCACTAATAATAATAAGTCCGGATAGTATAAATGGAAAATTCGATAGTATTGAGAGAATGTTTGAATGAAGGGTATAAATTATGACGAATAATAATAATAATTGTAATAATAAGCAAAGAGAAAAAAACCAAGAAAGTTAAGGGGAAGAAGCACTCTTGGTGAGAAGAAGAATCATCAATCCGAGTTTGGTCACGGTAGGAGCACAGTCTGAACGAGCTCCTTTTGGATACATAGTAAGGGTTTGGTCGATCTTATTGCAACAAATTCAGCTTTGTATAGGATACTTAAGCAAAATGTACGTGATAATGACTTCAGAATTTTGTAGATAACTCTGAAAGCTGTTTTGGCGTCAATGCGATGTCCAGTATCGACCAAGTGTGACAGGATCGACCTTTTCATTCACTTAATTTCCCCCCTGCTGAACCAAGCTTGTAAATGTTATCGAACGCGTAGACGAAGCTGCCTAATCTACGCCCTATATAACTTGAACCAAAGGAACAGTTGACATTGTATATGCATGAAGAAGAACTAAGTTTAGGTAAGACATCTTTTATTTACTGAGTGAACATTGGACGGTTACTTAAGGATAGGTACAGATATGCAGAGTAGAAAGCTTTCTTTATCACCCTGGTTAAACGTTGCAGTAGAATCTCCACAGGAGTATCACTCTTGAATTGTAGACGTAAAAAAGGAGGCCTTTTCTCCACCGTTACCAGCTCATGTTTACGACTATTGTAACCTATGTTGACTTTAATGAACTTCTTTGGATATCCGTTCTCGCTTAGAATGTCTCGGATGACGTGGAATTCTTTCTCTACACAGTCTTCGAGACAAATGAATCTCACCCTAAATGCTAAGCACCTGAACAGATTACGTTTGTGTTTCACCGATACGAAGCTAAGGAAGTGTGTATACTGAGCTTTGGTCTCTAGCTTTCTAAATGTGGTTCTTTTGACTGAACCATTCTGTCTTCTCGTTAGTAGGACGTGGAGGAAGTGCAGAGAGTCGTTGTATTCTCCGACTATAGTTCAGTTGCACTTAATAACAATGGGTTTCACAGTAAGTTGAATACAATCCAAAACAGTATACTGGAACCCATCATCTACTTACACTTTAATCGAAATCAATTCATCAAGGTCTGCATTCAACAGACTTATTGTCTGTTTTTTACTTTATTGGTATATTAGGTCAGTGAGTCTTTTCAGTCTGTTATAAAAACATTATTTTATGCAGAATAAATCGAATTCATGATGCTTCGATGATAATTTAATTAACACATACACTGTGAACATAAAATTGATGTATATTCAGAACTGTAGATATGAAAGTATGATAGAGAAACGAAATGTTTGAAAGGCGATAAAGAGCTTCGATTGGATACTGGCCAGTGATTAGTGTAATATGTCTGGTCCTATCTTTGTTGCAGACTGAATTCTATCAATCAAGTTTGCAATGTGACGGCCACCATGTCACCAGGTAGCTCGTCATCACAGTGTACTTTGAATTTTTGGTATTAGATGGTCGAAGGCAATCGGCAGGAAACCTTCCTGGGGGACCTACCTAGGTTTCTTGCTAGTTGGCACTCACCACCACCACCAGTCAGCAAGGCGGCGTATCTGCAAATCTTTGAAGGAAGGAACTCTTATCCCCTCTGAGATTCTAACCTGTATCATCTATTGCTGCTGGTGGCCACCTTGCAAATTTGACTGATAGGATTCAGTCTGAACCAAAGATAGGACTGGGTATATGACACTAGTAACTGACTAGTGTCCAATCAAAAGTACCCAATACAACCCATAGCAGGTCGATCACAAGCCCGAATAGCTGCTCAGTGGTAACGCCACTGACCGACTGTAAGTGGCACTACTTAATGGCACGGGTTCCAATATCAGAAGGGAAAATAATTCCTTCAGGGTTACAGATACCCCGTCTTGCGGACTGACCGGTGGGTGCCAACTAGCACGAAACCTAGGTCCGGGAAAAGCTTCCTGCCAATATCCTCCACTCATCTAAAAAGCTCTTTTTTAGACAAAATGAATGGTAACGAAATGTGGTATTTGCATTTTGACAGATTGAGGGAAAGAAAACTTTTTTTCGTTTAGATTTTCCCCAGTGGCCCCACACAAGGAAATAAATTCACAACTAACATTAAACTAGGGATAATTAGTGGTAATTATACACTCTGGAGAGTTAATAGAAAGACTAATTTTCAGAATAATCAACAGATTTATTAGATACCGTTATAAATGCCAATTTATGTCTATGATACAGGTTTGTTTTATTCCTTTACTTTCTCAGTGGAAGATAAAGGGTTTCAAGGTAGGGCTTTGAATTTTCAGTAGCGATGGTATTTATTTTTACAGGATGGGGTCGTTGGCCTCATTCCCCCCATTAACCTTCCCTCTTTATCAGTTTTATTACTTGCTTAGCGAGGTAAAGGAGTGCGTTGGTGCCCAAGGATCGAACCTCGGACCACAGGCGTGGTCGGCGAGCATTCTACCGCTGTGTCACCGACGCACCGTAATACAGGTTATGACATCACAAATTAGACGATAACTGCATAATCACAAAATAATGCAATTTGTGAAATATCTAACAGTTTGACCACGGATTGATATCAGTTAGAGAACCATTGAAAACCAGCACTGGAGTAATGGACAGCCAGCTGTTTCATCAGCTTAGTTTGGGAATCATCGGCAGTACGCACCCACACTGCAGGGTCCGAACTCAGGACCTTCCGGTTACAACACCCTTATGATGAAGCTAAATTACTTAAATAGCTACTGAAATCCAAGACACACGGCGCAGATGATTCATCCTACTTTTTTTCTGATTACAGATTGATTCTACACCGTATTTTCGGTATGGAATTTTCAGCATGTGATACTAGCAGCCAATTCCGACCGTTGATATCGGGTGTGCGTTGGCAGGCGATCGACCCAGGAGCATATGCATGGCTGGCGAGGGTCCGTCGTGCTGCCGACGCACTTCGGGACTATTTAGTAATGCAAACCACTGTATATTCACCAGCCTCAAAGATGTGTATTGATAAAGATTCCTAGCACTTCTTAATTTGAATTCAGTTTACGAAAAAGTTCACCTTAAACTCAGCAACAAAGCTAAATACCAATGATATAGTTGGCAATGGCAAAGGAAGTGGCTGTACGAATTTCTTTTGAACACACAAACAGATTTGGCTTATTCAAATGAATTCCGACTGCCTCTGCTGTATGTAAAAGTTGTACTCACAGACCATAAGGTGAAAGGTTGAATGAAATACGATAAATAACTTTAAAGGCTTCGTAGAGTCAACTTGATGTCCATCTCATCGACGCGATGAGCTAGTATTGAGCTGCGTATAACAGCATTATTCGAACCTTTGTCAAACCAAGATGGGAGATGTTCAGAAATTTGACGATGAACTTACCTGATTGTACACCCTATGTAACTATCTCCTCGCACAAGCAGTTCAACTGGTAAATACACATGGAAAAGGCGAAACAGGGCAGTTTATCTTTATTTCTTGAACTAAGTATTGGTTGGTTAGTGAATATATAGCATAGTTTAGCTGCTTTGAAAGTCCTTTTGAGAAGGCCCTTTTACAGTTACCTAACGTATATTACACAATCTCTCCCTGCATGGTCTACGAATACGACTTTTACATACAGTAGAGGCAATTGGAATTCAACTGAACAAGCCAAATCTGTGCGTTCAAACGAAATTCGTACAGCCCCTTTCTCTGCCATGGCCAACTAACTGCATAATGTGTATTGAGTTTTTAAAAACGATTTCTTCCCTCCCCTTGTAACAATCTCATCTTTTCACTTTATTACTTTTGCAATTCTGGCCAATTCTATCAACTTGTTTGTTTATATTTTACGTAATTCTTCTTAGGCATCATTGCTATTTTACAAATTTCTTGATAATGTAATAATGACTTGTTACTAACGCCTATGAATTAGCTTATCTTGAATTCCGTAAATAATCAATTTTCACCCCTTCCTCCTTCAAAACTTAGATATCTTGTTACTAACATCTATTAGTTAATTGATGTTTTGATAACTTTTAACCTCTTAATTTCACCCAACCCCATCGGCCTATACCTAAAACTGATTCACTGAAATAACGACCTTATTGGTAAAATGATTTTGATGTAAAAAAGCGACTATATATTACTGTAGAGCCAGCCAGCCAGTCAATGATGAGGACGCAATTGTTTGTTTTGCTAAATGCATGATTAGGTGTGAGTGACTCGATATGATTATGAGCAATAGTTTGTGCTCGAAACTTGGTCATCAGTTAATATTACTGTATAACACTCCACTGTGTGATTTATCAAAATAAAATCTTATCTATAATGGAGTTATACTCTAACAGAGTGCCCAAGTTTTATACTTATATGCATAATTGAGGATTTTGAAATTAATTATTAAAATTGAAATTTATAAACAAGTGCTAATAAGTAGAATTCGTATCCTCATATAATAAAGATTGACAGACTAAATTTGATTGTATCACCACAAGTTTCAAAAGATTTCAGTTCACTGCTTTCAGTTAAATGAATTAATAATAATAGTGATAGACAGATACACTGTAAGTGAAAATGTGTAACTAAAGTTTCTGTAGAAGAAAATTATGGGAATTTAGAAACAAAATCTGTACAAAAAAACATTGAGGTTAACAGTAAGTAACTAAGAGAGTATATTAAAAGTGCAGTCAGGAAGTGAATTCAGTATAATAATAATTATTATTGTTTCCTCTAGTTCGAAGAGAAACATAGGGCTTCAGCCACACACGTCTCCATTACATTAGGTTCTCCACCAACGTTTTCATCATATCCTTTCATCTGCTCTTCACATGATCCCCTCCTCCTCCATGTCACCCTCGCACTGACGACCAACTCGCTGCATCCCATTCTGCAGGTTCCACTCGAGCGATGGCCTGCCGTGTGATGTCACTCACTTGATGGTTTGTTTTCTCAGAGTATGACCAGCCAATCCACCTCCATTTCTTCCTGCACACTTCTTGTTGCACAGTTGGTTCCTGCTGGGTTGATTCCTCCATTGTCAGAGACCCCTCCCTGTTGCTGATCTTTTCTGGCCAGCCATCTGATCTTCAGTAGTATTGAGCGAAGACAGCTGTTGATGAAGGTCTGTAGTTTGTTCGAGGTGGCCTTCGTGATGTGGCGTGGCGTCAAGTCTCTGATACGTATAGTAAGTAGCACTGACTTCATATTGGAAATGAAAATCCAGATCTTATTTTTCATGCTGAGTAGTGCTGTTGATCTCCATACAGACTTAAGAGTAATAAAAGCTTGTCTTACTTTCTCGATCCTCACTTTGATGATATTCTCATCAGTTCCGTGCGTCTGTAGTTGAAACGATGCTTTCCAGGTCGATAGGTAGGTAGAGGAGGTTGCTTCTTTCAGATTTCTCCCATTTATGCTGATTGTTGTCTATTGTTGTTGCTGTTTCTATTGGCCAGGAATCTTCATCGCCTCTGTTTTCTCTATGTTCACCTAAAGTGAAGTCCTATCTTTGATGCTTCTTCAATCGCCAACTTGTTTCTTTTCACTTGCATATCTTCCAGTTAGTGGGAAATCAGATATATATCATCGACACGTTTGTATCCTTCACAAAGTATTCAAGAGGAAGCTGTCAGTTTTATAAATGTGATCAGAAAAACGGTAGAATCAAATTTCAGATGACTATAATTCCAGGAGAAGTGAAACTCTGAAGAATACTCACTTTAAGTTTGCTTCTGACTTCGGTTTATTTTGTTCAAGCAGTAGAAGTATCATTACATGCAACTCTTTAACAACAAAACTTTAAATTTGGAAATTTTTTCTCCTGTAAACATATACTACTGATATTTATATATCAATAGAATACACTTGATGATGCAAAGCAGCTGAATGCACAGAACAATGGACTGCGGACTATGAGATCTACGAAAAGAAACATAAATGCTCAACGGAATTCTTCATCAGTTTGTCAGAATACATTTCACAGAGCTATTTTCTTGCATATTTTTACCTCTGTCAAATATTTATTCGCATTTTTGTCATCACCACCGTCTCAGGTGATGCACAATGGAAAACTCAGCCAGGCGTTCGAAGTAAATACAGGAGTAAAACAAAGCTGGCTGCCTATTATCACCGATGATATTTCTAATTGTGGTGAACTGGATTATGCGTCACACTGTACGTGGGGAGTGAGAAGACAGGAATATGTTGGACTAACCGATAAGAAGACACTAGAAGATCTGGATTTCGCGTGTGGATGATTTATGTTTAATGTCACAGAGACTCGAAGACTTGCAGTCAGGCAGGCAGGCAGGCGAAAACCAAGAAACTGGCAGGAGAGACTGACAGCTAGTGAAGACAGAACCACAGAACATGGAGTAGACGGAGGCGATGAAGATAACCAACCAGTCGATAGCAACAACGACCAGTACCAGTCACTATCAACTGAGAGATTAAAAAGAGGTTACTTCCTTCACTTATCTGGCTAGGAAGCATTGTTTCAACCACAAGTGACAGAACGGATGAAGATGTTAGAGTCAGATACACCTTCATCAATCTGAAACCAGTTTAGAAATCTTCCACACTCAGCATAAACATCAAAATTGGAATTCCCAACACTAATATCAAGTCAGTCAGTCAGTCAGTTCTTCTATATGGGTCAGAGATATGGCTTTTGTATCACGGGAAGCATTTCCAACGGGCAACAGCTGCCCACTTCACTGCCTGTATATATTGAAGATGAAGTGGCCTGCCGGCTGGCCAGATTCTGAATCTGGGCTTCCCACTAGGCACGGGGAAATATTTTTTAAGTGACTGACTTTATTTGACAGTTAACAATACAATCTATGGCATAATTAATCTTCAAGAGCACAGGGAAACTTAATTTTAAAACATGCCTCGAAGTGTTTGTTACATTGCGTCAATCAATTCAGTGACTAAGCTGTATTCAAAAATGTTTTGCGACAGTAATGAAGTTCGCGTAAAATTATGTGCGCTGACTCAGAACTTGACTTCTTAAAAGCTACCCTGGCAGAAAACGGTTACCTTAACCGATTTATTGACAGCAACATGAAAGACAAGCAGTCTAAACTGGTCACTGACTCAGTTCCAAAGAAAACCTTATTCATGAAGTTGGAATTCAAAGTTGGTCAAGCTTCGGATATGCTCAAAAATCGTCTCTCTAAATCAGTTAGCAAGACGTTCTTTGCAGCAAAATTACATATGACGTTCACTAGCCACAAGTTGTTCTCTACCTCTGTAAAAGATAAGCTCCTCTATCTAGCCGCCTCCATGTGCATCTATCAGTTCACCTGCTCTTGTGGAGCAAGGAAAATTGGCCGTACGAGAACATATTCCATCATGGTTTTATAAGGGAGAAAGTAAATGTGTGCGAAGCTCTATTCTGGAACACCTGATTGACTTCTGTCACTCTGTCAACCCTGAACATGATTTCAAGATCATATATAGAATCCACGCTAACTTGCCGGCCTCGTTTTCTTCGTTACAGACTTCTAAAGACAGCTGAGGCCTTGGCAATTTATGACTTTAAGCCAGACCTTTGTGTACAAAAGAAGTATGTACAATCCCTACTTCTGCCTTGGCCGTAGAGGGATAGACATTTATTTATTTTGTTTATTCAGTTATTCTATGTACTTTTCCATTATTACTACGATTATTATTATTATTATTATTACTATTCTCACTCTGAATCTTTTCCACTTGACCCACTTGTCATTTTAATTTTTATATTTTTTATTTTTATAATATTCAATTCTATCTTATCAAATTTCACACCATGTTATGTAACACTTTATATTAGCATACTAATCCTGTAATTATGTGCCCCTTTCCAACATCTATACACCTTATGTATTATTCTATATATGACATTAATTATTTTGCCACTTGACATTAAACTATGATTATAATCACAAATATTTTAATTGCATTTCATACTATTATTATTTCATGTATTCACACCTTTGACCTAATTCCCTCACCGGATATAATATCTTAATACAAAAACCCATATATATACGATTGTACAGCTTGATAATAAATTCGTTGAAAAGAGTCTCTTCGCTGAATATTGTGTTCTTAATTTCTACTACTGTGCGTCGGTGGCACAGTGGTTAGGAAGCTCGCCGACTATGCACATGGTCTGGGGCTCGATCCCTGGCCGGCGCACTCATTTGCCTCGCTAAACCAGTAACAGAACTGGCAAAGAGGAAAGGTTGAGCATGAGGCTAGCAGCCCCATCCTGTAAAAGTAAACACTGTTACAGAAACTTCAAGCCTCTAGCTTGAAGCCCTTGTTATGTTCCACTGGGAAAGTAAAGGAAAAAAGTTTTCTACTACTATTATCATGGCTTTACCAGAAAGTTGTAACTCTATATACTACTCACATCTCTTGTTATAAGTGGAACACACACATACACACACACCCCACTGATGTCTGAATGAATTACCCACTCAATGTTATTATTTGATTATTTATTTTTCGTAGTCTGAATTCTACTCCTCTTGTATAGTATTTATACTTGAATATATTTCCAAGAGAATAAACTCAAAAGCATTCAAGTGAGACAAATTTGAGGAAAAGAAAGTAAAAATTAGTTCAGTTGAAGTATTTCTGTGAATGCCTAGGGAATAGTGTATAGGTAATAGTACATTTTACAAATATATATATAGATATTCGTGATTTTAGCGCTACTGGCACCGACCAGTGTCATCCGCGGTGGTCCATCCCCCACTCCCTACTGGATGGACCCCACAGTGGTCACGACTTCTCACTAGAACTCTAGGTTGCTAACTTCGTCCTGTAGGCAGTCAGTAGCGAGCATCAGATTAATTTTCAAAATCTATTCTTAGCGCTATTCTATCTCATCTTATAGATACAGAACACAACAGTGATGTCAACGAGGCGGCTTTCAAAGTCATTTACCGTATAACAACTAAGCTTACATTCACCTTAAGAGTTCGTCTACTATATATTGCTGAGGCTGGCTGTTGGGATCCACATTAACAAGCCTAATTTATGTGTCCAAAAGAAGCTAGTTCAGACATTGTCCTTACCCCACTGGCCATCTAGGTTCGAATGATCCTCAATTTTTTGTAGAAATTTCCTTAATTTTAGTTGATATTCTATTTGCTATTATATTTTTATTATTATTATAATTTAAGCATCTTTAATGAACTGTAATTCCATTGATCTTACTTAACAAATCGATATTATTTAAAAACACTAATATTGTTATTGACTTGATGATATTAGATAGTTGGGGGTAATCGGCCACAGGAAGCCTTGCCGGGACCTACCTAGGTTTCGTGCTAGTTGGCACTCGTCAGCAAGGCGTATCTGCAACCTTGAAGGAAAGAACTTATTTCCCTTCTGAGATTTGAACCCGAGTCACCCAGTGCGCTGCAGTCAGAGACATTACCACTGAGCAGCTATTCGGGCTTGCGATCGACGATCTCCTGTAGAACTGTAGTGGGTACTTTGATTGGACACTAGTTACTAGTGTATGGATTAGATTTGTGTTTCAATGATTCCCAGACTAGGCTGATGAAACAGCTGGCTGTCCAGTACTCCAGTGCTGGTTTTTGCAATGGGCTCGCTAACTGATATCACTCCGTGATCACACTTGAAAAATACAAATCTAATCCTTACAAATAAATCACACAATTAAGAAATATACAAACCAATAGTCTCTGAACTTACTGTGAGTACGACCCCGTAAGATAAGTTTCAACTGGTCAAAGATACTCATTATAAAATTCAGAATGAATTTTCACAAAAATTTATGAAACACATATACCAGTTAGCACCTGCTCATAGGATGAGTCATTTGTCTCTCTGTATGCTTACTATAATTCAAATAAAGGAGGGTCAAAAAGCTAAATCAACTCGGTAACATAACTCAAACATCACAGCATTGTTTAATTATAACTGGAAGAAAATGACGAAGCAAAAAGTTGTCAAGATAGATAAGGTCCATTGTAGATTTAATGACTGAACAAACTTCCTCTTTTGTATGCAGAGTTCAGGTTTTAATATGTGAATTGCCATTGCTTCTGCTCTGTTTGAAGAAGTTTGATTCATACTCTTTTGGCGAGATTCCCATGTATTCTGTAGATAACTTTGAAGTTGTTCCTTTGTGAATTAGCTTGGTGTCCAGATTCGATCAGGTGTTCCAGGATAGAGCTGTAGTGGTTGGGGGGATCTTTTTTCTCCTTTATAAAACCATAACTGTGGGTAAGTGTTCGATGGTATTTTTGGATAGCAAACGCTTCGTAAGACCAGAATACAATCTACAAGGGACCTGATCTATCTTCACACTAAATACGTAATATTTTCTGTTTCGTCTTTTTCTGGCTTGTTTGTTTCTTAATTGTATAATATTTTCTTCCCCCCACCCTGTATTAAATCTCTACCCCTTATTACCACTGTTGTAAACTTGAATTTTTCAATTTTAATTTTAGTTGAGCTTTACTCAATCCCGACTTGCTTATTCAATCTCACTTTAGTTTCTAGCCGATTAACGAAATTTGTTATCTAAAATTTACAATTCTAAGGATAAATCTTGGGAATTATTGCTTTTGTTGCTAAGATAATCTACTATATATATATATAGTGTACAATTTGAGAATGATATCGTGGATAAGAGGAGTGTAACTCTTCGCTTAACACCTTTTCTTTTATAAAACACAAAATAATTGAGCAAAGAATATCCTTTTCGATAATTTCCTCTTCTGGCTCTACAATTATATATATATATGCTTATATACATAGAATATTCTAGAATAGTAGTCAATAACAATGTGTGTTTTTTTAAATAATATCGATTTGTTAAGTAAGATCAATGGAATTACAGTTCATTAAAGATGCATAAGTTATAATAATAATAAAGATATAATAGCAAATAGAATATCAACTAAAATTAGGGAAATTTCTGCAAATAGTTTAGGATCATTCGAACCTAGATGGCCAGTGGGGTAAGGACAATGTCTGAACTAGCTTCTTTTGGACACATAAATTAGGCTTGTTAATGTGGATCCCAACAGCCAGCCTCAACAATATATAGTAGACGAACTCTTAAGGTGAAGTTAAGATTTGTTGGTATGCGGTAAATGACTTTGAAAGCCGCCTCGTTGACATCAATCTTGTGTTCTGTATCCACAAGATGAGATAGAATAGCGCTACGAATAGATTTTGTTTGTCCTTTACTTAACCACTATGCAGGGTGATGTTCGGAAATCCGACGAGAAATGCACCTAATTATACGTCCTATGTAACTGGCTCATTCCACAAGAGCAGTTAAATTGGTAGATACACATGGAAGAGGCGAGATTAGGCAGTTTGACTTTCACTTCCGAACGCAAAATAGGGTTGGTTTTGAAGACACAGTGTAATTCATCAGCAGGGAATGCTCTTTTTACCGCCGCATTCCTAAGGCGTTGTGTTAGTATCTCGTTGATGTTGTCCGCGAGGAACTGAATTTGTAAGAATAAGGCCTTTTTAGTAACTGTTGGTACCTTGGTCTGCCTTGATTTTTGATTGATATTCTTATCAATGAACTTTTATGGATAACCGTTTTTAGTCAGCAACCGTTTAATATTGTTAAGTTCTTCATCAAGACATTCAACCGAGCAGATTGCTCTTACTCTGAACCAAGCACTTTTATATGACTGCATGTGAATTCTCGTATAAGTCAGTCAACAAGTATATATATATATGTATATATATATGTGTGTCGGTGGCACAGTGGTTAGGATGCTCGCCGACCATGCACATGGTCCGAGGTTCGATCCCCTGCCGACGCACACCCGATATCTATGGTCGGCCTGCAAAATTTGGGCTACAGATATCTATGCTGAAAATTCCATATCTGTACTGAAAATACGGTGTGGCATCAAGCTGTAACCAAAAATAAAAAAAAATAAAATATTTAACACTGATCACTCAATATATGAGCGGAATTCATTCAAAGTCATCTACAAAGTCAAAAAAGCCTCCGGAAAACGGTAAGCTTTCGTACACTTTGCATAGTGATCCGGATGGAAAACCCAGATTTATGTACACAGAAGAAACTTCTCAATCCCCTCCTTCTACTTTGAGTATAATTCCAAACTTGTCTACTTTACTACTAATACTATTTTTGAATTTTTGTATGACATTTTAGTAATATTCTTTCTCTTAACTAACCGTTTATTTACCCTTTCTACCTATTACATAATTTATTTTGGACACTTGTCTCTATGCTCTTTCATTAACATCCTATTTTTCTGGATGTCTTTCATGTAACATAACCTTTGTCAGTACTTTGTCAGTGCGTCGGTGGCACAGCGGCAGAATTCTCGCCAGCCATGCAGGTGGTCCGGGTTTCGATCTCGGGCCGACGCACTCTTTAACCTCGCTATGCCAGTAATAGGATTGGCAAAGAGGGAAGGTTGGGCATGAGGCCAGCAGCAACCCCATCCCGTAAAAATAAACGCCACTGCTACTGAAACTTCAAGCCTGTAGCTTGAAGCCCTGCCTATGTTCCACTAGGAACGTAAAGGAATAAAAAGAATAAAAAGACGTACTTACTGATCTTCACTCCTCCTCCCTAGTTACAATCTGATTATCCTTCACATATTTTTGTAACATTTTTGATGACGTAAACAGTAACCCTACTACATTTTTGTTCTTGTCTGACAAGCCTAATGTACACACAGTTACGAAAGATAATTATATATGAAAGCCACTGTACAGCTAAGTGAATGAATTCACCGTCGAAAAGAGGAGTGTAACTCTTCGCTGAACGCGGTTTCTTTTATACTTAAAATACTACAACCCTTACCACTTGAGGTGCAAACATTAATCGGTGAAACAACACAGACGTATCGTATGGCATAAAGTGATTAACTCTAAATTTTGATAAAAAACAGGTTACACTTAACCTTGATATAAGAATAGAATTTGTGCACTGTAGTAGAGTATAATTCCATTATGGGTAAAATTTATTTTGATAAAGTCTAACAGTGTTGTTATACAGTAATATTTACTACTGATGACCACGTTTCGAGCACAATTTATCATTGTTCATAATCTCATATCATGGCACAACTCACACAACTTTCTAACTTCTTTTATATGATGGTTCCACTATTTTCCATCGCTTGACTTGATGATTGGTTGTAGTATTTTTCATATTTCCGGTATGAATGATGATTCATTCCTATTGCACATGTGTTAAGTATGGACTCGATGAACAAGCAGGAATTAGAGTGGCATTTAAACCTACAAACTTACTCAGGCATAGACAAGCTCTGTAGGTTAAAGGACCCTGACGGTTGACCCAATTAGACAAAATAATATAATTTACAAAATACGCTGCAATGACTGTGAGTGAGTTCAACTGTATGGGTCAAACTAGTAGGTTGGGGGTAGTCAGATTGTCAGAACATAAGAATTTAGCTAAGGTTAGAATGGTTGACCCCGAGAAGATAAGTAATTTAGAAAAAAAAGAAGCTCAGCAATTGCACTGCACGCATGCATTAACACACAACCACACAATATGGGGATGGGGGAGGGTTAAAATTTTCAAAAGTGATATCGGTATTTATGGAATTATATTTTCTATAGTTTGGTTTGTAAAGATTAGTTATGTTTTACGAGTTGATCACGGACTGATATCAGTCCGTGATCAACTCGGAATTATATTTGTAAAATCTCAGCGAAATTAAAATGATTAATTCCAACGTTTCTTTCGGCAATCTGGTCTGAACTCCTTCAGGGAAATTAATCGAAATTAACATAACAGGGGTTTATACATAACAAAATATTAAGAGCGAACAATTGTTTTCAATAAATTCTTCTTCAGGCTCTACAATTATAAATCCATTAATTTAAGCATACAATAGCCAGTAAAGGCAAATTAGAATCATATCAGACTTTCAAAATTAGTAAACAAAATTGTATGTCTGAGGTCAAATGTTTGATCACAGTTCATGCAATTTTGTTTATTATACATGTTGATGCCTGTTTAATGACTCATGATTAGACAAAGTTTTTGAAAACAAGTGATGTTCCTTTTATACATAAACCTCTGTTTTGTTAATTTCGATTAATTTCCCTGAAGAAATTCAGACCAGATTGTCGAACGAAACGTTGGAATTAATCATTTCAATTTCGCTGAGATTTTACAAATATAATTTTTTACAAATGTCTACTTCTCACTCGGCGCTCAATTATTTTGCAACTATCCGGTCAAATCTTGATCACAGTTCATATGAAGTAATATAAGTAGGTGGAGAGCGAGAGAAGTTGATTACTGAAACCTGGTTCATCGAGTCTACATCCAACATGTGCAATAAGAATGACTCATCACTCATACCGGAAATATGGAGGAAATTACTACTACCAATCATCAAGTCAAGTGATGAAAAATAATGGAATTATATAAAAGTTAGAAAGTTGTGTGAGTAGTGCCTTGATATGAGATTATGAGCTGCAGTAATAAATTGTGTTCGAACCGTAGTCATCATTAGTAAATATTACTGTATAACACTGTGAAACGTTATCAAAATAAAATTTTACCCATAATGGAATAACACTTAACCTTATAAAAAGCAGTAATCATATATCCACACCCAAATAATGTATTTATTTATTTTTATAAAATTTTTAGAGAAATGCTGACAAAGCACCATATTATTTACCATCTTCACAACTGAATGTAAGAAGAAGTTCATATAACCGATTTACTGATATGCGTAATGGTGAGATAAATCAATGAAACTGAATACAAATGAACGTTCATCAAATGGTCATGTAAGTTAATCAATCATTTCGCTTTCATTAAATGTCATGAAAATTAATCAATTAATTAATTGACTCTAGAAAAAAGATTCTAAACAGTATATGCACATTTCGTCCTATCTGGGACTCATCACCCGGATATACCTGCATTCCCCAGTGAGTGAGTGAGTGAGCGAGTGAGTGATGGTGTTCTCACCATCTGAACTAGAAGCCGTCATGTCAACTTGAGACTGAGGACTTCATTTCGATCAATCGACGAGAAAATCTAAAATTGGATTAAATAATTAATAAGACCTGTTGTACAAGAGGCAATGGCTATAGTAGCTCAAGTGGTCTAGTGGATAACGCTTTAGCGTTTGAAACTATGGGCACTGGGTTCGAGCCTCGGTGGGAACACCATTATTGACGCGCTGAGGAATGCAGGTACATCCTGTGATGAGTCTTAAACGGGACGAAATGTGCATCTTTGATTCCAATGCTAGTCACCATCCACCACTTGACTACAAGATAACGTTTACTAAGAATTTACGGAATATAAACAATTGTAAATGTATATTCCCTGAACTTATTGTAGTTGTTTCAAATTTATTGTAAATTACTGTTTTCAAAAAGGGTTGGTTTGTAAGGATTAGATTTGCTTTATTTTTCGAGTTTCACCACGGATTGATAACAGTTAGAGAACCATTGAAAACCAGCACTGGAGTACTGCCAGACAGCTGTTTCATAATCCTAGTTTGGGAATCATCGACAGTACGCACCCACTGACAGGGGTTTGAACCCAGGACCTTCTGGTTACAAGGCTAGCTACCTCGTAGACCATTCTCAGCCGCTGGAACTAGTGACTTGCTACAGGAGGGAGTTTCCTGGAGTTCTAGTGAGAAGTCATGAACACTGTAGGGTCCATCCAGTTGGGAGTGAGGGTGGATTTCCCGTTGATGACATTGGTTGGTGGTCGTACTAAAGTCACGAATTGTAAGAAGTTAGAATTCATGGGCTGGTCATTGGGGAGTCGAGTCCCAGTGTCTGAATAGTAAATGAGATTGCCTTGTAACCGGAAGGTCCTGGGTTCGAACCGTGGCGGTGGGTGCGTAGTGCCGATGATTCTCAGACTAGGATGTAAATTACTGTATTAAAACTAACTGATTATTTAATCCATAAGACTAAACTTGGAGTAATACCAGTTCACTTACCAATTGTACTGGCTAGTAGTACTACCGAATGATAGCTACTCACAGTAAACTGTATAACGTATTACAAGAGTCTGGTGAATTGATATTAGAATACCGAACAACTGTTAATGAATGTACATATATCATGTGTCAGTTTTACATTAAGTAGATCACGATTTATGTTCAAAAATATGATCCAGACTATTTAAGTATAAACTAATTTTACGTAGAATAACAGATTAGTTATGGCGTGTCAAAATAAATAGTCGTATTTGTGTGACAAACGTGCTAGGTTGAAATGGATTATAAAATATAGTAAAATGGGAGACAATGGTGGCCATTAGTCATAATAGATTTATAGAATGTAGGGTAGGAAAATTTACAAGTCAGTTCAAGGTTACAAAAGGTGTCGGATGAGTGAGGAGCTAGTACAAAGTAGTATGTATTAGAGAAGAGATAGTAAGACTACAATGAAAAGTTCATCATGAAATAACTAATACGGGAAATGAAACAGGTGGAGGCATATATTAAGAAAAGAGATACTATCACTAATAATAATAAGTCCGGATAGTATAAATGGAAAATTCGATAGCATTGAAAGCGTATTTGAATGAAAGGTATAAATTATGACGAATAATAATAACTGTAATAATAAGTAAAGCTGCAGAAAACATCCCAAGAGGGTTAAGGGGAAGAAGCACTCTTGGTGAGAAGAAGAATCATCAGTCCAAGTTTGGCCACGGTAGGAACACCGTCTGAACGAGTTCCTTTTGGACACAAAGTCGGTCTTATTGCAACATCTTCAGTTATGTATAGGAGACGTAAGCAAACTGTACGTGATAACGACTTCAGAATTTTGTAGATAACTCTGAAAGCTGTGTTGGCGTCAATGCGATGTCCAGTATCGACCAAGTGTGACAGGATCGACCTTTTCATGCACTTAATTTCCCCCTTGCTGAACCAAGCTGGTAAATGTTCTCGAACGCGTAGACGAAGCTGCCTAATCGTGCGCCCTATATAACTTGAACCACAGGAACAGTTGAAATGGTATATGCATGAAGAAGAGCTAAGGTTAGGTAAGACATCTTTCAGTTACTGGGTGAACATTGGATGGCTACTAAAGGATAGGAACAGATATGCATAGTGGAAAGTATTGCTACAGAATCTCCGCAGGACTATCTCCCTTGAATTTTAGACATAAAAATAAAGACTTTTTCTTCACTGTTACCGGTTCATGTTTACGACTATTGCAATCTATTTTGGCTTTAATAAACTTCTCTGGATATCCATTCTCGCTTAGAATATCCCATATGACTTGGATTACTAATCACCACCATTGTCTTCCATTTCACAATAAATTATTTTACAGACAATGAATCATCAAGCAAAGGTAATTCAAAAGGTCTTTAGACAGACAGCAAATTCCTACTAATAGATTTAAGGTTGTGTTTCTATTTCCCTATAACACAACAAGTTACTAGGTGTTAACAGTTTCAGTGGCTAAATCCTTCAGACAACAACAAATCAATCTGTGTATTAGTGAATCATAGATATACATGAATATAGATTACTGTCAGTTTACAGAAAGTCTTGTTAACTAACTTTTACTGGGGAAAAGGGGATTACATTTCGTAGACAGCCTAAACTGTATTTATATCTTACACCATCCATAAGTTGAATGTATACAGAAGTGAAGATTACTTACTTACTTTACTTCGGCTATCTCCTACGGGAGGATGAGCCGGCTTCATGAACATCTCGAATCATCGCTGCCCAGGCGCGGCGATCTGATGCAAGGTTTTTCGTTTGTAAGAGAGTTCATGAAGTTTCATGGGAATTTGGTACGAGCGATGTCCCCAGAATCGCTCGGCCTTTTGTTTGAGAGTGCAGCTCTAGCCTTTACACAACCAAGTGTGACCTACAAGGCAGTAGGAGTGGAGTAGGGAGTCCACTATCCATTGGCAGCCGGTGACCGGAGTTCAGTTCATACGCCTTTTTGAATGGGACCAGACATCCAGGAAATCCAACAAGCCCTTTGTCCATACGTCTGCCGGTGAGCTCCAGTGAGCTTCATACGCCAGTCGTTGGAGGTTTAGCCATCTCCCCTAAACTGTCATCCAATGGACAGTCAACCCGGTGAAGAGCGCCGGGCATCCGCTTTCGCCCTCTCACTTTGTTGAAAAACACCTCCGCCACGTGAAGGCAGTGAGTAGGACTTCCTCAGGAGAGGCTATGTAAGACGCCCGGTCATATGGGAGCATTTCAAGAGGTGTGCGGAGGGGTGGCCAACCCGCAGCGCAAGGCACCCACTCCCGACCATCCTGAGGCTTTGGAGGAATGATCTATCATTTCATTACAGGGTTGAAACTAATAAAACTTGTTATATATATGTCCAAACCAAGTTCACTTCTAACATTTTGAAAAAATTTAGGCATTGGGTGTATGACATTCATTATAATAAAGGTATTTGTATTTCCCAATAAATGAAAAACAAAACGATATCGGTGTTTGTACTCACGTTTCGCTATTTAATGCTGATGCTACTAATAGCTTTATCAAAGTAGTATTATTAAACGAGAATTTACAAAATCTCAGCTTATATATATAACAACTCAATCATCGTTCATCAGTATGGGGTAATTTTTACGATGTGGTCAATTGGACCAATTGGTAAAGATAACAAAACCAGGTGTAGATTCTCTATAGTTTGGTTTGTAAGGATTAGTTATGTTTTACGAGTTGATCACGGACTGATATCAGTTAGAGAACCATTGAAAACCAGCAGGGAGTACTGGACAGCTGCTGTTTCATCCTAGTTTGGGAATCATCGGCAGTACGCACCCACTGGGATTCGAACCCAGGACCTTCCGGTTACAAGGCAAGCTAGCTCGTATACCATTCAGCCACTGGGACCCGATTCAATGGCTCATGAATTCTAACTTCTACCAATTCGTGATTTTAGCGCGACCCCAACTATTGTCGTTGGTGGGACATCCATCCACACACGTGACTTCTAATTGGACCTCACTGGTCACGACTTCTCGCTAGTGACTTGCTACAGGTTGGAGCTTCCTGCAGTTCTAGTGAGAAGTCGTGACCAGTGAGGTCCAATTAGAAGTCACGTGTGTGGATGGACTTCCCACCAACGACAATAGTTGGGGTCGCGCTAAAATCACGAATTGGTAGAAGTTAGAATTCAGTAGCCATTGAATCGGGTCCCAGTGGCTGAATGGTATACGAGCTAGCTTGCCTTGTAACCGGAAGGTCCTGGGTTCGAATCCCAGTGGGTGCGTACTGCCGATGATTCCCAAACTAGGATGAAACAGCAGCTGTCCAGTACTCCCTGCTGGTTTTCAATGGTTCTCTAACTGATACCAGGTGTAGATTGTTGGATTTGATAAGTGTGTAAAAATATATATAAAAGCAGCTTGTGTGTTTACATAATGAAATTACTTATCACAACCGTGTTGATTTTATCACTACATGGGGTGGGGGGGGTGTTGTAACCAAGTCAAATTCTGTTTAAGTTCATCATTTCTATTCAGAAATTTCGATTCCACTTGATATGAAGTGCTTCCCATGATATTAGACGTTCTTTGTGATAATCCTTGTGATGAGTTACGGCTTCCAGAGACCACTACCAACATGAGCCTTAATAATACTACAGATAAAAATTGTCAAGTAAGTACCAAGCCCTGAACTTATATAAACTGAATGAGTGTACTTCTGTTGCTCAAATATTCACTGGTTATACCTTGTCTGAATCCTTCTCAATGAAGTACGCGATAAAACTCCAACTTGTTTCTCACTTTATATTACTATTATCAATTATTATATATATGTATATTTAGAAACAAAAAGAATACATAAATTGCTATAGACTGAGAATGAAAGCGAATGTAAGTGCACCACTTAAGTAGTTTCTTAGATGTTTTTTCTTTGTGTGTTCATGTGCGTGTTTGTGTGCGCGCGTGTGTCTATCTCTGTAGGTTTCTTAGTCAGTTTGAGTATTTCATTGAAGGCATGCTGACAAAGGTACTTCACTTTTGTAGATTGTGTGTGTATTGTGTAGTTTTATTAGTGAACTTTTCTTTTTCTTTCACAATTAGAATTTAGTTAACTAACTTTTTTGCAAATTTTGTCTCAATAAGTGGGAAAAGAAACTTAATCAACTCTCTTCTTATTAGGAATTGTACGCATGCCCAGCCATCATCTTCCTCGCCCGACGGGCAATGTTATCTGACATAGGATCAGGCTGGAAAAGAGCTTCATCAGTCAATCAAATCCACAACAGACTTCCTGACTGGTTGGGGTCCTCGGGACGGTAAAAACCAATGAAGGCTGGAGACAATCGGTGCAAAGGCTCAAAATCGTTCTCAATGGCTGGTGCAGATGCATCCACTACTTGTGCTTATGACTTATGATATACACATTGGGTCATATGAGTTATTAAAAAGACAATTGCAGCAAATAAAATTTTTTTTTCGACGAAGTCATCATCTAGGCTGTACATTCGTGTATTTATATCAAGTGGATGGGAAAGTTCCAGAATAATTTCTGGTTAGGGGTTAAATTAATAAAAATTACTATTAGGAATTAGAATGCCATAATAAACAGGGGGCGGATAAAACTCGAACAAAGTAGCATTATAATAACGAAGAAGATTGGCATTGTGCAATTGGGGGTTAGAAATGTAGAAATAACAAAATATACAGGATGTTTGGATAAAAAACTAATATGATGAATAATTGTTTATGCAATCAGGGATTAAATATGTAGAAATAGTAAAATGACAAAATAAACAGGAAGAGTGGATATGAAAATATGGTAGTGTAGACAGGGATTAAGAAAAACTTAAAATAACATGAATAAACAGGAAGTTTAGATAAGATAATGGGTTCTCTTTTAGGACCCCTATTAGCCGACTGCTTTTTGGCTAGCTTGGAAAACAACCCCTTATCATCAACGATCAACGACCTCCGTCTTTACAAGAGATACATCGATGATACTTTCATTATTTGTGATGAAAATTGTGATTTAAAAAACCTACTTCAAATCTTCAATAACGCCCACCCAAACATCGACTTTACACTTGAGACTGAATCCGACGGAATGTTGCACTTCCTCAACGTCCAGCTGACAAGAAACGCCAATCTTCTTCGTTATTATAATGCTACTTTGTTCGAGTTTTATCCGCCCCCTGTTTATTATGGCATTCTAATTCCTAATTGTAATTTTTATTACTTTAACCCTTAACCGGAAATTATTCTGGAACTTTCCCATCCATTTGATATAAATACACGAATGTACAGCCTAGATGATGACTTCGTCGAAAAAAAAATTTTATTCGCTGCCATTGTCTTTTCAATGACTTATGATATCTAATGAAACCATATTGTTTGTTCTTCATTATTAATACTCCTTTTGTCTCATATCCCTGTCTACTGTCTCTATTATGCATTTCTTCTACTTTCTTCTCTTGTTTTGTGTGCTACAAGGAGGGAGTGTGGTGACTTGAACTGCTGAACATCGATACAAAGTTCTATGTCGAAAACAGACAGACAAAAATTGTTCATAAATACAGCAACGACATATATTGTTAGAGAACTGAAATCCTTCCTTGTGACTCCAGTTGAGAATGTTGAGACTCCACACTCGGAATGTATTTGTGGATAGAAAAACTTCGATTTCAATTTCCTTTTGCTTTGTAGAAAAGTAAATATCTGCCAATGGGGTATTTCATCGTTTCGACCACATGCGACGTCACCACGTATGAAGATGTCGAACCCAGACATCATTAGTAGTCTTATGCACTCTGCCTTAGCATAAACAACAAGATTCGGATTTTCAACACCACTGTGAAGTCACTTAGTCAGTCACTTCTTCTATATGGGTCAGAAACATGGGGGGGGCGCATCACGAGAAGCATTTCGAACAGTCCACTGCAGACTTTCATCAACAGCTGTCTCCGTTCCGTACTGAAGAGAGAATTAGCAAACAAAAAATTCTGACTGGGAACAAACCAACTAAGAGCCGATTACTCAACACGACCGATGATGATTCCTCGACTGAAAGATAAAGTAACTAGATTAGCCACTTCCAGTTGTATCTACCAATTCAATTGCGTTTGTGGTGGAGCGAGTTATATTGGCCATTGCTCTGAGAACCTGATTTCTCGTACTCATTCGGGAACATCTCCCAGTATGGCTAAGTAACGATGTAATGAAAACTATTAACAGTTCGATATTGGACCATCTGGTACAAACCGGCCACAAAGCCAGCCAGCATTGAAGAATCCTTCTCTATCATCTACCGGGTGCCCACTAAATTACCAAAAAAAACCAGTTACCGCATACTCCAAACAGCAGAGGGTATAGCAATTCGCGTGAAACAACCAGTGCTCTGTGTTCAAAAGAAGCAAGTCCAGCCCCTACTACTGCCCTGGCCTTCAGTAGAAACTATAAATTCATGAATTTGTAATATTATCTTTCCTAATTTTTCTGATATTCAGTTTATTTTATGTTGATGCTACTGAACTGTAATCCATTGATATTACTATTATTATTGATTCGATGTTATTTGAACAACATTAATGTTGTTCATAACACTAATTCATTCATTCACTATAATGTATATATAACTGTAGAGCCTGATGATGAAGTTATCGAAGAGAGTATTCTTTGTTCAGTAACCATTCTTTTGAAAAATATGTAAGAGAAAGTGGAGATGGATTAGGCACACACTGAGGAAACCGTCGAATGACATCGTGCACCAGGCCAACACCCGAGTTGATTACGAATGGGAAACGACGAGTGGGTCGTTGGTGCGAGGGTGACATGGAAGAGATTGTGTGAGTTGTAGGAGACGATGAGAGATTACGGGCAGTCTTGGGGTCAGCCAGTTGAAGAGGATAGCAGACGAGAGAAGAAAGTGGAGATTTGTTTTTGAAGCCCTATGTTCCACTTGGAACCCAAGGGAATAATAACAATACGATATTTAGGTGGAAAATGAGTTTCAGGATTTCATCATGAACCATTGGAGAACTACCAGGGAGTACTGCCAGACAGCTAGCTGTTTCGTCTGCCTAGTTTGGGAATGACTCTTCATCAGTACACATCCACCACAGAGGTTAGAACCCAAGACCTTCTGATTACAAGACGAGCGAGCTCGTAGACCATTAAGTCAATGGGATCTGATCCAATGATCAGCCAGCCCATGAATTCCAACTTCTGTCAATTCACGCACGATATAAAGCGACTGGCAATAGCCAATATCGTCGGTGGCGAGTATTCTTCCTCACACTCGACATGTTGTACCTCGCTGGTCACGACTTCCCAATATCTATGAAATAAATTTCAGACAAAAAATTCAGTCTATGAGATTAATCGACCGATATAATCTAAACCTAATCAAGACAACAGAATCATCAAGACGGGATATGTGCACCAGCTTAAGGAACTCATGTTAGTATACTGATTTAGATATGATGGAGAAGATTTGTAGCTCAGGTGGATGATTTTGATGTGGTTGTGTTCTCTGAGCTGGATAGTTAATTTGCGAAGCTTTCATCACCCTACTAGGCGACATCTTCAGTGCATACTTCAATTTGAAGTGAGCTTTTAGATTTCTCCACGAGTTTATTAATCATCTCTCCCGGTGACCTTGGACGTGATTGGTTGTTTTTGTGTGTTTCCACACCTTCTAGGCTACTTGTATTGGAACTGATTGTTTCTTTGACTTGAACTTTGACCCTTTGTGTGTGAGGTTTCTTTCTTATCGGTTGATAAATTTTGTCTATCTCGATGTGTCTATTGATTGATGATTCACTGGAATGCCAAGCTTCTAAAAATTCTTTAGCATTTTTGTTGTTTCTTCTGTCTAATATTTTAACATTGTCCCAATCGAATTGATGCCCGTGGTTGTCTGTATATAGTGATATGAGGGAGTGGATGTCATGTCTTTTGATGGCTAGCTTATGTTCGTGGATACGAAGACGAAGGGGACGTCCACTTTGGCCAATGTAGTGTTTTTCGCAGTTGTTACAATTTATTTTGTAGATGATGTTGGTTTTATCTTCTTTCGCTGTTGAGTCTTTTGGTTGACATAGAGCCAGCTGAGTGAAGTGATTTTGTTGGTTTGTGTGCAACATCAATTCCTAAAGGTTTGACGAGTCTTGCAGTGATTTCTGATATATCCTTTATATGTGGCAGGGCGAATTTCTTTGTGCTTTTCTTGGGGGCTTATGGTTTGATAGGTTGGCTTGGGGATAAATGTCTTTTGATGAAATTCCGTGGATACATACATGATATTTCGCATGACAAATAAAGTCAATTCATTAGACATTAAGAGTAAATCAATAGGATGTATGACTTAACCTGAGTTTCTTCTTTGTCGATACTCATCAGTAAGCTGTATCTCATGAAGTTAGGAAACATTTGCTTTCTTTCAATTCTTTCGTTTCTGAAGACATAAACTTTGCCATAAAGCTATTGCGGCCACAATTCATGTTGTGTACCACTGAGATATTTATGCAGCACGGTCGTCAGATGATTGCCAACACTACTGTATTTAGTTCTGAGTAGACTTATCAAATACTGTCAGGTGGGTGGGTACCGCACTCCCCAATTTCTGTACTCAAACTAAAGGCAAATTTGTATTGTAACCTCTTATTTATTCCATATATCTAATTTGAATAAACTGAGTTGTTGTCGTTTTTTAACCATACAAATTCAAAAATTGCCACTAGTGGTATATACATAAAGTTATTTCGGAGTTAAAAATCAATCATGTCAGAAACTCTCTTTCAAGCAAGTTTTATTTTTGTTGACATTAGTCCACAAGAAGTCAATGTAGTCACAAAGAACCTGACTTAACAGGAATGAAAATCTCAGAAACACTGAATTTAACTGTTATAGACAAGTTGTAACTTATCTCTCATTGTAAGAATGTATTCATTCCACCCGTAATTATTGATTCACTTCATATACGATGTTTATGTTGTATTATATATGGATTTTTTGCATGCACAACAAAATGTACAACATTCATTGTGCATTTGTCCGACTACAGAATGCAGTACACTGTATACAAAGGTAAATCCTCCTCTGCTGTGCTCACTGAAACTGGTGTCCCCCAAGGTGCTGTACTCTCCTCACTTCTCTTTTCTTCCTTTCTACATGACTTACCATCTTCAAATGACATTAATTTAGTCAAATATGCTGACGACCTGACTGTATCTTTGCCTGTCAAATGTCAAAGTTATTGCTCTAAACTTAATGGCTTTCTGTCAGAAATCACCCAGTGGTCCAAGGAAAATGGTCTTACTCTAAACCCCTCCAAATGCCAAACAGTCAATTTCACTTTTAGGCATAAATCCGACCTAAACAAACTGGTTAGCTCTCACGAGGTGTGCAACATAGATGGCACTGAAATAGAAACCAAGTTAGGAATTAAATATCTTGGCGTCATTCTATCTGCTGATCTTTCCTGGTCGTCTCATATCTTGATGATTTCTAAGAAAATATTCCGTCTTACCTTCTACATCAAGAAGTCAAGACATTCTGGAATAACCCAACCCTTACTCCTATAATTCGTTAACTCTTGCATCCTGCCTATTAGTCTGTATTGTTCCCCCTTAGTTTTTCTCGGACTACTGAAGAAATACTATATATTATAATGTAGGATGTTAAAAGTTGTCAGCAGGGTAAGCAACGTGCCATTTAACCAGCTTGTTAATATTTTGGTTGACAGGCACTTGGACTCATGTGAAAAATGGGCTAAATCCAATTTATCTAACTCACACCGCCCTCTTCATTCACAACTATCCCCTTGTAGTTCATCAGACAAAACCAGAAGCCTATATAGAAAACTATATGCTCGCACTAGCAAGTACAAAAACTCAACCATAACCTACTTAGCTCGTGTTCTGTGCGATAAAGAAAGCATCAGGCGTGACACCTGTAATTCATTAAATAGTCAGTAGAACAACTGGACCTCGTCTTTCCTACTCATATCATTTATAGGCACAACGTTTTCTTTCTTTCTTTTCTTTTCTCTCTCTCTTTTTTCTGTTATGTGCTGCTTTGTTTCTTTCATCCCCTTACTCCAATAAGTATGCTAGTATCTACTTTTCCAACACCTTCAAACATTCTGTTCACTTTTGGCTTTGCTACCGATATGCTAATATATTGTTGTCAAAATTAACTGAGACTACCCATAATCTATGTAGAATTTTATTTATTGTTAATGTACTAACTGGATGCAATACTGTAGTAAAATGCTGAGAATTCCATTCTGTATCACAAGTACTGTTTTGGAATAAAGCAAATTATTGTTATTATTATTATTATTATGCAGAACAGTTTAAAATGTCTAAGTGAAAAACTTTAGTAAAATGTGTTTGAGAGATAAGCTATTCTTATTATTATTTCTCCCTTAGGTTCCGAGTGGAACGTAGGGCTGGCTTCAACAACACATCTCCAGTTTGTTCTATTTTCTGCTATCCTCTTCAGCTGGGTCCACGATTGCCCGAAATCTCTAATCTCCTCCTCATGGCCACACGATCTCCTCCATGTCACCCTCGTAGGGACGACCCACTCGTCGCTTCTCATTCGAATTCTAATTGACCGTTGGCCAGGCTATCGCGCGATGTCATTCGACGGTTTCCTCAATGTATGCCGGATCCATCCCGATTTTCTCCTACATATTTTTGAGCGATTGACTCTTGGTTGGTTTGTTCCCACAGTTGGTGACTCAATTTTATTAGTCACTCATTATCGTCTAATTCACCTTTACTTCTTTATTACGTACTTCTCTCCCCCTTACGTCATAAGTATGCTAAAACTGTTCACCCCATAGACTTAATTAGTCAATTTCATTTGGCTGTACGCGGGGCTGATGAGAAGTCAACGAAATAAACAATGATGATACCATCTCAGCTTATTCTGCACAAACCGCCACTGTTGTTCTTGCTTTAGTCTAATTCATTAAATGTGGGAATAAATGTATGAAATAGTAATAATGGTAATAATTTTCTCCCCAACTGCATATTTCACTATTCAAGTGTACTGAAAAAATAATCAGGGACTGTTGAATGTTACCGGTTGTTGGTTGAAATGAAATGCTTGCGTCAATGTGTATTTATTTATTTTTGTTTTATTCCTTTGAAGTCCCCAGTGGAACGTAAGGCATCAAGCCGTGAGCTGTGAAAATTCAGTAGTAGTGGTTGTATTTTTATGGGGTTGGGGTTACTAACCTCACGCCCAACCTTCCCTCTTTACCTAACTTACTACCGAGAGTGCGTCTGCTGGGAATCGAACCTTGGACCATGTGAGGCGTCGTTGGCAAACATTCTACCACTAGACCACCGACGGACTAGCAGCCATGGCGTCAATGTGGAGATACTTTATGAAAGAAAAAAATCTAGCATTGCCGTATAGATTCATTTCGTGTTAGTATATTCCTTCAACTTGGCACACAGTGGTTGGTAGTGGCACAGCATTATTTGTTGGATGGAGGATGACGTCTTAGTTGTATTAGTTTGTTGTTCATATTTATATCAAAGTAATCACCCAACTTCCAGGGATGCCTTACACGACCGTACAAAACCTACACGTATCTCATACATATACATACTCATTTAACATAAAGCATATCTGCCTCTGTGAAACTTTTTCCATTTGTTGAAATCCACCAAATATTTCACTACATCGTTAACAATAAGCCATTAAAGAATACAATGATAATAATAAGTAAGAAACAATACCAGTGTGAGAGTTTTGTCTCATGTATTTAACGAACTGATCACGTATTGATATCACTTAGAGAACCATTGGAAACCAGCACTGGAGTACAGGACAGCAAGCTGTTTCATCCTAGTTAAGGAATCACCGGTAGAAAGCACCCACTGGGGTTCGAACACATGTATTTAAATAAAGAAATTGACAATGATTACATAACAGAGAAGATTTTTTTCTCAGGTGGTTGGTTCAACTGTCCTTCTGGACATCTTACTTCAGTGCAAGTTTTAGCATAAAATGAACTGATTTAAATTTTCTATGAATGATAGAATTGTGTCTCCTGGTAACCATCTTCGTGACTAGTAGTCGATTTATATATGTACTGATCATTTTTTATTGACTTGGATTTTTAACTTTCTTGTCATGTGATTTACTTTTTATTAGTTGGTAGATTTGGTCTATATTAACATGTTTGTTAACCGGTGATTCGCTTGAATACCAGGCTTCTAGGAATTCTCTGGCACTTTTGGTGTTTCCTCTGTTTACAATTTCGACATTATCCCAGTCAAACTGATGACCATAATTATCTATCTGCATTGATATGAAAGAATATATATCATGCCTTTTCACAGCTAATTTGTGATTTTGGATTCTGCTTAGAAAAGGACACCCATTTTGACCGATATAATATCTGTTACATTTCATACACGCAATTTATTTTGTAAATGGTATTAATTAAATATTCTTTTTCTGTTGGATCCTTTGATTCTAATGAAGTGATTTGACTGGCTTGTGTACTATGTCTGTTTGAAATGGTCTTAATATTCTAGCTGTTATTTCAAAAAATTCTTTTAAATATGGTAGAATGAATTTTCTTGTAGTCTTTGATGATGGCTTGTTGTTGGTTTTATGACTCGATTTTAAACACTTTTCGATAAAATTGTGAGGATATGCATTGCTTTTAAAGACGGTTAGTAGGTATTTTTCTTCTATTCTCTTCAACAAACACTGGGGTACTACTGTGTGTTTGAACTCTTTTAAACAATGTCTGCACACATTTTTGTTTTTGTGTGTAACTGGGTTAATGCTACTATAATTGAGTGTTACAATAATTACAGTTACAATGATTACATCTCTGTAATATTATAATTGGTCAAATTTTTCTTTTTTTATATCGTATCAATAGCTGGATATACTACCGCCAGTCAACGGGAAATTGAGAGAGTCAAGTTCAACTGAAACGGCAAGACAAAAGATGAGAAGAGTAGAGGTTTGTCTGTTTTGTGTCATAGTATATATATGTATATATATATATACTTTCGGTGTGGGATGGTATCTGATTGTAGACGTCTCATCAACATGCATGGCGACATCTTCAGCGCTAACTTCATTAGCAATTGAGACTTGTCTGCCAGTTGTATAACTATTATTATTGTTTCGTTTAATTCCTAGAGGAATATAGGGTTTCAGCCGCACATCTCCATCGTGTTCGGTTCTCTGACAACGTTTCCAACTGACTCCACGTCTGCCCACATGCTTTCATCTCTTCTTCACATCACCTCCTACATGTCACCCTAGCACTGACAACCAACTCGCCACTTCCCATTCTGGTTCCACTCAAGCGATGGCCTGGCGTTTGATGTCACTCACTTGATGATTTGTTTTCTCAGAGTATGGCCAGCCAATCCACCTCCATTTCTTCCTGCACACCTTCCTGTTGCACAATTGGTTCCTGCTAAGTTGGTTGGTTCGCTCATTGACAGAGATCCCACCCTGTTGCTAATTTTTCTGGCTGGCCATCTGATCTTGAGTAGTACTGAGCGAAGACAGCTGTTTATGAAGGTCTGTAGTTTGTTTGAGGTGCCTTTCGTGACTCGGCGGCAAGTCTCTGATCCTTATAATAAGTAGCATTGACTTCACATTGGAGTTGAAAATCCGGATCTTATTTTTCCTGCTGAGTAGTGCTGTTGATCTCCTTCACACGAACTTGAGAGTAATGAAAGCTTGCCTTGCTTTCCCGATCCTCGCTGCTTTGATATTCTTATCACTTCCGTCCACCTGTAGTTGAAACGATGCTTTCCAGGTAGTTAGGTAGGTAGGTAGGTAGTTAAAGGAGGTTGCTTCTTTCAGATTTCTCCATTTATGTTGATTGTGTTTTCGTAACCTTTTGAATTAGCAGCATTTTACTGAGTAATTGTTCTGTTGGTCTCCTTGGTAGATTCTTTCAGTTGGTTTATGAATGGTATTTCTTCTTCTTCATATGTGAGTTATTTCCACTGGTTGCCTAATTGAAAATTCATTTGAATGAATACCCAAGCGTCTGAAAACTTTCCAAATAATGGTAAAATCTCCATAATCAAATACCAAAGAGACGAATTTATAAAAGAAAAGGCGTCCATTGATATAAGTATAAAACTTGGGCACTGTGGTAGAGTATAACTCCTAAATGGATAGGATTTTATTTTGATAAATCACACAGTGTTGTACAGTTATATTAACTGGTGACGTTTCGAACACAAACTATTGCTCATAATCATACCAAGTTACTCACACAACTTCTTTCCTTCATTTATATACATGTGTGAAATCGATTAGATATTGGAATAAAATTCAATATGAGATAATGTACATTCAGAAATAATAGTACGAGTGTTATTAATCCATTACAATTAGATGGGAAATAAGTTCAGCCAAGAGTTAAACTCCTCTTTTCGACGATATCACTCTCAAGCTGTAAAATCGCAAATATATCCATAAACAGTAAATTGTCTTAACTACAAAAGGAATATTTCCCAAGATTTTTCATTACTATTGTAAATTTTTCTAGATAACAAATTTCTTGACGTAATCTAATCAACACGGTTGAGTAGAGTTCAAATAAAATTAAAATTGAACAAAAGTCAAGTTAACAAAATTAGTGATAAGGGGTAGAGATTTATTAAGGGGTGGGTGTAAGAAAGCATTAAACAATTTAGAAATAAACAAGCAAGAAAAAGACGAAACAAAAAATCACGTATATGGTGTGAAGATAGGTCATGTCCATTGTAGATTTAATGACTGAACAAACTTCTTTTGTATGCACAGTTCAGGTTTTAACATGTGAATTGCCCTATGCTTCTACAGTTTCAAGAAGTTTGATTCGTACTCTTTTAGCAAGATTCCCACGTATTCTGTAGATGACTCTGAAGTCGTTCCTTTGTGAGTCCAGATTCGATGAGGTGTTCCAGGACAGAGCTGTGGTGTTGGTGGTGGGGGTAATTGTTCGATAATACGTTTGGATATCAAACTCTGAGTGCAGCCAACATACTTAGCTAGTTCCGCACGAGCAGGTGAATTGATAGATGCACACTGATGAGTCCAGCCAACAGTGGTAGCTTATTTCATTATGTGTAAAATTTGTTTTGATAAAGTCTCACAGTGTTATACAGTAATGTTTACTGATGATGCTTCGAGCACAATTTATTGCTCATAATTCATATCATAATCATATCTTCCTAATGAATTTTATAGGATAGGAAGATCGAAAAAGGCCAAAATAAAAATAATTGTGAAACTAGTAATAATAACATAAATAAGAGAGAATATAAGTCATCTACTGTTATACCATATAAAGAGGGGACATCAGAGACCCTCCCTACGTAGGATTCTTAATAAAGCAGGAATTAGGGTGGCATTTAAACCTACAAACTCACTAAGGCAGAGACAAGCTCTGTAGGTTAAAGGACCCTGACGGTTGACACAATTAGACAAAATAATATAATTTACAAAATACCCTGCAATGACTGTGAGTGAGGTCAACTATATAGGTCAAACAAGTCGGTAGGTCAGGGAGTAGTCAGATTATCGGACTTAAGAATTTGGCTAAGGTTAGAATGGTTGACCCCGAGAAGATAAGTAATTTAGAAAAAAAGAAGCTCAGCAATTGCACTGCATGCCTGCATTATCACACAACCACACAATAGGGGAGGAGAGAGAGGTTGATTATTGAATCCTTGTTCATCGAGTCTACACCCAAACATGCAACAGGAATGACTCATCACTAATACCAGAGATATGGAAAATACTACTACCAATAATCAAGTCAAGCAATGAAAAATAATGGAATTATATAAACGAAGTTAGAAAGTTGTGTGAGTAATGCCTTGATATGATTATGAGCGATAAATTGTGCTCGAAACGTCATCAGTAAACATTACTGTATAACACTGTGAGACTTTATCAAAACAAATTTTACCCATAATGGAATTACACTCTACCACATTGCACAAGTTTTATTCTTATATCAGTGGTAGCTTATGCTTCATGTTCATTGGTTTCGTAGAGAAGGTTAGTAGGAGTTCAGCCGCGAAGAAAGTTTTCTTCAGTGACGGGAACAGGCGGTTTCTCAGGATTTCTGCCGTTAAGTTTCCACTGAATTGTAAATTCAGGTAGAGAAGTATTTTAGAAGCAGAAATTGTGGGCGGTTTAGGTTTCATAGATTTTGTGATGAAACGTTCTAGGTAGCCATTTTCCACGAGGATTCTCTCCAGAGTGTTAAGCTCCTCTTCCATAGTATTAGGGCTACAAATGCTGCGAAATTATATTGTTTAACGCTTTGCAGTTTGCAATTAATTCCTGTAACCGATTTCAATTTGTGATGCAAAGTCTACTTTTATCAGTAAAATTTCAGGAAAAATTAATTGAACTTTCATATAAAAGAAAAGAAGGCGTTCAGAGAAGAGACTCTTTTCGGCGAATTCATTCACTGAGCTGTACAATCGCATTTATATACAATTTTGTTTGTGTGTGTGTACATTAGATTTATAAAGTTTAGATAATTACGTAATATAAGTATTATTTGGCCTGGAAACAAACGTTAATTAGATAGAAAATAAAATAAAATTGATTAAGTGAATTGGATGACGTAATACAATTGAGTAGAATTCAGAGTAGGTCAGGTTGGCAACAGTGTTAATGAGTGGTGGTTAAAATTAAATAAGGGTGAGGGTAGAGAATAATACAGTTGAAAATTAAGTAAGTTAATCGGATGACGTAACATAGTTGACTAGAAGTTGGACGTGGGTCGAGTTAGCAACACTGTTAATGAGGCTAGAGATTACAAAAGGGTGGGGTAGGGAATAATACAAATGAAGATGTGAAATAATAAAATGCAAAAGACAAAATAATACAATTAGTAAGACTGAAATTAAGAAAGATTACGTCTATTGTAGATTTAATGAATGAACGAATTTCTTTTGTATGCAGAGTTCAGGGTTTAGCAGATGAATTTCCATTGCTTCTGCGATGTGAAGAAGTTTGATCCGTACACTTTTAGCAAGATTGCCTTGTATTCTGTAGATAACTTTGAAGTTTATTTCTGGTTTGACTTGGTGTCCAGAGTCGATGAAATGTTCAAGGATCGAGCTGAGGGGGCATTGGTTATCTCCTTTATAAAACCATGAAGGTAAATGTTCGTTGACATGTTTGGATAGCGAACGCTGAGTACGGCCGATATACTTGGCTCCACACGAGCAGGTGAATTGGTAGATGCACATAGATGAGGTAGCTTATCCTTCACGTTTATGCGAATCACTGGTCTCGTGGAGAACGTCAGTCGTAATTCAGCTGCAAAGAAGGATTTCTTCAATGAGCGGGAGAGCCGATTTCTCAGTATTTCTGTAGATTGGTCTCCATTGAACTGTAGGTTCATATAGAGAAGTCTTTTTGGAGCACTGGGTGTGGGCGGCTTCTCTAGTCTGGATTTCATTGATTTTGTGATAAATCTTTCTGGGTAGCCATAATCACTTTATAATATATGTTTTGTTGTCAATTGATAATCTAACCTTCAAAATATGTATATTGAATTTTTAATAGGAACGTTTAGAAGGTATTTTGGACTATGAATTACCAAGTGCTGAAAGTTTCAAGAATATGCGTCATTCATTGAGGGATATTCATGATAAAATGTCAAAACATCGATTAATTCTGGATCGTTATAATTCACTAGACTCAGTAGACAATGATAATGATAATCGTAAAGTATCTGAGAGAATAGATGAAAAGTATCGGGAATTAGAAGAAAGGTAAGTGTATGCTTTTATGTGTGTGTTTCTGAACTATTTAAAATGCGTAAGCTGTGCGAACCCTTTTGGTATTTAAGTGTTGGTTTGTAGGGATTTGATTGGTTAGCAGGATTTTCATCATGAGCTGACATTAGTTAGAGAACCATTGGAAAACTAGCTGGGAGTACTGGACAGCTGTTTCGTCAGCCTAGTTTAGGACTCTTCATCAGTTCGCACCCACACTATGAGGTTCGAACGCAGGACCTTCTGGTTACAAGGCGAGCTCGTCGACAATTGGGCCACTGGGACCCAATCCAATGGCCCCTACAAACCAACACTTGAATATCAATGAGATGCTCACTAGCGACTTGCCCTATTCAGGTAGGTAGTGAGAAGTCGTGACCAGTAGGGTGCAGCAGGTCGGGTGTGAGGACGAATACTCGCTGAAGACATTGGCTAGGGGTCGCGCTATGTCGTGAATTAACAGAAGTTAGAATTCATGCAATGACCACTGGATCAAGTCCCAGTGGCTTAATGGTCTACGAGCTCGCTAGCCTTGTAACCAGAAGGTCCTGGGTTCGAATCCTGGTGGGTGCGTACTGCTGAATAGTCCCAAACTAGGCTGACGAAACAGCTGTCCAGTACTCCCAGCTAGTTTTCCAATGGTTCTCTAACTAATGTCAGCTCATGATGAAAATCCTGTTAACCTTTTGGTGTTTACTTGACGCTTACTTGATTATTAAGAGTGTTTCATATTCTAAAATATTTGGGAAACCTAGATAACATAATTCCAGTGGGCAAGTATTGTCAATAAACAAGGAACCCAACTATGTAATATTAGATGGTTGGAGGCAGGCGGCACTAAGTGATGCGGATTCGAATTTCAGATAAGACATGAGTTGCAGATACGCCGCCTTGCTGAATGGTGGTGGTGAGTGACAACTAGCACGAAACCTAGGTAGGTCCCGGCAAGGCTTCCTGTGGCCGATTGCCTCCAACTATCGAATATCAACAATTCAAAGTGCACCGTGATGGCGAGCCATCTAGTGGTATGGTGGTCACATTGCAAAGTTGACTGATAGAATTCAGTCTGCAGTAAGTAGACAAAGGACTAGACACATTATACGAGTTACTAACTAACATCCAATTCATTACTCTAATACATCGCGTTTATACATCAAGTACATAGAAATAAAAGGAGACGAAGTAATATAAGAATAAAAGTGAAATGTAATAAGAAATGTGAACGGTGAGTTTAATAGTGTTATCAGGATAGTGATATAAGTTGTACCTGACTTTACCACGATTGATTCTAGGCTATATCAGAAGAAGCATTAAAAATAGGCCTTCAGGTGAACATAGGGAAAACAGAGGTAGGTGATGAAGATTCCTGGCCAACAGCGACAACGACAACAACAGACAACAATCAGCATAAATGGAAGAAATCTGAGAGAAACAATCTCTTATATCTACCTAACTGGGAAGCATTGTTTCAACTACAGGAGGAAGGAAATGATGAGGATATATCGAAGCGAGGATCAAGAAAGCAAGGCAAGCTTTCATTACTCTCATGTCTGTGTGAGGAGGATCAACAGCACTACTCAGCATGAAAAATAACATCCGGATTTTCAACTCTAATATGAAGTCAGTGCTACTATACGGATCAGAGACTTCGTGCCATGCTGCGTCACGAAGGTCACTTTGAACAAACTACAGACCTTCATCAACAGCTTTCTTCGCTCAAGATCAGATGGCCGGCCAGAAAATATCAGCAACAGGGGGATCTCTGGCAATCAGCGAACCAACCCTATAGGAACCAATTGTGCAACAGGAAGGTGTGCAGGAAGAAATGGAGGTGGATTGGAGGCCATAGTCTGAGAAAACAAACCATCAAGTGAGTGACATCACACGCCAGGCCATCTCTCGAGTGGAAAATGAATGGGAAGCGGTGAGTGGGTTGTCAGTGCAAGGGTGACATGTAGGAGGTGATGTGAAGAGGAGATGAAAGCATGTGGGTAGACGTGGAGCCAGGTGATGAAAACGTTGGCGGAGAACCGAACGCAATGGGTCATGGGCGGCTGAAGCCCTATATGCCTCTAGGAACTAAAGGAAACAATTATATAATAATATTTCATCGACAGGCTTTATTAGTTCCACTTGTCTCACAGATCCCAGATAAGAGAAATATTACTTATCACACAGTCCAATATTTGATGACTTCATAGTTTGATTCCGTGTATCCTTCTAATCTAATCCTACTTCGACTGATAAACTATATTGATTAAAGTCTTCCAAGTCAACAACCCAGTTAGGTAATGGTATGAAGGTAAATATTAAAAACCAAAAAGGTTCAAGTGTTAGTGGAACTTAGGCTGAAAGAAAACATAGATTCAAAAGACGTTACCTACATAAAAATCGATTTTATAATTACGATTACCTCGAAAAGCTGTGAAGACAAAACCACCAAAGAAAATGGATTTGAATAAAGCAAGAACAACAGTGATGGTTTGTGCAAAATACAAGAGGGTATCATCCTTTGTTTATTTCGTCGCTTTCTCATCAACTGCTTGCTTACAGCCTAAATACATTATCACGTTTATGTACAGAAACAATTTTAACACACTTACATACACAGGGAGTTCATTTTTGAACAAAAAACCAATATATGCATACAATGGTAATAATAATAATCACTTTATCCCAAACAATAATAATCGCGAACAGTGGAAACCTTAGCATTACGTAATCAGATGAAAACATTTAGTTATCAGTAAGGGAAAGCAAAGACTGATAACCGCCTCTTTGTCAACACATGAATCGAGTGTCAGGCGCTTGATGGAGATTGCTTCGGCAAACTTGATGAGAATTCAACTCTTCTGCCTATTGATAATTTTGAAGGATCTTGCAACGTCCACCTCATGACTCGTGTCAAGGAGATGATCGGCAATGGCACTGTTCAAAGCATTTGTTCCCCCCAATTGGAGACGTAGGCGTTTTGGTACATGTTAAGAAAATCGGAACTGTGTGTGTGCCTTTCTTCTTCCTGTTCTCCCAGTGTAACTGCTCTCACAGATACATGTAAATTTGTATACACAGTTGGAGTTAACATGAGAAGGGTATTTGTCGACTTTTGATTGCACCAAAGATCATGTTGTCCGATGAACGGGAACCAACTTAACTCGCTGCAGCATAGGCTCTGGCTTATGATATATTCAATCTTCTATTGATTATTCCCGTAATATTATCACCTTTGAAATCAAGTTAAATGAAGACAGGCTTCTTTCCCACTGTGATTTGTCAGGCATTACAGCCATCACATCTTCCGTACTTGTTAATGAATCTCTGAGCGTAACCGTTGTTTTCCAACATCTTTTCGAGAATCAGAAATTCTTCCTCTAATTTGTCTGTAGAGCATATTCTCCTGACTGACTCCGTAGAACAGGAGTCTTGACTAGTGTTCTTTTATAGCAAGCTATTTGGACAAAAACTATTAAAATGCAAGTATTGCCCATTCATTTAGTGTCGGCTTTCTGTAGATTGACCTCTGAAGACTACCATTTTCCAGGGCGCCGATGCGACTTCAATCATCAATCAATTTTTTCCCTTACCTATAAATAACCATTCCGACAATGATACTATCAAATTCGCACTAGTGTTATACAGAAAAGAAAATAAATCAATCAGAGAAACCTCCTTTGATTTTATAATAATTGACCTGAAATGACCTGAAAGTGTTTAACACTAAAACCAATACGTGTATATTATAGATTACTGAACAAAAAAGCTTTACGCTGTCAAATGAGTGAATTTCTGACATTTAGCCACACGCACACACACACACACACACACAGACAAAAACAATGAACAACCAATCACTGATTAAAATTATTTTGTTACAAAAAACAAGAAATCTCATGATCTTATGCATTTTCTAATTTTATTAGATGGTTGGAGGCAATCGGCCACAGGAAGCTTTGCCGGGACCTAACTAGGTTTCGTGCTAGTTGGCACTCTCACCAGTCAGTCAGGAGTCCATATCCCTTCTGAGAATCGAACCCACGTCACCCAGTGCTGCAATCAGAGACTACACACGCACACACATTACACTAGTTACTGACTAGCGTCCAATCAAAAAGATATCCAATACAGTCTTACAAGAGGTGGTCAATCGCGCTACGCTGAATAGCTCAGTGGCAACGTCTCAGATTGCAGGCGACACTAGATGGTGACGCGGGTTCGAATCTCAGAAGGCATATGAGTTCCTCCAAGGTTGCAGATACGCCTTGCTAAATGGTGGTGGTGAGTGCTAACTAGCACGAAACCTAGGTCGGTCGGTCGGTCGGTTTTCGACATAGAACTTTGCACATATGTGCGGCAGTTCAAGTCGCCACACTCCCTCCTTGTAGCACACAAAGCAATAGTAGAAGAAATGCATAATAGAAACAGTAAACAGAGGTGTGAGACAAAGGAATAGTAATAACGAAGAACAAAACAGTTTAATCGGAAATCATAAGTCACAAGGAGTGGATGCATCTGCGCTAGCCATTGAGAACGATTTTGAGCCATGTCACCAATTGTTTCCAGCCATTGGTTTTTACCGAGGACCCCAACCAGTCAGGAAGTCTACACCTTCATACGTGGCTTAGACTAACTGTTGTGGATTTCATTGACTGGTGCCATATTTTCGTTTGACCGCCGCTAGCTCTTTTCCAGCCTGACCCTATTTCAGCTAACACTGCCCGTCATCGAGGAAGGCGATGACTAGGCATACGGAACACATGTCTTAACTATCTCAGTCAATGTAATTTCACAGTCTCGTCGACCGATTTCCCCGCCTTACCTAGCACTCGACGCCTAACCTCAATATTGCTCACCTTATTACACCACCTAGGTAGGTCCCGGTAAGGCTTCCTGCTGATTGCTTCCAACCATCGAATATCAACGGTGCAAAGTGCACCGTGATGGTGAGCCATCCTGTAGTGACATGGGTGCCACATTGGGAACTTAGCTGATGGAATTCAGTCTGCACCAAAGATAAGATTAGACAAGCACACACACACACATTATACTAGTTACTGACTAGTGTCCAATAAAAAAATATTTGCTGATTGTATTTTTACTACTGTATCGTTGCATTAACTCTACAGAAAACACTTAAAGATTGTTCAGCTACTGGAAACGTGTGCGTCTTCTTAAGTGTGTTACGAAATCTGTCTAACATTTAGAACACAAAATACCGCCAATCTTTAATTAAAACAAAAATTACTAAAAACATACACTGTAAGAATGATTCAAAGATGAAGGGTGATAAATCACTTAATACATTACACGCACACACTGACTGCTAACCAAAAGCAATACACAATTTGAAATTTTGATAAGGTTAAAAGTAGTTGATTGTCAATTTAACAAGCATGAAAATGTACAAAAGGAACATATGAGAGTGATAATAGTGAATTAATTATCAATAAAAGTAAAAGTAAACTAAAAAGTGAAATTGAGAATTAATAAAAATTTTCTACAGGGAACGATCAGTGAAGAGGTTAAGATCAAGGAAGAATAAAAGACTGGAGAAACTTACTTCTATATACCGAGTTCGAGGATGTATTGATGAATTGCCAGCGCCTCCGCCATACACGAATGCCAAAACCTTGTAGATGACCTTGAAAGATGACTCTAGAGGAGCTACGTGGCTTGAGTTCACCAAGTGCTCGAGGATTGAGCTGGTAACTGTCTTGCATTGTCCTTTTGCTAACCATGAACGATAATGTTCAGAGATGAGTTTGGAAAGTGTGCGCTTTGTGCAGCCAATATAACTAGCCCCAAAAGAGCATGGTGAATTCATAAACACACATTGAAGTGGCCCAAAGTGGCAGCGGTTTATCCTTCACACATCCACTGGTCATTTGTCGGCTGTAGAAATTGATACGTAGCTCAGCCATAAAGAAGGCTTTTCTCAGTGATCTGCATAAGCAGCGGTTCTTCAAAATCTCAGCTTCGGTATCACCTTTAAATTCAACGTTCATGAGTAACAGTTTCTTTGGTACCATATGGGTTCTCTCGGGTTTTCGCTTCATCTTCATGTTTTTCTCGATGAATCTTGGGGGATATCCATCTTCTGTGAGGACTTGTCTGAGTCACTTTAGTTCACTGTCGATTGTATCACTGGTACATATCCTTCTTATTCTTGAGGATAAAGAGCGGATCAGGTTTCTCTTTCTTTTCAAAGGGACCCAAATATGGAAATTCGTGTATTGACCATTCCATGTTAGTTTCCTGTACATCAGTCTTTGCAGAGAACCGTCAGATCTCCTTTTTTGAAAAACATCCAAAAAAATAGAATTCCGAGTTCATCTCCGATTCCGACGTGAATTGGATGGCATGATGGCAGCTGCTGGACTCTTTTGTTATCACTTCGATGTCAGTATTCTCGTCATATATGATGAAAGTATCATCCATGTATCTTTGGTACATATGGAAACTACGGTAGTAGGCCGTAACATACTATTCTCCAAACTCACCAAGAAGCAGTCTACAAGTAAATAACCCAATGGTGACCCCATTGCCACTCAGTCTCTTTGTCTATAAAGCGTGTTGTTGAACTTGAATCGGACATTTAAAGTGCACCTCAATAGTAGTTCCTTTAAGTAGTTGATCGCAACACCCACCTCTACATTACTATCCTAAATGAATCTGCATATAAAGGAAATAGTTTCAGTGAGAGGAACATTAGTGAAAAGGGACGTAACATCCATGGATATCATTTTCTTCCTGGATACATTAGTATCACTTATTGAATCGACAAATTCAAATAAATTTGAAACACTATGCTGACAGAGATTATTTATGATTGGTAGGAGGATGTCTCCGAGCCATTTGACAGTTGCATGATATGGGGGATTTGTCATATCCAAGATTGGACATAGTGGTACTTTCCCTTTGTGCGGTTTCGGTAGACCATATAACCAGAGAATCACGGAACCTGAGGGTCGTATTTGCTCAAACAATTTTCAGCCATATCACCAACTCTCTCAAGCCGCCATTGGTCTTCACCATCCCGAGGACCCCAACCAGACAAGAAGTCTACACTTCCCTACGTGGCTGGCTTAAACTAACTGTTGTGGATTTCATTGACTGATGCAGCCGTGTTTTCGTTTTACCACCACTTTTTCTTTTCAAACCTGACTCATCCTATGTCAGCTAACATTGCCCGTCAGTCGAGGAAGGCGATCGATGGTTTAGTGGTATGCGTAACACATGTCCTAACCATCTCTCACCTCGTCGATTGATTTCGCCTCCCACCTACCTAACACTCGACGCCTTACCTCCATATTGCCCACCCTATTATATCACTTCACACGGGAGATAAAACGCGGACACCTATGATCAAAGACAGCTAGCTAGCTAGCCAGGCTTTTCATGTCTTCCACTCTCAATTAATATGTCTCAGTCACAGCCATAAAGGAGGATAGAGCGAAGTGCTGCTCAACAAACAGCCGGATATCACGTCTACTAAGCCAGAGATGGGGTATGTTATCACATGCCAAACCAGCCTTGTGTATCCGTGCTGAGATGTCATCAGAGATCGGTCAACCCACTGGTGTTGGCTGATGCAACTTCCCAAGCCCTCCCAAAATAAGTGAAGCAAAGTGTGTTGACCACACTCCACCACCTACCCCCCTATCCCTAAGCTAGGGAGTCAGTCGATGTAGTCCAGTCCAGTCCAGTCCTGTGGCAAGCATCACCTTACACTTGACACCAGCAGCGAATCGCTTACATGCCAAACATTCGAAGATTTCTCACTGCTCAATGTGTTCAGAAAACCCTGCTCTATTTTGTCAGCATCTTCACCCAGGAGGGAAGACTATATCATATGCATATTCTAAGTCAACGAGATTATTCACACCCTGGTAGTAACAAGTCAATCCCTATGTATATCGCTGTATATCAGATGTGAATAAATCATACCTTTACGGAAGAGAATTTATAAAGTTTTTTTTAATTTCAAAACTTTGTTAAGCAGGTTAGAACTTGTATTTCACTTCCAACCTGCTTAATGTAAGTGATTGTGAGTTTCATGTTGAATAGTAAGTAATAGTAGTTGTAGTAAGTGGATGCATCAATCAACACAATTCTTATCACAAACACACACCCGAGAAAAAATCTTTATTCACACCGATAACTAAAAGTAGACACAAATGATATAAATGAAAAAAAAACTTAGAAATCACTGGTATTTAAGTGTTGATTTGCAGGGATTTGATTTGATTGGTTTCAGGATATCATCATGAGTTGACATTGGTTAAAGAACCATTGGAAAATCAACTAGGAGTACCGGAAAGCCAACTGTTTCGTCCTATATTCATCCATTTCAGCGGCATAACATTGTAAAATAAAAGAGGTTGATGCTAGAAAAATGTATTTCTATTAATCTAGAGACTGGTCCTATTCAAGTAGGTAGGTTAGTTACCTGAGTTCTAGTAAGAAGTCGTGACCAGTACAGTTCAACAGGTCGGGTGTGAGGACAAATACTCGCGCCACTGATGACAATGGCTAGTGTCAGTCGCGCTATATAGCGTGTGTGAATTGGCAGAAGTTGTAATTCATGGACTGGCTGGTCATTGGATCGGTCGTGTCCCGATGGCTTGATGGTCTACTAGCTCGTTAGCTTTGTAACCGGCAGGTCTTGGGTTCGAACCCCCTGTGGTGGGTGCGTACTGCGGAATAGTCCCATGGTGATTTCCCAATGGTTCACTAACCGATGTCAGCTCATGATGAAATCCTGTAAGAAATCACTGGATTAGCTTTAATTCAGTTCAGAAACGTAACGTGCAGATAACATTCAAAATACAACAAAAAATAACACGTTATTCCTATTACACGTATCCTCTTTAGTTGATTCGATAAATAAAGCTCCTATTGTATGGTTGTGTGTAATTGCATGTGGTGTAGTCCTATAGCTGAACTATTCTCCAGATTTCTTATCTTATTGGCGTCAACAAATCTAGATTTTAGTGCTCCGCTAGTCTCAGTAAGTGACTGACCCCGTTCTACTACTTTGATCTATGTATTTAACCTGAAAATCAGCGCAGCCAGGGCATTAGATAGACTAAATTATTTTGTTTAATTGCCTCCACAGGATTGATTCATTAAACGACAAAGCTTGTCTGGAATTGAGTTTGTGGGGGCAGTTTGAATGCCAGCCACTTTTATTGCTGCCTGCATTGTTAAGAATTCTCCGTCTCCGAGGTTCCTTCTTTGTATGGAAGTACTACTGATGGCGATTTAAATTCCTTATTGTTAGTGCTGTCATCATTCTGTGCATGTTTGACATGCATGTCATCATTAGTAATATTATTGTAACTATCACCACCATTATTAATAATTTTATTTTTGCATTAATCAGGGTAATCATTAAGTTTCAAAGCTTCCCTTATATGCCTCACTTCCTGTCTTAGATTTTCCTTGGTACTTCTTAGTTTTTATGCCCTATGACTTGAACATTTCACCAATCCTATTTTCACTAACATGATGGTGGGATGATCGGAAATCCAAATATTGGTTTGAATATGTGGGTTTAACTTCCCATCTTCTTTCCTTTTTACGCTACAATCTAACATTGGATGCTCCCCTTCCTGACTTTCCAATTCATAAGTGAATTGAATTGCTTCTACCTTTGAGTTGATGTGTTCGAAAAATCTATTTGTATCGTGTGTTCTAAGTGTACAGTGAGTTTGTCATCTGCATACCTCCACCATACTTTTGGGGTGGGGCTGAGCGTTTCAATCATTCAGTTCTGCCACCTATCCATGAATATATCTGCCACAGCTGGGGATATTGGTAACCCCTTGGCGACTCCCTCAGTTTGTTTGTATATTTTCCCTTGGAACTTAAATACTGTGGAAGTCAGGCATAGCTGCACTTCCAGCATTATGTCTTCCAGTGGCACTTTTGTTTTAAGTTCAAGTTCTTGGTCAGAAGTGAGTTCGTTTCATAACTGAAGCTTTATTTATCGAATCAAATGAAGAGAATATGTGTAATGGGAATGATTCAACACCTGTCTACCCAGACATCTGGAGCATTCTACTACCACCCCGTCTACGACGACGAATAGGAAAGAATAAAAAACAAAACTATAAAACTCAAGTTTCAAAGTTGTGTGATTATTATAATTGATGTGATGATTATGAGCAGCAATAAATAAATTGTGTTCGAAAGGCGTCGCCATCCAGTAAATAATAATAATAATACTGTTTCACTCACTGTGTGGGTATATCTAATAAATTCATATGGGAAATTATCTTTAATTTACGTCAACATTTTAACTGATTATTTCATTTCAGAATGCCGTGTTTAACTATGTCTTCAAGAGCACAAGAAAAAGAGAAACGTACAACTCGTTTTGATCCAACCTTCATTCCAGTAAGTTTTATATTTTGCATTCCAAGGTGTCAAAATCTTTAGATTCAATTTAGAAACAACACAAATATTTTTCGCCAATATTATCAGCAGCTAAGCTATCCTGCACAAATGATTTTCATAAATTTATTCCCCTTAATGAATTTGAACAAAGCAAGAACTACAGTTTTAGCAGAATAAAATGGTACCATCCTTCGTTTATTTCGTCGCCTTCTCGTCAGCTGCTTACAGGCCAAAGACATTATTAAATATATCTACAAAAACAATTTTAACATACTTGCACAGAGTTCATTTTAAACAAAAATCAATCGATCAATATACGCATACACTAATAATATATACATATATATATGCAATATTAAACATTATTCCGAACAATAGTGATCATACACAATGAAAACTTTTCAGCATCTCGCATCCGGATGAAAAATATCCAGTTACCAGGGCAAAGAAAGACTGATAACCGCTTCTTTCTGAACGCATAAATCAGGTTTCAGGGGCTTGATGGAAATGGCTTCAGCAAACTTAAGGAGAATTGAGCTCTTTTGCTTATTGATAATTTTGAACGACTTTTCGACGTCCACCTCATGACCCGTGTCGAGGAGATGCCTGGCGATGGCACTGTTTAAGGCATTTGTTCCCTTTAGACGTAAGCTTTTTGATACATGTTCAGAAAATCGTAGATATGCCCTTCTTTCTGTACTTCCAATGTAACTGCTCCCGAAAGATACATGTAAATTTGTATATACAGTTGGAGTTAACATGAGAAGGATATCTATCGATTTTTGATTGCATCAAAGTTGTTCGATAGACGGGAACGAGCTTAGCTGCAGGATAGGCTATGGCTAGTGATGTACTCAGCCTTCTGTTGATCATCGCTGCAATGTTTTCACCTTTATAATCAAGCTGAAAGTAGATTGGCTTTTTTTCTTACTGTGATTTGTTCTTACATTTGTGACTTCAGATCTTCCATACTTGTTGATGAACCTTTGAGGGTACCCATTGCTCTTCAACATCTTTTCAAGAAACTCAAATTCTTCCTCTAATTTCTCTATAGAGCATATTCTCCTCGCTCTATAGTACAGAGTCTTGACTAGACCACGTTTAAAGCTATTTGGACAAAAGCTCCTTAAGTTTGCTGAAGCCATTTCCATCAAGCGCCTGAAACCTGATTTATGCGTTCAGAAAGAAGCGGTTATCAGTCTTTCTTTGCCCTGCTTGGTAACTGGATATTTTTCATCCGAATGCGAGATACTGAAAAGTTTCCATTGTGTATGATTATTATTGTTCGGAATAGTGTTTAATATTGCATATATATATATATTAGTGTATGCGTATATTGATCGATTGATTTTTGTTTAAACATGAACTCTGTGCAAGTATGTTAAAATTGTTTTTGTAGATACATTTAATAATGTCTTTGGCCTGTAAGCAGCTGACGAGAAGGCAACGAAATAAACAAAGATGGTACCATTTTATTCTGCTAAAACTGTAGTTCTTGCTTTGTACAAATGATTTTGTCTACTCAGTTATATGACTCACACTTAATGTTGAGGATTTGATTTTATAATAAGCAATTATTCCCACCAAAACGTGGAGTATAAATCTGAAAACTGTTACTGAGATGAATCACTACACTTCTACCGTTTTAAGCTTAATGTAGTATCTATTACACAAAGATGCACTTATTTTCTTCAAGTGATGCATTGAGAGAAGCTCATACCATATATGTAATTCATCACACATCAACAACCTAACAACAGCCCTATGGTAGATTTGTATTGATCAATTTTGTTCAAATGAACAATCAACAACAACAACAGCGACAAAAAGCAAAGAGTTAGAAGCGATAATGGAGAGACAGGAAGACCTAGAAGCAGCATTTGATTGACATCCGTCATATATATAGATCTCTTTAGAAACCTCTTTAGAAACAAACTTGATACGACGAGGGTTCTCTGTTATTGTTGTTGTGTTTTTTTTGAACAACTTATCAGCAAAATATAAAAATCACTTATAAGGAAACACCAGGGCGTTATTTAGGTTGTTAAGTAACTTGAGTAGCTCTTTAAAGAGACAACTAGTTTAGCGATTAATGGAACATTCTTAGGTTTAAACTTGAGACTGTCTGAATTTTGCTTTACTACTCATCTTATGGTCAATCTTATAAGGGTTGTGTGAATATGCATTTCAACCAGTTCAGTTAGCTTAAGTGTGAATACCATTATTATTATTTCCTTGGGTTCCCAGTGGAATATACGGCTGGCTTGAACAACACATCTCTACTTTCTTCTATTTTTTGTTGTCCTCTTCAGTTGTCTAACCCCACGATTCCCCATAACCTCTCATCTCCTCCTCCCCAACACACGATCTTCTCCAAGTCACCCTCATACTGACGACCCACTCATCGCTTCCCATTTGAATTCCACTCGGGCGGTGGCCTGGCACGCGATGGCCTCCTCAGTGTGTGCACTATCCATCTCCATTTTTTCCTACATACTTGTTGAGCAGTCGGCTCTTACTTAATTGATTTGTTGCCAGACATAGTTTCTTGTTGCTAATTCTTCCTAACCTGCCATTTGATCTTCAATATGGAGCCAGTAGCCAGCTTTCCGTGATGCATCCACCATGTCTCTGACCCATTTGGGAAGTGACTGGCTGACTGACTTGACATTGGTGTTGAAAATCCGAATGTTGTTGTTTATGGTGGCTGAGTGACAGCAGAAGATTTCCGAACTGGTTTCATCCGTGCTGTCGCCTGTGGTTGAAATGATGCTCCACAGCCAGATAAGTGAAGTCAGGAAGTAACCCCTGTTAAATCTCTCCCATTGATGGTGATTGGTACTGGTTGTCTTCATTACCTCCGTCTTCTCCATGTTCACCTGGAGTCCTGTCTTCGCCACCTGCTGGCGTCTTCAGCCAGTTTGTTGGTTTTCGCCTGCACATAATAGAATGGATTTCTTCAAGATTGAACTTGTTCAAAAAGATTAGCAGGTGACTGACTCTAAACCATACCAGCCCAAAACGAAACTACCCAATATGAACGGATCAATGACGTTGAGCAACCAGTCAGTGTCCATAGTATATAGACGGAATTATGGATGATGTACACTAATTACGAAGCAAATTTCATCTAAATTTAGCACTTAAGTACTACTTAGATCACAGGCTCATTGGAAGGGCGAAAACATGTAGCCATCTGCCATCCTTGGGCTATATTAATAATGTGGTCAATCATACGGATGATCTCGTTAATCCTTTCGATGTAACCCACACAAATTCCTTCGAAAGTTTCTAGAGTCATCCAAAAAGGTGAATTGGAGCGGTGAATGAGTCAAGAAACACGATGATTTACATTATCCGACGAATTTAACTATGAGGACTCCTATGAGAAATTGGAAGGTTTTTTCTTGGAAAAAAACAAGGAAGTTACTCTATGTAACTACTTTTTAACACTGCATTACTTTTGCATAAACGTCTTTTTCAAATTTACGTACTTCTGCCTCAAACGCATCTGATTGGTCGATAGAAATTCGTCAAGGTCATTATTAGGTCGTTTCGTTTTAGACTGCTATAGGCTAAGAGTTATCGATTAGCAAAATCAATAATACACACAATCTCTCGCATAAAATACAGTCAGAATTATTGAAAAATGAATAACAGAAAAAAAGCTGAGTCCCTTGACTTGATTCGATTCTGAGAAATCCACACAAATCGAAGAGTATTTTCTTTTTTTACATGCAAAACAATTTTCTATAATTATCATATAAATTTTTAAAAAAATTTGTAATTTGTATATTGTTGACTATTACGTAATTTTTTGTTTGTTTTTCATTTGCTTATTGAATTGAGAAAAAATAATGTATACACAATTAATTTTCCATCATTTTTTTTCCATTTTTTTGTTGTTGTTAAACTATAGGGTTATTCGACTGGTTTAAGTATAACTAATTCTGTACAGAATGCAGAACTACGCGGTCGTATTAGATCATTACTGTCACGGACCAAACGTACTGGTTAAATGTGTGTCAAAGTCAATCAATCAATGCAAAGAAGCAATAATTGTGCACGTTGATGATTAATTATAGGGCTTAAAACTAATCTGCTATACACAATCTTAATTAGACAACTTTATATTATATATCATATATATATATATGCATTATTAATAAAGTTTACGTTAAAAGTATCGTTCACTGTCTCTAATATGCGTGTAGTAATCTGTTGGGTCATATATGAAGGGGTCATAGTGGACAAGATGTAGTCTTTTATCTAATCGTATCAAAAATCAATACACGAAAATACCACATATAATCAGACAACCAGACATACAATCAAATCAAACGAGTTGTGAAATTTAAACCGTAAAATCTAAAATTTTCGAGTGAGGCATAAAAGCTACCTAATCGCTAGGTGTTTTCGCGCATAGTACAGCAACAATATTCCCATTCTTGCCAAATAAAGAAAGTTTTCAAGATAGCTAAACGTAATATCTGATATGATATAATACAAACTCACGTTTGGAAAATGGTCCATTGAAACCGACAATAGACAAATTCTCTCTGCTGTACAAAAGGTACGTGTCAATGACACTTTTATCATCTGTGATAAAAAATATGACCTAAATAATGTCCTTCGGGTTTTTAATAGCTGCCACCCAGAAATCAGATTTACAATTGAAGCAGAAATCGGAGAGACAATCGCATTTCTGGATGTCTGACTAACAACGAAGACTGATGGGACTTTTACAGTTGGGTACCCATCAATTGCAAGCGGAACCTGATACTATTTCTTGCGACTAGAATCCGTAGAATCTGCAGTCCCGAATAGTGAAGGAGAGATCACTTTTTTGAGGAAGACACTACCTGAGAATGGCTATCCACCACGCTTTATAGATAAACACATAAAGCTGAAAATCAACAAAGAACAACCCATCTCTGTGCCGAAGAAGATGCTATACATGAATGTGGCCTTCAAAGGCGACCTTTTCTGGCCAACATCCTAAAGCGAAGAATATCTAACGCCCTGAAAAGAACATTCTCTGCTGCTACATTACGATTGGTATTTTCATGCCGCCCACTGTTCTTCAACAATTCCAAAGAAATAACTATTGCATTTGACCATTTCCATGCGAATCTACCAATTTACTTGCTCATGTGGAAAGAGCGAGGTACATCGGTCCTTCGATGAGTGTTTTATCTAAAAGAGTCAGAGAACATTATGCCGCTTGGCTACGAAAAGGTAACAGTGGATCAATAAAGAGTGCTACTTGAATATCGATGAGATGCTCACTGGCGACTGGCCCTATTCAGGTAGGTAGTGGGAAGTCGTGACCAGTAGGGTGCAGCAGGTCGGGTGTGAGGACAAATACTCGCCACTGATGACATTGGCTAGCGGTCGCGCTATGTCGTGAATTGGCAGAAGTTAGAATTCATGGACTGGCTGCCATTGGATCGGGTCCCAGTGGCTTAATGGTCTACGAGCTCACTTGCCTTGTAACCAGAAGGTCCTGGGTTCAAACCCCGTCGGTGGGTGCGTACTGATGAAGAGTCAGTCTCGAACTACGCTGACGAAACAGCTAGATGGCTATCCAGTACTCCCTGTTGGTTTTCCAATGGTTCTCTAACTGATGTCAGTTGATGATGAAATCCTTCAACCAATCAAAGAGTGCTATAATTGAACATATATTCAACACTGGTAGTCATTCAAAGTCATCCACAAATTCAAAATGAGCCTCGTGAAAATGGTAGGTAAGCTTCGCATACTTTGCATTGACGAGACCTTAGCGATCTGGATAGAAAATCCAGATTTATTTACACAGAAGAAACTTCTCCATCCCCTTCTTCTACCTTGGATATAATTACAAGCTTGACTATTTTGTTACTGATACTGTGGCGAGAGCTGTATAGCTGGTTGACAGTAATTGAGGTCAATGTTTATGTATCAAATATTGGTCATGTTGTGGTGAGAGATGGTTGCTAGCCAAATTGGTTGATAGTAATTGAGGTCCAAAGTCAAGATGGACAGGCGGATACAGTTAACATATAGATGAACTGACACAGCCACAAGAGATGCAAGGTTAACTTTGTGTGAGAACAACCATCAAATACTAACATTACCTACAACAATGTACATAACCTAGTTTTACTTCTGCCGTTCTTGTTGTAATACTTTTTTTGAATGTTTGTATGACGACTTAGTAACATCTTTTTCTTAACTAACCCTTTATTTACTCTTTCTACCTATTACATAATTTATTTTTTGGACACGTGTCTCCATTAACATCCTATTTTATATTACGCAACCCTTGTCAGTACTTACCAATCTTCACCCCCCTCCCCCTAGTTACAATTCTGATTATTCATCACATTTGAGAAACATTCTGATGACATAGACAGTAACCCTAACTAATTTTAATTTTTGTTTGACAATCCTAATATGCACACACATACACACAAAATAATTATATATAAATGCGATTGTACAGCTAAGTGAATGAATTCGCCGCTGAAAAGAGACCCTTCGCTGAACTTTATTGTTCTTAAACTCACGTTAGACTAACTATCTGAGGAAATTTGAATAAAGCAGGAACGAAAAATGTGTACCAGGATAATCTGAGCTCACTCTTTTTATTATTTCGTGGATTCTTCTCAACTGGCTGCATACAACCTGAACAATATCAAGATTTATGGAAGAATTGCATGACTAAGCTTGGAAACAAAAGGACAAAGTTCAACAGATTTTTTGTGGGTAGAAATAAAGTTTAAATAGAAAGAGTATAAAAAAGTAACCAGTCACGTAACAAAAGAAAATCAATATAGAAAATATCCCCATTTAGACATTTGGAAAACAGAAAGATTGAGCGAAGAAATATTTACTTTTCAATTAGATCCTCATCTCACTCTGGCTCTACTCTAATACATATCCATATAGCATTTTTATTACAATACACAACAGTTTACCAATCAAGTGGCACTGATATGTTTTGTTAAAAATAATTAGTCAGTGTTAAAATGTCAGTGGGTTGAGAATTAACGAAGAAAATCAATACACATTTAAAAGGTAGAAATGGTTAGAATAAATTAATTTTACAAGGATAACACGTAATTAAAGATGAAGTGGTAAAAATAAATAAAAATAATTTGGACAATTATAAGTTTTATAGGTTTAGGGGGAGGAGGGCGACGTAGTCCTGTTTATGCATTCTTGTAACGATGGCCACGGTAAGGAAAGTGGCTGTACAAATTTCTTCTGAACACACAGGTTTGGCTTATTCAGGTAGATTCCTATTGCTTCAGCTGTATATATGTAGAAGACGAACTCTTAGAGCGAAATTAAGATTAGTAGGAATTCGATAAATAGTTTTAAATGCAGTATTCACGTCAAACTTATGCTCACCATCTACAAGATGTGCTACAATAGAGCTACGAATAGATCTTGTTTGTCCCTTGCTTAACCATGTTGGATGATATTCGGAAATACGACGATGAAACTTCCTAATTGTACGCCCAATGTAGCTGGCTCCGCAGCTGCAGTCAAACTGCTAGACACACATAGAAGAGGCAAAATTAGGTAGTTTATCCTTATTTCTCGAACATAGACAGGACTACGTCGCCCCGTATTAAATTATAATTGTCTAAATTATTTTTCTGACCACTTCATCTTTAATTACGTGTTATCCTTGTAAAATTAATTTATTCTAACCATTTCTACCTTTTAAATGTGTATTGATTTTCTGCGTTAATTATCAACCCATTGACATTTTGACACTGTTTAATTATTGTTAACAAACATATAGCCCGCCACTTGATTGGTAAACTGTTGTGTATTGAAAGAGAAATGCTATATATATTAGAGTAGAGCCAGGGTGAGATGAGGATCTAATTGAAAAGTAAATATTTCTTCGCTCAATCTTTCTGTTTTCCAAAAGAAAATCACGCTTATAGAAAAAAGACAAAAAGCTGGGATAGGATGAGTCATGTTTAGACGAAAAATCAAAATTTCTAAACAGGACAGAAGCAGACGTAGTACAATTTTTATGCTTTGTTATCACCAAGGCGTGCATCGGTGGCATGGCGATAGAATGCTCACCGACCACTCATATGGTCTGGGGTTCGATCCCCAGCCACAAACGCACTCCTCCTTTACCTCGCTAAGTCAGTAATAAGACTGGTAAAGAGGGAAGGTTGGGGGGCATGAGGATAACAGCAAGCCCATCTCATAAAAATAAACACAACCGCTACTGAAACTTCAAGCCTTCGCTTGAAGCCCTATGTTTCACTGGGAACGTAAAGGAATAAAAAATTTTCTTTTTAAATCACCAAGGCAGTACAAGATTCACCACTGTACATAAATTTGGTTTTAGCCGTTTGCCTCAACAAAACGAAGCAGGCTAGGTTTCTTTTGTCTGTTGATTATTTTGAACGCCTTCAGATTGTCCACAACATGGCCAGTGTCCATTAGATGGCGTTCAATCGCACTGTTTAATGCTTATGGGCCCTTTAGTCTCAGTTTCTGTGGTATAACCCTTCTCTCTGTTTTTCCAATGTATGTGCTTTGGCACGTACATGTAAATTGTTAGACGCAATTGGAGGTAACATAAGGTGAAAGTTTTGTCTTCTGTAGTTACGTAACCGGTTACTTTCTTTACTCATTCTAGTTAAACTTAATTTCTACCTGAAAAACATTTGTTGAACTATTCTGTCCTTTTGTTTCCAAGCTTAGTCATGCAATTCTTCTATAAATTAAATAGTCGATCCTTTTCACTCTTAATTATTTAACAACTTACATCATTCCTGACCAATGTTACTTACTCTCAGTTCCAATCAATTACTCTTTATCATTGTAAACACAGAAGTATGTTCAGATGTTAAACTTAGTTTATATTTTTATTTTATTTCGATTACAGCTTGATTCTACACCGTATTTTTGGTACAAGTATGGAATTTTCAGCATGAGATATCGGTAGCCCAAATTTTGCAGGCCGACCAGGTGTGCATCGGCAGGGGATAAACCCCGGACCATGTGTATGGTCGGCGAGAGTCCTAAACACTGTGCCACTGACGCAATCGGCCACAGGAAGCCTTGCCGGGACCTACCTAGGTTTCGTGCTAGTTGGCACTCACCACCAGTCAGCAAGGCTGTGTATCCTACAACCTTGAAGGGAGGGATTCATGTTCCTTCTGAGACTCGAACCCACGTCACCACTCAGTGCCGCCTGCAGTCACAGACGTTACCACTCTAAGGTTGCAGATACGCCGCCTTGCTGACTGGTGGTGGTAAGTGTCAACTAGCACGAAACCTAGGTAGGTCTCGGCAAGGCTTCCTGTGGCCGATTGCCTCCAACCATCTAGCATCAGCAATTCAAAGTGCATCGTGATGGCGAGCCAACTAGTGGCATGGTGATCACATTGCAAACTTGACTGACAGAATTCAGTCTGCACCGAAGAAAGGACTAGACACATCACATTAGTTTATAATTTTATATTATTGTTCAGGTTGTATGCAGCCAGTTGAAAAGAATCCACGAAAAAATAATAAAAATAAAATGAGCTTTATTCAAATTTATTAATAGGATGAATTGTATGAAGTTTCTTAAAGATACCTGCGGAAATTCAAAGCGTATTTGACCACCTCCTCCGGTCTACCCTATTCAAGTATATTGAAACCAAAAACGCGGCAAGCTCGTATTGCTTGTTATAACAACTTGAATTAACATACTCAAAACCTCTTAAAACCAATACCCAGTTCTCCAGTATCACACACACACACCTCCATCTATCATCTTAAATGAACAATATAATTAGAAAGAAAGTGATTGTGAATAAACATTAAAATGTAACCTAGCAACCAAGAGAGAAAGTCACTACACCTGTATGATATGAACACTAAAAGGATACACCTTGGTTGTCCATCAATAAAAAGAGTGATTTTGTGTGTGTGTGTGTGTGTACATTAAATGATTCATCAGTTTCACAAACACAGTCAACAGGAATAGACACCGATTAAACTAGAAATTTTCTCCAACTATCTATCTATAAGGCCAATCAATCTGACAAACACACAATATGAATAGATGAATATTTATCACCTCAACGTACCTGCAAGATTATTAGAAGGTTTTTATTATTATTATTCCCTTGGGTTCCTAGTGGAACATAGGGCTTCAAATGCACCTCTCCACTTGTTTCTGTCTTCTGCTGTACTTTTCATCTGCACCCATGTTAATCCATACTGTTTCAGCTCCTCTTCACACGATCTCCTCCATGTCACCCTTCGACGTCCCACTCGCCGCTTCCGTTTCGGGTTCCACTCGAGCATTGGCCTGACGCGCGATGTCACCCAACAGCCTCCTCAGCGAGTGTCCAATCCATCTCCACTTTCTCCTGCATATTTGTTGGGCGATTAGTTCTTGTTTTGTTTGTTCCCATAGTTTCTTGTTGGTAATTCTTTCCGGCCGGCCATCTGATCTTCAGTATAGAGCGAAAACAGTTAGTTGTTGATAAAGGTCTGCAACAGGCTGTTGGAAATATTCTTTGTGACCCTCCGCCAAGTTTCTGATCCGTATAGAAGAACTGACTGACTTGACGTTTGTATTGAAAATTCGAATTTTGTTGTTGATGCTGAGTGACGAAGAACTCCAGATTGGTTTCAGGTTGATGAATGTGTTTCTCGCCTTCCAGATTTTCGATTTGACATCCTCGTCCGTTGCTCCTGTAGTTGAGACAATGCTCCCTAGATAAGTGAATGAAGTAACCTCTTCCAAATCCCTCCCGTTGATGGTGATTGGGGGTGGATGTTGCTGTTGCTGTTGTTGTTGTTGTTGGTTGGTTGGTTATTTTCATAACCTCCGTCTTGTTTATGTTCACCTGGAGTCCTGTGTTTGCTGCTTCTTCGACCAGTTTGTCGGCTTTCGCTTGCAAGTCTTCGATTTTGTATGACATCAAACATAAATCATCCACGAAATCCAGGTCTTTATTAGAAGGCAGAATGAAGTAATTTTAGGAATTAAAACATTACTGTCTTAACCAAAACAATTTTATGATGTACTTTGATTGGACACTAGTTATTAACTACTGTCTGACTGCTTTCAACGTAAAACTTTGCACAGATCTACAACCGTTCCACTTGCCACACTCCTTCCTTGTACCATACAAAGCAAGAGGAGAGAGTAAAGAGAGAGATAATAAACAGAAGTTTGAGTGAGGGAAAAGCATTCGATATTATAAATCACAAAGAGTGAATGCATCTGCGCCAGCCATTGACAACGACGATTTCGAGCCATATTACCAATTGTCTCCAGCTACCGTTGGTTCTTACCATCCCGAGGACCCCAACCAGCCAGCCAGGTAGTCTACAACATCGCCTGACGTCACTGGCTGGCTGGCTTAAACTAACTCTCTTTTGGATTTCATTGACTGATGAAACCACGTTTTGGTTTGACCACCACTAGCTAACTAACTCTTTTTGAACCTCATCGATCCTATTGATATAAGTATAAAACTTGGGCACTGTGGTAGAGTATAACTCCATTATAGATAAGATTTTATTTTGATAAATCACACAGTGTTGTACAGTAATATTAACTGATGACATTTCGAGAACAAACCATTGCTCGTAATCATATCAAGTCACTCACACAACTTCTTACTTCATTTATATACATGAGTAAAATTAATTAGACATCAACTCGTAAAAACAAAACTAACCCTTACAAAACAAACTATAGAAAATTAATCTGATGCTCGTTAGTGACTTCCTACAGGATGGAGTTTCCTGGAGTTCTAGTGAGAAGCCATGACCACTGAGGTCCATCCAGTCAAGTGTGAGGATGGATTTCCCACCGACGACATTGGTTGGGGTCGCGCTAGATCACGAATTGGTAGGAGTTAGAATTCATGAACTGGCCATTGAATCGGGTCCCAGTGGCTGAATGGTATACGAGCTTGCCTTGTAACCGGAAGGTCCTGGGTTCGAACCCTTCAGTGTGGTGCGTACTGCCGATGATTCCCAAACTAGGCTGATGAAACAGCTGTCCAGTAATCTCAGCTGGTTTTCAATGGTTCTCTAACTGATATCAATCCATCATCAACTCGTAAAAACAAAACTAATCCTTACAAACCAACTATAGAAAATTTGAATAAAAATCAATATAAGATAATGTACATTCAGAAATAATAATATGAGTGTTATCAATCAAATACAATCAGATGGGAAATAAGATGTTTTTATAGTCAAAATAAGTAACTTGTTAGAATGTTATGATGTACGTGAATTGAAATAGAATTTTAAGATTATTTATTATCCTCCTCTGATTTGACTGACTGGTGGTAATAATATCTTCCATATCTCTGGTATTTGCATTGAGTCATTTCTGTTGCATGTGTTGGGTGTAGATTATTCGATGAACTAGGATTCAGTAATCAACCTCTCTCTCCACCTACTTATATTACTTCTTAGAATTTTAACCCTCTCCCATCCCCATATTGTGTGTTTGTGCATGCATGCAGTGCAATCGCTGAACCTTTTTCTAAATTACTTATCTTCACGGGGTCAATCATTCTAACCTTAGTTAAATTCTTATATTCTGACAACCTGACTAATACCCGTCCGATCTACTAGTTTGACCTATGTAGTTGACTCAACTCACAGTCATTGCAAGGTATTTTGTAAATAATATTATTTTGTTTTATTAGGTCCACCGGGTCTTTTAGCCTACAGAGCTTGTTACTGCGTGAGTTTGTAGGTTAGAATGCCACACTAATTCTGCTTTATTAAGAATCCTACGTAGGGAGGGCCTCAGATGTCCCCTCCTCCTTATATGGCATAACAGTAGATGCCTTATCATCCATCCTATATCAGTCAGCTAACAATCCCCGTCATCGAGGAAGCCTAGGCTAACTAGTGTCCAATCAAAATATCCAATACAGTCCCACAGGAGATGGTCAATCACAAGACCGAATAGCTGCTGTCAGTGTTAACATCTCTGCCCGACTGCAAGCGGCAGCACTGAATGCTGACGCCAGTTTCGAATCTCAAAAGAGACATGAGTTGTTGGTGATGGCAGTGGTGGTGATAAGTGTCAACTAGGCCGAAACCTATCTGGATCCCGGTAAGACTTCCCTGTCAATCGCATTCTCTTCAACCATCTAATTTTATAACATCTCAATAAAACCATAAAATAAGTCACACTCTTAATATATGTGTAAAACTTGGGCACTGTGGTAGTAAAATTCCACATTAGTCTGTTTATTAGATGTATCACACAGTGAGTGAAACAGTATTATTTACTGGATGACGTTTCGAACACTCGAAATCTAGACTAACAAATTCTTATGAACTAAAACATAGATTAGATAATTTAAAATTAGATAATGAAGAAAAAATGGTTAGTTTTGACATTGTCAGTTTATATACACGTATACCTATAAATATGGCTATAGAGGCAGTCAGAAACGAATTCATTTCTGACCAAGAACTTGAACTTAGAACAAAAGTGCCACTAGAAGACATAATACCTAGGAGTGAGGTTGTGCCTGACTTCCACAGTATTTAAATTTCAAGGGAAAATATACAAACAAACTAAAGGAGTTTCCATTGGGTCGCTAATATCCCCAAATGTCGCAGATGTATTCATGGAGACGTGGGAAAACTTAGTGATTGAAATGTTCAGCCCCACACTAAAAGTATGGTGGAGGTATGTAGATAACATATTCACCGTATTTAGAACACAGGACATAAATAGATTTTTCGAACACATCAACTCAAAGGTGGAGGCAATTCAATTCACTTATGAATTGGAAAGTCAGGAAGGGGAGCTTCCAATGTTAGATTGCAGCGTAAAAAGGAAAGAAGATGGGAAGTTAAACACACTAGTGTTTACAGGAAACCCACACATTCAAACAGATATTTGGATTGATGAAATGTTTAAGTGACAGAGCACAAAAACTAAGTAGTATCAAGGAAAATCTAAGACAGGAAGTGAAGCATATAAGAGAAGCCTTGAAGCTTAATAATTATCCTGATAAATTAGTCAGGAAATATGTAGAGAAATGTAAAAATAAAATAAATAATGATAGTAGTGATAGTGATAATAATAATAATGACGACATGCAAGTCAAATATGCGCAAGACAACACCAACAATAAGGAATCTAAATCATCAGTAGTAATTCCATACAAGGAAGGAACCTCGGAAACCACCTGACGCAGAATTCTTAACAAGGCAGGAATAAAAGTGGCTGGCATTCAAACCACCCACAAACTCAATTAGAAACAAGCTTTGTCGGTTAAAGGATCCTGTAGAGCCTTTAAAACAAAACAATTTAGTTTATCTAATACCCTGTAATGATTGTCAGGTCAAATACATACGTCAAACTAGTAGAACAGGGGCAGTCAGACTAGCCGAACATAAAAACCTAGCAAAATCTAGATTGGTTGACCCAAAATAAGATAAGAAATCTAGAGAATAGTTCAGCTATAGCACTACACCACATGCAATTACACACAACCATACAATAGGATGGGATAAGATGACAGTTTTAAAATCTAATGTAACCGGGTGGAGGGAGAGATTGATAACAGAAGCTTTGTTTATCGAATCAACTGATAGGGAATACGTGTAATAGGAATGATTCAACACCTGTCCAGTCGAAAAACTGGAAAATTCTACTACCCCAACGACGACAAATAGGAGAGAACTAAGAAAATCGTGATTATAATTGATGAAATGATCATGAACGGTAAATAAATTTTGTTCGAAACTGTGTCACCGAGTAAATACAAATACTTGCTTCACTGACTGACTGTGTGATACACCTAATAAACAAACTAATATGGAAGTCACACTCTTCCCAAAACAAAACAAAAAGACGTACAATGATGTTTTTTTTAATTCTCTAAAAAGAGTTAAACAACAGAGTTGTATTATTACAGCATTCAATCAAACAAACAGAAATAAATGTATTTGAAATCTACACACTAGTTCATGGTAATGTGAGAAACACAATGAAAAAAAAGAGTGATGAATTTGATAATACAGCGCACTCAGCAGATTTGTCACAGTAAAGTACAGTACAGTAAGAAAAATAATTGCATAAAAGGGAAAAAAGACTTGTAATTATCACTATTATCACTATCATTATTTACAGTCATTGAATAGTACAAAAATGTAATTGTAATTAATTGTCAAACTTATTATTGATTTATTAAAGTACAAGATATATTGATGAATCGACTAGACATCTATCTCTACAGCTGCTAAATATAGATAAATATTGATTGGTTACCGTTTAAGGCCACTTACGGTGTTTTTATACATAGATCGATCGGTTTAGATATAGCTGGCTGACGAAGGCAAAAAAAATCAGACTCATCTATCCGAAGGAGGCAAAAAATAACCGTGAAATGTATTCACTGCAAGAAATTAGCAACAAAAAAAATAAAATAACAATCATGAGAAGAAAAGATTGGTTAGAGAGAGAGGAAACAACCAACATGTTGTCCTAAGTGTACTATTTACATTCACAGAAAAAATGGAAGACAGTGGGCAAAAAAACACCTTCTTCAACTTCTTCTAAAATATAGCCTACTGATTTGATGATAACTGTGGAGATATGGATGCAGCAGCGGCAGCGGCAGTAGCAGCAGCAGTCGCACGTGAAGGTGAAATAGTACCGAATCCAAACCATTTCCATGTAGACAATTGTGAGGCATGACTATTATTATTATTGTTATTATTCTTGACTCGATCTTTCTGTTGCTGCTGTTGTTGTTCTGCAGCTTTAATACGCGCTTTTTCTAGCTTAGCTAATCGTTTCTGTTGAGAGATTTCAGCTTTTTTCGCTTTGAAATTTGAAAATGATTTAAATATTGAGGGGAGTTTATTAGATGATGGTGACGCTGAGGCTGTAGACGTTTTCACCGCTGGTGAACGAGGTAATGTTGTAACAGCATTTGTTAATAATTGACTCTGTCTAACTGTTTTACGCCGAAGTGTTGATTCTGGGGATGAACAAGAATCTGGTGAGGATGGAGCATGAAAGAAATTCAATGGCTCACCACCACCACCTAGTGTGGAGAGAAAAGAAAATAAAGAGAAACAAATCATGAATATGATTCAGTAATATGTATATTAGAACAAGACATATAAGCGAACAATATTGTTTTCAATTAGATCTTCTTCAGGCTTTACTCTAATCTACATAGATTTAAATATACAAATTTTTAACCAGTGACGGTGATTTTGTGGATCAAATAATAATAAAAATGTGGTAAATGTTTTGAACGTCAGTAATAACGAGGATTATAATGATAACAAAATAGTGATAATAAGGTTTACGCAGGTGGCGATAAGAATAACAAAGGTAGTAATATGTGTATATGTAGACAATTCAATAAATACATTAAGTCAAACTTTAGAAGTTATGTAATACTAAAGGTGAAGTGGACAGATGATCACACTTCAAATAAATATCAAAAAATACAAGGAAATGAATAAGAAAGGTTGGGAGGTTCTTATTAGACTTTACCTAGTGGGAGAGACAAAGGTTGTAAGCAAAGACTAGGATTTTTCTCTCGAATTAATTCCCGTAGCTTCAGCTATGTGTAAAAGGTGGGTTCGAATTCTGTGCGAAAGACTCGATGGAATGCGATAACTTTGAAGGCACTACTTTTGTCCACTTGGTGACCGCTATCAATCAAATGAGTCAAAATAGAACTTCTTATAGATTTTATTTGACCTTTTCCAAGCCATGGAGGAAGATGCTCATTAATGTGTTTGTTAAGCTGTCTAGTTGTTCGCTCTATACAGCTTTCTCCACAGGAGCAACTAAATTTATAGATACACATAAAAGAGGTACAGCTAGGTAGCTTATCTTTCACTTGAGCAATCAAAATTGGTCGGCTGGAAAATGACAAACAAAGGGTGGCGGTAGTATAAGTCCGTTTTACCGCTCTCGATAATCTCAGATGTAAGACTTCACTAGCCACGTCCCTATTAAATTGCAGTTTCATGAACAGTTGTTTCTTTTCAACTGTTGTCAGTTTTTCTTTGTTGTACCTGGTATTCATGTGTCTCCTAACAAATCTACTAGGATAACCCATTTAGACCAGTGTATTTTAGATGTATCCTAACTCATTTTCTAGGGAGTCCTCTGTACAAATACGTCTTGCTCTATTCGTAAGGCATCTGACCAAACTGATTTTATATCGGATTGGTACAAAACTGAGGAAATGTGTATATTGTCCTACAGAAGTAGGTTTTCTATATACACATCTCTCTTGAGTGAACCATCCTCTCTCCTGCTCAATTGGACGTCAAGGAAATGTAGTCTACCATCATGTTCTTCTTCACAAGTGAAGATGAGCGATGGATGTGCATCACTACACTTTTTTTAACATTTCATTCTTGTCAGTTTTCACATCAAGAATAATGAACGTATCATCAACATAACGAAAATAAGAATCAGTTTTCTCTATTACTTGTCTCAATGGACCATTTTGTTATCATTATAATCATCGTTATTAATTTCGTTCAAAACATTTACCATATTATTGTTATTATTATTATTATTTGATTCCCAAAATCACCGTCATTGGTTAAAGTTTTTATATATAAATCTATGTAAATTAGAGTAAAGCCTGAAGAGGATCTAATTGAAAACAACATTGTTCGCTTATATGTCTTGTTCTAATATTAATAGTGGGAATATTTAATAATATGTATATTATCTATCCCGCGGTGTAAAAAGTAAATATTCATGTGTAGCTGAATTAAAATTACAATAAATAATAGTTGATTTGTAAGGATTAAATTTGTTTTTTTTTTTCGAGTCTGACCACGGATTGATATCAGTTAGAGAACCATTGAAAACCAGCGCTGGAGTACTGGACAGCTAGCTGTTTCATCCTAGTTTTTTGGGAATCATCGGCAGTACGCACCCACACTGCCGGGTTCGAACCTTAGACCTCCCGGTTACAAGGCTAGCGAGCTCGTATACCATTCAGCCACTGGGACCCACTCGACTCAATGGCCAGTCCATGAATTCGAACTTCACGGTTCGAACCTTGGCGGTGGGTGCGTACTGCCGATGATTCTCAAAAAAACTGGGATGAAACAGCTGGCTGTCCAGTACTCCAGCGCTGGTTTTCAATGCTTCTCTAACTGATATCAATCCGTGATCAACTCGTGAATTAAATTAATTAGAATAAATGAGATAATGTACTGTGAAAATCAAACGTATTGCTATTTGAAGTAGTGCGCCGCACTCCTGGAGTTCATAAAAAAGGATGTGAAACAGTGTTATCACCCTGATGTGCTAAAGCAAGCATTAATGCTTCAGAAAAAAGAACAAAAACCCAAAAACCATTAGAGGAATCAGTAATCATGCTTCGTGTTCGCTAGTGCATTAAGACAAATTGATATTAAAAAAAATATAGAATAATAATTTAACATTTGTGACAGATTTCAAGTGGCTTCATTAAAATAAACTTCGTCAGTTGACTGATGACTAGGTGTGCTGAGATGAAGGAATTACGTCCAGACGGGGTGAGTCAACATGTAACACAAACTTAATAAAAATCAATAAACACATCATTCACGAAGTATGAAACCCTAAAGGATTTACACTCTTTTTTATTCCTTTACGTTCCCAGTGGAACATAGGTTGGCTTCAAGCTAGAGGCTTGAAGTTTCGGTAGCAGTGGTGTTTATTTTTACGGGATGGGGTTGTTGCTAGCCTCATGTACCCAACCTTCCCTCTTTACCAGTCTTATTACTGACTTAGCGAGGTAAAGGAGGAGTGCGTCTGTGGCCGGGGATCGAACCCCGGACCATATGCGTGGTCGGCGAGTATTCTACCGCTGTGCCACCGACGCATTTACACTAATTAGCAATAAAAGGAAGTATAGTAAGTTTACACTTTGAATGTCATAACAAATACAGAATTTCGATAGAGAAAGAAAGACCAGATTTGCAGTATAAAATGATATCATTCTATTTCACAGGTTCTCATCAGCTGCACACCACTACCTGAAATTACAATGGTTATAAATAATAACATTTCATACTTCAATGTTTTGCGTCGGTGGCATAGCGGTTAAGACGCTCGCCGACCATGCACATGGTCCGGGGTTCGATCCCCGGCCGACGCATTCCTTTACCTCGCTAATCCAGAAATAACGCTGGTGAAGAGGAAAGGTTGGGCATGAGGCTAGCAACCCCATCCTGTAAAATAAGCACTGCTACAGAAACTTCAAGCCACTAGCTTGAAGCCCTATGTTCCACTGGGGAACGTAAAGGAAATAAAAAAATTAAAAAGAAAGGTAATAAGAGAAAACATTATAAGATGAACGCATTCGGAATATAAGTATTACAATTTATAGTTTAAGTTACCATCAATTTATGTACTATCAAACTATGAAAAAAGGAAAAGGGGGTGGGGTGAGAGAAGAGAGAAAAATCGAATAAACAGTGTCAACATGGCAACTCAAGAAGGTCAAAGTTCATCAATTTGAAAACTTGCTTAGTGAGTTGAGCCCACTAGTGTGTATGACTAATCAGTGTAATGAAAGTAATACGGTTACCAAGGGAGTGAGAGATTCACTACACTCTCTTTTTCTGTGTGCATAAGTTTGGTCTGAGACGTTTGATTGCAATTGCTTCAGCATATCGTAGTAGATTCGCTGTCCTTTGTATGTTTAATATTTTGAAGGATTTGGAAATCTCGACAAAATGACCCGTATTCACAAGGTGTCTGGTAATTGCACTTTGTAAATTCAGGTAGTTTGCAGCTGATGAGGACCTGTGAAATAGAATGATGATCATTTTATACTGCAAATTTGGTCTTTCTTTCTCTATCGAAATTTATCAAGGGAACCAAATGTATGAAAATACAGAATTCTATTTCCAAGAGTTGATTTGTAGGGATTTATTTCTTTTTCAAGTGTGACGACGGATTGATATCAATTAGAGAACCATTGAAAAACTACCTGGGAGTATTGGATAGCCAGCTGTTTCGTCAGCCTAGTTTGGAACTGACTCTTCATCAGTACACACCCACTGATAGGGTTCGGATCCAGGACCTTCCAGTTACAAGGCTAGCGAGCTTGTAAACCATTCAGCCACTGGGACCCGACTCCTCATCAAGGACCAGTCCATGAATTCTAACTTCTACCAATTCGTGATCTTAGCCAATGTCATCCATGGCGAGTATTTGTCTTCACTGCCAACAAGATGGACCCCACTGGTCACGACTTCTCAATATAAAACTCCAAGAAACTCCGTCCTATAGCCAGTTACTAGAGAGCATACTGTTGATGAGTCCCAAACTAGGCTGACGAAACAGCTGACTGTCCAGTACTCCAGTGCTGGTTTTCAATGGTTCTCTAGCTGATATCAATCCATGGTCAAACTTGAATTCATATTTGCTAATCTGTGTACCTGTGGCTATTTACAAGTCGGTGACAAAACCACGTTGAAAGCACCGGTTCTCGTCCGATCACCGAAGTTAAGCAATGTGCGTCGATGGTACAACGGTTAGGATGCTCGCCGACCATGCACATGGTCCGGGGTTCGATCCCCGGCCACAGACGCACTCCTTTACCTCAATAAGCCAGAAATAAAAAGCTGGTGAAGAGGAAAGGTTGGGCATGAGGCTAGCAACCCCATCCTGTAAAATAAACAGTGCTACAGAAACTTCAAGACTCTAGCTTGAAGCCCTATGTTCCACTGGGAAACGTGAAGGAATTTTTAAAAAATATTACAGAACACAATCTCTAAGCAAACACGTATTCGCGGTCATTTCTCATCAGGCTTTACAATTAGATAATAAAAATATCCTGGCCATCATTTTTATGAGTTCCAATGTCGATAATTCAGTAGCTGTATCTCCTTTGAACGACGATTTATATGCATATACGTTTCTTCTTCTGTACCATTTGCGGAAATTTCTCCCTACCTTGTTGTCATCATGGAAACATTCACAAAATTTTAGGGATATCCATTCGTCCCATGGGATGCGAACGCACGGGTGACCTTCAGATGACCGATCATACAAACAAGTGACTTTTGCACAAAATATGACGTATATTTACAAGAAAATGCATGAAAACACATTAAAAACAGGGTATCTTTCTCTGACATGACTTAATAATATGTCCCAGTTATTATGAGGAGAATCAGTTGCTAAGTTAGACTAGTTTCTGTACATGTATTCACCGAGGTGACTGAAGATGAGCTGTTTTTATGAATCTTTCATCTCACTTATCCTGTTGTGCAGTCCTCCCCAAAGCTCTCGGTTGAATTACTATGGTTTCCAGTAAGAGAACCAACGACAACTTACCAGGAAAATGTGGATAATAAAACAAATTAAAATAAATGACATCAACTATAAATCTATCCCTAATCGTAACCCTTACCTTAATCCTGAGCCTAACACTAACGCTAACCTCAATCCTAACCCTAATGCTAATTATAACCCTGATTCTAACCCTAATGAGTTATTAACACATTTTCTAAACAGCACTTTAAAAAGTGATCTGGGTGAAATTCACTGCTTAGCTGGTGAATAGTGTTGATATTTCAGCTATCATAATGACAGGTGCCATTAGTGCCAACGACTAGCATGCGTTCAAGGCCATTGAAGCGCTCGCACTCCTGGGATGCTATTGTTGAACTTCGCCATACTTCCATCTGGCAATCCTGTTAACAAGAAATCATGACATTGTAAAGTATCGTCTTTTTGAGTTTCATATGTTAACTTGTAACAACAGAAGACAAGGGCCAGGCAACAGATCGTTTATTAAGGAAAATCAACACATATTTATAGATTTTAATGTACATTATTATAGATTATTGTTAGTAGAAAATACAGTCTTTTGATTGGTTGTTTCTCACAGAAAGTTAACCTTGCATCTCTTTGTGGCTGTGTCAGATCATCCATATGCTAACTGCATCCGCCTACGCAAAGCCTTTGTTCTCATTTTCTCACCACCAATATTGGGGACATAAACACTGACGTCAATTACTGTCTACCGACTTTGGCTAGCAGCCAGCTCTCACCACAAACTTAATTTGTGAGTGAGCTATGTTGAATGTTTTGAGAAGGATTTCCTCAGTATTGATTTTTCCCTTATGCAAGATAAGAGTATCGTGCACATATATTTACAGTAAAAAAGAGAGTTTGTTGATCAGAGTTTTTGGTGAAACATTCGCTAAATTTATCACAAACACAATCGCTAGAAGAGGATCTGATCAATCAAAGCATAATGATGAACGCAACGCTGTTCAGCTACTGAAACATGATCATTAAAAAGTAACACAAAAAAGAGATTAAGAGGTTTAAGAGGCACGTGTGTCCCTTCAGATGATATGAAGTGAAACGTGTGAGTAAAATAGTATTTTGACAGAATAACAGTTCACATGATTTCTTGGATGAGAATGAAGTTCAATAGTGAAGAGAAAAATAAGTAAATAAAGAAAAAGTTATACAATATAAGAAATAGATTTATTATAATTATCATTATTCCCTTGGGCTCCAAGTGGAACATACGGCGTCAACAAAACACCTCCACTTTCCTCTGTTTTCTGCTGTCCTCTTCAGCTGGCTAACCCCCACGATTCCCCAGAATCTCTCATTTCCACCTCCCCGCCACACGATCTTCTCCATGTCAACCTCGCACTGACGACCCACTCGTCGCCTCCTATTTGGCTCCAACTCAAGCGAGGGCCTGCATTGTGTGCGATGTCATTTGACGGCCTCCTCAACGTGTACACCCCATCCAAATCAATTTTCTCCAAAATATTTTTTGAGCAATCGGCTCTCGCCTGTTGGTTTGTTCCCAACCAGAGTTTCTTGTTACTAACTGTTTCTGGCCAGCCGGCCGGTCGGCCATTCGATCTTCAATATAGAGCTAGCGACAGTAGACTGTTGGAGATGGTTTTCGTGATGCACTCGCCAAGTTTCTTACACATACAAAAGAACTCACTGATTAACTTGACATTGGTGTTCTGGCTGGCTGAGTGGGAGCAGAAGATTTCCAAACTGATTTCAGATTGATGAAGGTGTATCTCAACTTTCCAATGCTGTCTGGCTTCGACATCTTCATCTGTGGTGCTGTCGCCTGTGGTTGAAACGATGCTAGCTTCCTAGCCAGATAAATGAAGGAAGTAACCTCTGTCAAATCTCTCCCACTGATGGTGATTGGTGCCGCTGGTTGTTGTTTCTGTCTCTGTTGGTTGGTTATCTTCATTACCTCCGTCTTCTCTACGTTCACTCGCAGTCCTGTCTTCACCGACTGCTCGTGTCTTCTCCCAGTTTGTTGGTTTTCACCTGCATTCTTCGATTTTGTCTGATATTAAACATAAATCATCCACGCGCCAAATTTAGATCTTCTAGAGTCTTTCGATCGGTCAGTGCGGTGTATTCCTGTCTGCTCGCTTCCCACGTACAGTGTCCTGCATAATCCAGTCAACCACAATTCGAGATATCATTGTCGGTGATAATAGTCAGGCAGTCAGCCTTGTCTTACTCCTGTATTCACTTCGAACGCCTCACTGAGTTTTCCATTGTGGATCACCTGACACGTGATTTTGTCGTATAGCTGTTGAATGAAGCTGATAAAGACTTGGGCACTGCACGCCGTAGTGTTGAAGATCAATAAGAAATAAGATATAATTATTCAGCAGCAAAAAAAAGAAATTCCGTTGACTACTAACAATTCAAGGTTGAGTTCCTTATCCTAAATTTCACTACAGTATATTTTCTATAGTTTGGTTTGTAAGGGTTAGATTTTTGTTATTACGAGTTTGGCCACGGATTGATATCAGTTAGAGAACCATTGAAAACCAGCGCTGGAGTACTGGACAGCCAGCTGTTTCATCCCAGTATTTTTGGGAATCATCGGCAGTACGCACCCACTGGGGTAGTTAGAATTCATGAACTGTTGAGTGCGTACTGCCGATGATTCCCAAAAACTAGGATGAAACAGCTGGCTGTCCAGTACTCCCTGCTGGTTTTCAATGGTTCTCTAACTGATATCAATCCGTGATCAACTCGTAAAAACTACAGTATATATATTCCATTCAATCGCCTTTAAATAAAATCTAATTCGCAATTTACACAGTTCACGGTGAAATTTAACTACAGTTGGCCTTAGGAAACTGAAATTCTCCAGATAACAGTATGCAGTCTGCTCGAAGGCATATATAAACGGTGATTAAGAAAGAGTGATCATAAATGCATAATATGCTACTACTTACTGATTGTTACGAGTAGTTGACTACCACTCACATGAACCAGTAGTGCATTTCGCAACACTCTGATTTGATGTATCACACAATTCGTCCAAGTAACTAGCCACGGTATTCGTGTAGATTGTGTTTACGTAAGGACCGCGAAGCCTGGTGGTCAGAACGTGCGTATGAGATGGAGTCAGCTGCTGCATCTGGCAACAGTCGGAAGCTGTTCCAACTCATACGAGCCACCGGCAGCAAGAAACAAGGTGTCAGCGAGACGGTCTGTGAGGCAGATGGCACTCCAATTACCAGCCTGAAGAGACGCCTGGAACGCTGGGCAGAGCACTTCGGGAAGCAGTTCAGCTGGCCACCAGCTTCATTGTCTACTATCATTAGCCCCAGTGCTCCTTGGTCGGTTAGTACCGACCCACCCACCGAAGCGGAGGTCCGTAAGGAACTCCAAGTTCTGAAACGCCATAAGGCGCCCGGCCCAGACAAATTACCCCCGGCTCTTTTTAAAGATGGTGGCGAGACTCTCATAATGGCTCTAACTGGGTTGTTCAGGAGGGTGTGGGAGACAGAGAGCGTACCATCAATGTGGAACGAAGCCATTATCGTCCCCATCTTTAAAAAGGGTCGACGTAATTCGTGTGACAACCATAGGGGTATCAGTCTGCTACCAGTCGCGTCTAAAATATTGGCTGATGTCTTGCTTCGCAGACTGTGCAAAATACGTGAAGGATTGATTCGCGAAGAGCAGGCTGGGTTTCGTTCAGGTCGTGGATGCATTGATCATGTGTTCACCCTTCGTCAGTTGTTGAAACACCGCCACACGTATTGCAGATCAACGATCGTTGTGTTTCTTGATATTAGGGCTGCCTTCGATTCGTTGGACAGAACTGTGCTCTGGAACTGTCTGTTAGAGAGAGGTGTACCTGAGAAACTTGTTAACATCTTGAAAGCCCTATACAGAAACACCTCAGGTAGAGTGAGGGCATACAACCAACTATCATCACTGTTCCCAACCAACAGTGGGGTTAGACAGGGTTGCCCAATCTCACCATTTCTCTTTAACTTTGCCATCGATGACATTCTGGAGTCAGCTCTGAAGGATGTGCGTGAAGGTGGTGTAGATCTGCTACCTGGAGATAGACTTTTCGACCTCGAGTATGCAGACGATATCGTCTTACTGTGCGATAGCATGCAGGCTGCCCAAATCGCACTTAATCAGTTGGCGATCAGCGTCTGTAAGTATGGTATGTGCTTTGCGCCGTCTAAGTGCAAAATACTGTTACAAGATTGGCAGGAGCCTGTACCTGCACTCACTCTTGCGGGTGAACCGCTTGAAGTTGTCGATAAGTTTGTGTATCTGGGTAGTTGTGTGAGTGCTGGCGGAGGGGTGACGGATGAGATTTCCAACCGTATAATGAAAGCTAGGGTGGCATACATCAACTTGAGCCACCTCTGGCGCCGTCGCAACGTTAGCCTGGCTGTCAAAGGTCGGGTATACAATGCTTCGGTGTGGGCTGCGCTGCTCTACGCCTGTGAAACCTGGCCTCTCCGAGCTGAGGATGTGAGGCGACTCTGCGTGTTCGATCACCGCTGTCTCCGCAGGATTGCTTGCGTTCGATGGCATCATCGCGTGAGTAATTCTGAGGTTCGGCGGCGTGTGTTTGAACACAGTGGAGATCACCATTCATTGAATGTCGTCATCTGGAAACACCGGCTCCGGTGGCTTGGACATGTGCTGCGAATGTCATCCCAGAGGCTTCCGTACAGGTCTCTGTTCGCTAGCCCTGGGACGGAATGGAAAAGGCGGAGAGGTGGTCAGCCCATGACGTGGCGTCGTGGGATGAAGGATATTTGTGCTAGATTAGCATCGGTTGGTGTGTCACGACTCCCTGGTTGGGGTCGGAGAGATAGCTCAAATCGATGGCTCGAAACGTTATCGGATATGGCCAAGAATCGTAATCAATGGCGAATGTGTTGCGATTTCCTTCTTTCTTCCATTCCCGATGATAGTTAACGAACACTGTTTGAACCTGTTAAGAATGAGTGTTTTCCTTCCAGATGAAGTTCATTATTCGTTCTCTACTTATATATATTTTTTCTTTTCCTGCCTTCCTTCCTTTTTTTTTTCATCTATGTTGTTTTATTATTATTGTGTGGCGCATCCTTCTTGGTGCCATATTGTACCAAGTTTTAATGCGTTTAAATAAATAAATAAAAAAGATTGAACTGATTTGGCTCTCTGAGCTAAATCAAACCACGCACACACCGCCAATAAGCTCTGTCCCAAACACGTGGAACGCAAATTCGGAGTTTATACCACTTTGATTTGATTTGGTTAGCAAGCACACCGCTGGTTCGTGTGTGTGTGTGTGGTGTTCAACTAATCGTGTCAATCAGTAAATACTATATGTCACTATGGCTTTATATACTTACTTTACATAATGGTGTGACTAGAAATTTATTTAAACCAGTCTGTCTTTCATACAGCTAGTTCCCTTCATTAGTTTGAATAAAGAAAGAATGAACATAACTCCATTATAGATAAGATTTTACTTTATTTTGATAAATCACACTGTATAGTGTTATACAGTAATATTAACTGATGATCACACGTTTCGAGCATAAATTATTACTGCTCACAATCATATCAAGTCACTGACTCACGCAACTTTCTTGCCTCATTTATATACATGAGTGAAATTGATGATTAGACATGTGAAATAATAATATGAGTATTATTGGTCAAATACAATCAGATGGGAATGTTTTATAGTCAAAACAAGTAAATAAGTAAGAAAGGTGTGTGTGAGTGAGTGACTTGATATGATATTGAGTAGTAATAACTTGTGCTCGAAGTGTGGACATCAGCTAATATTACTGCACAATACTGCATGATTTTCTTTAGTTTGGTTTGTAAGGGTTTGTTATGTTTTTACGAGTTGATCACGGACTGATATCAGTTAGAGAACCATTGAAAACCAGCACTGGAGTACTGGACAACCAGCTGTTTCATCAGTCTAGTTTGGGAATCATCGGCAGTACGCACCCACTGGGATTCGAACCCAGGACCTTCCGGTTACAAGGCAAGCTCGTATACCATTCAACCACTGGGACCCGATTCAATGGCTCATGAATTCTAACTTCTACCAATTCGTGATTTAGCGCGACTCCAACCATTTTCGTTGGTGGGACATCCAACCACATGTCGCGCTAACTCACGAATTGGTAGAAGTTAGAATTCATGAGCCATTGAATCGGGTCCCAGTGGCTGAATGGTATACGAGCTTGCCTTGTAACCGGAAGGTCCTGGGTTCGAATCCCAGTGGATGCGTACTGCCGATGATTCCCAAACTAGGATGAAACAGCAGCTATCCAGTACTCCCTGGTTTTCAATGGTTCTCTAACTGATATCAGTCCGTGATCAACTCTTAAAAACTGTGTGATTTATCAAAATAAAATCTTATCTATAATGGAGTTATACTCTACCACACAGTGCCCAAGTTTTATACTTATAACAATAGGATGAACATATTTGCAGACAGGATAATACAAGCTCGTTTTATTTCGTCGTGGATTGATTCTCTTCAACTGCGTCGCACATCCTAAATAAATTAATTATAAGTTACAAAATGGTGTGTCTGCACTGCTTCTTTTTTTACAATGACTTCAAGTTATAGACAGAAAGTATAGGCAACATAATTTCAAAGATTGATGTAAGTAGACAAATTATTTAGTGTTAAAAGGGAGTAACTATTTATAGAGTAATTGGACAGGGAAGGGGGTAGAATTGCGACTTCTCTTAGAAACAAGGACGTACTAGAGACAAATTACGAGACAGAACAACAGAGTGAATTTCTACATATTATGGCGGAGACTTCAGAAGGGTATTGGTGGGGTGACATTACAAAAGAGATAAAATAATTTAATTTAGTGGTAGATTCGGAAAATTAACAGTGAGTCCAACTCAGTGAGTGAAAATCAAAATCAAGATTGAGTGGAATGTTATGTTTGCAACAGGCAGAAACACGAACGAAACAATTATGGTTACCAGGTAGGGTAGTGAGACATTAATCACACTCTCTTTCTGTATGCATAGGTTAGGTCGAAGTGTTTCGATGGTGGCAATAGCTTCTGCTAACTTAAGTAATCGTGCTTTTATTTGAGTATTGATGATTATTTTGAAAGCCTGACTAATTTCCACTGTATGTCCCTTGCCAATTAGGTGGTGTCTGGCAATTGTGCCTTTCATAGGGGGAGACTTTTAGGTATATGCTCGGAGAATCTAGTAGACGCTCTTCTCTTCTCAGTCCTTCCTATGTACAGGTGAATGCAGGTAAATGCAGTTGGAGTTGACATGTAGGGCAGGATATTTATCAACTTTTGACTGGGTTAACAAGCATACTGTGTTGTAATGTGGAATGAGTCTGGTGGAGGGAAATGTTCTTTTCAATGCACCCTTAATTCTATTTTCCGTTCTTGTGGATACTTCTTCTTGAAGTTATTGTAAAAAGAAGTATGTTCAGACACACCATTTAGTAGTAACAATATAATTGATTTATTTAGGATGTATGCAGCTGAAGAGAATTCACGAAATAAAACGAGCTGCAAATAGGTTCATTCTTTATTTATTTAAACCACTTTAGATAGATTTATTAAACAACCCAGTTTACTACATTTTTCCCTAAAGTACACTATGAATAATTTAAATATATATCTATTAAACTATAATAAAAAAGATATTCTCGATAAAAAAGTTTATCAAAGCATGTGACCTAGGGAGAGACACGTGAGTGTTTTATTTATTAGTTCATTACAAGTTCATTGAAGTAGCAATAGTACTGCAGTTTAATACCACCCACCCACCCCCTCCGGCACTGTTAATAATTATGCTGCGATTACATCAATAATACTTTCGTTCTAATATTTTAAAAAAAACTTTCCCTCACTTAAAACACTGATAACAATAAACAAACTGATGTAGAAGATTTTGATTGGACATTAAGTTAGTAACTTGTGTACTGTGTCTAGTCCTTTGTCTACTTACTGCAGACTGAATTCTATCAGTCAAGTTCGCTATGTGGCCAGCAGTAGCATTAGGTGGCTCGCCATCACGACGTCCTTTGAATTGTTGATGCTAGATGGTTGGAGGCAATCGACCCCACAGGAAGCCTTGCCGAGATCTACCTAGGTTTCGTGCTAGTTGGCACTCACTACTACTAGTCAGCAAGGCGACATATCCGCAACCAGTTCATGGGACTCATGGCCCTAACGCTGATGGCTAAACATATTAAGACAAGTAAGACAAGGCTGCCTACTATCGCCAATGATTTTCCTGATTGCAGCAGATTGGATAATGCGACAGACAGCGGGCAATGAGGAAACAGGCATAAAATGGACTCACACAAAAAACTTGGAGGATCTGGACTTCGCCGATGATATATGTCTGATTTCCCACAAACTGGAAGATATGCAAGTGAAAAGCACCAAGTTGGCACAAGAAGCATCAAAGATAGGACTTCAGGCGAACATAGAGAAAACAGAGGTGATGAAGATTCCCGAGCAATGCCACCAACAGCAACAACAACAACAACAGACAATGATCAGCATAAGTGGGAGGAACCTGAAAGAAACAACCTCTTTCACCTACCTGGGAAGCATCGTTTCAACTACAGGTGGACGAAACTGACGAGGATATCAAAGCAAGAATCGGAAAAGCAAGACAAGCTTTCACTACTCTCAAGTTTGTGTAAAGATCAACAACACTCAGCATCAAAAATAAAGTCCGGATTTTCAACTTCACTGTGAAGTCAGAGTTACTATACGGACCAGAGACTTGGCGCATCATAAAGAGCATCACGAAAAGCACTTCGAATAAACTACAGACCTTCATAAACAGTTGTCTTCGCTCAATACTCAAGATCAGATAGCCAGAGAAGATCAGCAACAAAGATCTCTGGTAATGAGTGAACCAACCAGGAACCGATTGTGCAACAAATAGGCAGGAAGAAATGGAGGTGGATTGGCCATACTCTGAGGAAACCAGCAAGTGACATCACTAGACAAGCCATTGCTCGAGTGGAACCCGAAAGGGAAGCGGCGAGTTGGTCGTCAGTGCAAGGGTGACAAGGAGGAGGTCATGTGAAGAGGAGATGAAAACGTGTGGGCAGACATGGAGCCAGGTGAAGACTCTAGCAGAGAACCGAATGCAATGGAGACGCACGGCTGAAGCCCTATGTTCCTCTAGGAATTAAAGGAAACAATAATAATATAATGCAGTGACTAGTTAAAATTTATCCATTACAGTTCTATAGAGGAGGTCCACCACGAAACCGAATCTCTCAATAGTAGCGTTTCTGACTGCAGGTTGCACTGGGTGGTGAAGCGGGTTCAAATTTCAGAAGAGACAGGAGTTTCTCCAAGGTCGAAGAAACGCCTTGCTGACTAGTGAGTGCCAACTAGCACAAAACCTAGGTCGAGCAAGGCATTCTGTCGATTGCTAGAAACTACCGACAGGTAAGAAAAGCAAAATACACACATTATTCTGCGCCATTTTGATTCATTTTAAGCCGTATCATCAACATCATCATAAATCTCCTGTTTTGTTTTAATGATTTTACTTTGAAAATAATCGTAATCACAATTTTGAATACTGTTCAATCATATGTGCAGTAATCATAATAAAAAAAAGAATTACCCTCAAAAATCACATTAACATTAGTGAAAGCATAAACAGAATATTAAAGTGCACAATTATTACAGTGTGTATGTGGCATAATATATATACGTGGAATTCGGGGACAAAAATCAAAAGGCTGAAGTTTGCAGCTTCAACACATACTCAACATGCTTTAATAAACAAAAAAGAAGCAATAAAAAGTTAAATATATATAGAACAAAGATGGAACAGAACTAAATTTTCTAGCTTAATTTTGTGACAATGCCACAAAATTGCCATCGATCGATCTACAGGAACTTCTAAATCAGCCTGAAAATAGTAATTATCTTATGACTCATTCATGTGATCGTATGACTGTAAAATCTCACCTTGGTCTTGGGCAAACTGGCAACCAATCCGAATATTTATTTCTTGCCGACCTACCTAGCCGAATTACCTACCAATCAGAACAAGCTATTTTTACTGCCCTGGGCCGATTTTAATATGGTAAAAAAATATATAAATAAGACGTGTTTTGTTTTCTTAATAAGGGCCGTATCCTAACGATTACAGGCTAGTCTTTGTCTTTCAACATGTACGTGCCTCAGTGAAGTCGCCAAGGTATCACAGACGAATAGATGCATTTATCTGGCACATCAGTTAAATTGTTCATTGCGTCAGTATTATTATACCCGCACGCATCAGTCCACTCGGTCAATATCAGCTGTCAACGAGATCAAATCAATTAGCGACAGGTCCATAACATACTGGATAGCTGTTTCGTTGCCCTAATAAGATGGTACCACTGCATTATAGAGAAAATTTATTTGATAATATCTCACACTCACAGGTGTTATACAGTAATAAATTTACTGATGAGCAATAAACTCTGCTCAAAACGTCATCAGTAAATATTACTGTACAGCACCTGTGAGTGTGAGATATTATCAAATAAATTTCCTCCATGATGGAGATTATACTCTACCACAGTGACCGAGTACTATTCTTATAATAAATGGGACCACTCCATTTTACGTGCGTCGATGGTTCAGCGGTAGAACCCTTGCTCTCCAACCACGCCTCACGTGTTCCGGAGATAGATCATCGCCCAACGCACTCTTAAGCCTTGCTAAGCCGGTGGAAAGAGAAGGTTGGGCATAAGGCTAACAATCCCATCCCGTAAAAATAAACACACACCACAGCTACCAAAACTCCACTGGGGAACGTAGAGGAACACAAAAAATCCTTTTTACAGTTCAGCTACGAGTAACAGTCGTATGACACTATGAAGTGAAAGAAGCTGAAAATTGTGCGCTGTTGGATTCACATTCACTGTAACTGACTTATTCCAACACCACCGCCTAAATAATCATGGGTACTCATTATTGATATGTTTGAAACTATGGCGGATAACTGTTTCAATTCCCATCAGTTCTTTCTCTGTCCTTCTGAAATCAATCGGATCTAAGTTTGAATCAGTTTCTACATGGAGGTAAACATTCGCAGAGGAAGTTGAGAGTGACCACCATTCTCCTAAACCATAAGCTTTAGCTTTTTTTAAAAAAAAATTTTCGATCAATATAATCTTTACTGCAGTTTTATAAGGGAGTGGGGGTGAATGATGCCTATTTTTTTTCGAGAAAAAACTTGTCAAGAAGATGGTGTGGGTGAATTCTTTTCCCTGCAAAGTAATACACTGAGAATAAACACCAATATTCAATGAATTTGAACTATCAAGTATTGGTTTTGTAGGGATTGTTGTTTGATTGCATGGAGGATTTCATCATGAGCTGACATCAGTTAGAGAACCACTGGAAAACCAACCAGGGAGTACTGGACAGCTGTTTCGTCCTAGTTTGGGACTCTTCAGCAGTACACACAAACCACAGCCGGTTCGAACACAGGACCTTCTGGTTACAAGGCGAGCGAACTCGTAGACCATTGAGCCTCTGGGACCCGATCCAATGGCCATTGCATGAATTCTAACTTCTGCCAATTCACGACATAGCGCGGCCATTTCGCAGTGTCTTCTTCGATGAGTTACAGTTACTGGTCGTGAATTGGCAGAAATTAGAATTCAAGGACCATTGGATCGGGTCCCAGTGGCTCAATGGTCTACGAGCTTTCTCTCTCAACCTTGTAACCATAAGGTCCTGGGTTCGAACCCCGGTGGGTGCGTACTGCTGAAGGGTCCCAAACTGGGACGAAACAACTGTCCAGTACTCCCAGGTGGTTTTCCAACAGTTCTCTAACCGATGTCAGCTCATGATGAAATCATATAACCAATTAATTAAGTCCCTATTAATGCAATGCTCACTAGCGACTAGTCCTATTCACGTAGGTAGGTAGTTACATAGTTCTAGTGGGAAAACGTGACCAGTGGGTCGAGTGTGAAGACAAATACTCGCCAGCAATGACATTAGCTAGTGTCAGTCACACTATATCGTGCGTGAATTGGCAGAAGTTGGAATTCATGAACTGACTGGTCATTGGATCGGGTCCCGTTGGCTCAATGGTCTACGAGATCACTAGCCCTGTAACTGGAAGGTCCTGTGTTCAAACCCTGTCGATGGGTGCGTACTGCTGAAGAGCCGGCCACAAAGTAAGCGGACGAAACAGCTAGCTGTCTGGCAGTGCTCCCTAGTGGCCTTCCAATGGTTCTCTAACCAATGTCACCTCATGATGAAATCTTATAACCAATCAGTCAAATCTCTACAAACCAATAAGTGAATTTAAAAATCTGTTAAACTGAGCCTAATTAAACTGTCCAATCCTTTCTTGTTATTCAAGTGTTGGTCTGTAGGGATTTGGTTGATTGGTTACAGGATTTCACCATGAGCTGACATTAGCTAGAGAGCCATTGGAAAACCTGGGAGTACTGGACAGCTGTTTCGTCCTAGTTTGAGGCTCTTCATCGGTACGCACCCATCGACAGTGTTCGAACCCAGGACCTTTTGGTTACATATCTGGCGAGCTCGTAGACTACTAAACCACTGGGACCCGATCCAATGGCCCATGAATTTTAGCTTCTGCCAATTCACGACATAGCGCGAACCCTAGCCAATGTCTTCGGCGAGTATTTGTCATCACACCCGACCTGCTGCACCCTACTGGTCACGTCTTCTCACTAGAACCTCAGGTAACTACCTACCTGAAGAGGGCAAGTCGCTAGTGAGCACCGCATTGATATTCGAGTGTGGGTTTGTAGGGATTTGGTTGATTGGTTGCAGGATTTCATCATGAGCTGACTTTCATTACGAAGTCGCCTTGTAACCAGAAGGTCCTGGGTTCGAATCCCGGTGGGTGAGTACTGATAAAGAGTCCCAAACTAGGGCGAAACAGGTGTCCAGTACTCTCAGGTTTTTCAATGGCTCTCTAACTAATGTCAACTCATGATGAAATCCTGTAACCTTTCTTGTTAGATCCTCACAATGAGTAAGAATGACCTTTCATGCAGGAGAAAAAAAAGAGAAAAACACGTAGGCGCCCAAAAAAAGAAGAAAAGAATATAACCGGTAGATTATTTTTTTTTTACCTTCCAGTTTTAACTGATTGTCATTTTTACGGAATAATGCCGGTGAAACTGGTGCAGACATTGAATCCATAGGAGAATATACATTGGATTTTGTATTTCTGCATACTTGTTCATCTTGTGATTCAACATTATCACCATTATTGTTACTATTATTATTATTACTATTACTATTGTTTTCAGCATTGTATGATTCAGAAATAATATTTGGCGTTTCAACAATAGTAGAGGGATTATTATTATTAACGCCAATTTCAGAGGATTTCATTTCACTAAGACGTAAATCCATCAGTCGTTTTATTTCTTTCCGGCGTATTTCATACTTCATTTCAATACGTCGACGATAATCATTCTCTTCACGATTCAATATACCAAGGAATGTATGCAATTCAGATAAACTGAATGTGGACCACTGAAAAATAAAAAATTTTTTTTAATGGAGGAAAATACAATATAGAAAATCAAAACAAGTGATTCAGTCCGCAAAGAGACTCTTTTCAACGAATTTATCATGCATCTCTGAGAATAGCCTTTACTAGTCGACCATTATTGTTCAATAATCTGAAGGACAAGATCCCGCTGTTGACCAACTTTATGTGTGTTTATCAATTCACCTGCTCGTGTGGAGCTAGGTATATCGGTCGTTCGACACGAGTTTTGTCCAAGAGGGTGCAAGAACACTATCCTGCATGGTTACGAAAAGGTGGAAGTGGAGCTATAAGAAGCGCTATCATTGAACATCTGGTCGATAATGATCACCCTATCTCTATAGCCTCCGCCTTTAAAGTCATCTACAAGGCAAAGAGTAATTTACTCGAATCCCTACGTACCCGACTCATCTGTATTTCTGAAGCTATGGCTATCGAAACAGAAAAGCCAGATCTCTATGTACAGAAAAAGTTCGTTCAACCCCTCCAACTTTCATGGTCTTAATCCCTCTATGCTAAAGTATGGTAATCCCCATTCATATTTTAGCTCTACCAATTTTTCATCTTTGTCTATTCAATTTGTATACTCTTCCTTATTACGTCAATAGATACTATAACTACTCTGACTTTTAATTGTCCCCGGTATTATTTCACTTGTTCCACTTGTCATTCTAAATCAATTCTTCTTTTTACAACATTAAATTCTATGCTATTAAATTTCACACAATATTACGTAACGTTTTTGTTTTATTCGATTTGTCTACTAATCTTATAATCGCACACCTTTTTCAAGTTCTATCCATCCTATGAATTATTCTATGTATGACATTAATTTGCTTTGCCACTTGACATTTAACTACGATTATAATCACAAACATTTAGTTTTAATTGCATTTCATATTATTATTATTATTTTATGCATTCACACCTAAGATTCAATTCACCGGATATAACTTCTTAAAAACCATATATATACGATTGTACAGCTTGATTATAAATTCGTTGAAAAGAGTCTCTTCGCTGAATCATTTGTTTTGATTTTCTGTATGTTACAATGGGAATTTTCCATGATTTAGAAAATACAAGTATAAAAATATATATTTATATATAAGGAGTTATATGAAAATAAATAAAATGAAATCTATATAAACTGTCCTTGCATCTGTACTATACTGAAAACATTTCTGTCTTTTCTTCTACATTTATTCCACACCTGGGGTTTCAGGTTGATGAAGGCGTGCGTATCTTGACTTTCCGATTCCTACCGGCCTTGACATCTTCATCTGTTCCCCCCTGCCTGTAGTTGAAACGATGCTGGCTTCCTAGCCAGATAAGTGAAGGAAGTAACCTCTGACAAATCTCTCCCGTTGATGGTGATTGGTGCTGGTTGTTTTTTCTGTTACTGTTGGTTAGTTATCTTCATCACCAACCTCTATCATCTTTATGTTCACCTTGAGTCCTATCTTCACCGAATGCTCGCGTCTTCTGCCAGTTTGTTGGTTTTCGCCTGCCTGCCTGCAAGTCTTTGAGTCACTGTGACATTAAACATAAATCATCCACGTGCCAAGTCTAGATCTTCTAGAGTCTTCTTATCGGTCAGTACAGCGTATTCCTGTCTTCTCATTCCCTATGCACAATCTGACACATAATCCGGACAACCACAATTAGGAATATCATCGTGGGTGATAACAGGCAGGCAGCTAGCTTGTTTCCCACTGCATTAGGGCTTTGGCTGCCACTGGTGACATCATTATAGCCACTCACTGCCTCCCTCAGTGTTCCTGTGGTTGTCGTCTGGGTGGATGACTGGAATAGATTACTGACTCTTCAGCTGATAATTTTGACAGTCCACATCCACTCCATCTGCTCTCGCAGATTCCCAGTACTTCTGTGTTACAATCTCTCATTTTTTTCACTCTCTGAGCAGCCTTCCCAGCTTTGTGTATTGTACGAACATTCCACTTCCCCATTCTTATTCTTGCTTTCATCGAGAGAAGACACCGGTTGGCTGACTGGCATCCCGAAGGCTTTCACCAGCCCGCTGTGTTATTTCGCCTCTCCGAATACAGGGGAGAATAAGTTTGTGTTTTATAATTTTAATATATTTCTTTTTCGTTGAAGTTTCTGTAACAGTTTGATTGATTTCCTGGGGTAGGATCGCTAGTCCCACGCCCAACCCTACCTCTTTTTCAGGGCTTCAGCCGTCTAGGGAGCTGCTAGAAATCTGACGAACTAGTAGTCTAGTCGTGGTTAATTATCTATGCAGTTAATATATACATAAATGAGGTGTGGTATTTAAAATATTTTCTTTATTTAGCTACACTGCTTACAACCTATTCACTTTCAAGCGGTAATCAATACGCTTAGTTGTTAACAAAGATTTTTTTGATTTTTTTTCCTTCACGTTCCCCAGTGGAACATAGGGCTTCAAGCTAGTGGCTCGAAGTTTCTGTAGCAGTGTTTATTTTACAGGATGGGGTTGCTAGCCTCATGCCCAACCTTCCCTCTTCACCAGCATTATTACTGGTTTAGCGAGGTGAAGGAGTGCGTCGGTGGCCGGGGATCGAACCCCAGACCATGTGTATGGTCGGCGAGCGTCCTAACCGCTAAACCACCGACGCGTTAACAAAGAGCATTACATGTTTTAATTGTTACAACAACTCTAATCTCTCAAGTTGAAATTTTGAAAAAAGAAACTGAACACAAAGAATGAAATGAAAGTAGTACACCGAAAGAGCCCCCCCCCAACCTCTTCTTCAGGCGCGCTATCAGCCAGGACACTAGGTGAAGTTTTAAGAATGAGTTAGCTGGGAATCAAACTCGAACCAACCACCTGATTGGTTGATTGATTGGTGAACATTCAACCATCCAACTACCGATGAACAACACAAATTATTAACGAAATAGTACTAAACAAACGCTTATATTAAAAAGTCTGTGCTGAAGATGTTGTCTAGAATGACGACAAAAGCTTCGTGATTAAAATCAATCAACTCAGAGAAAACAACCACAGCATGCGTCCATTGCTAAAGAGACCTGAACTAGTAGAGGTCCACTGCTCCTCCTCAATGTTCATTTTTTCATCTACGTGTACATGTTTAAGCTCTATAGAGCTGAAAACTAACCACAGGTGGATGAATCAGACATGAAAAGCGGGACTGCCCTTTAAAAGTTCCCCAGCGGGACATAGGGCTTCAAGCTAGAGAGCTTTGAAATTTCAGTAGCAGTGATGGGGTTGCTAGCCTCATGCCCAAATTTTCCCCCTTTATCGGCATTACTATCGACTTAGAAAGGTACACGCATGGCGTCGATTGAGGATCTATCCCTGGACCACATGAGGCATGCTTGGACACCGAGCGTTCTACCGCTGAACCAACAACACACAAAACTAACGTAGGTAACGAATAATATATTGGCAACTAAAAGGAATAACAAATAAATAACTTTTATACATATATATCATACAAAAGTCGTCGTTGCCACAAATGTATAACACAATCGGTCATAAAGCCGGATTTTGTCAGCCACGCCAACTCAGATACCATAATCAAACGAAATCTCGATCTACTGTCAGTCCTAAATCTCCTAGGAGATCAATGAGTCTACTGACGACAACCTGTCAAGTCACAACACCACCAGGTATGCGGAAATATATTGATCTGCAGATAAATGGTCACATACACGACTGCAGCTAGACACCGCCTCTGACATTACTGTTATATCAGAGGAACTTTGGAATGATATCGGCAGACCACCTATCACAAACACTTCGCAGACTGTTGTCAGCGCCTCAAACTAACTGGTAAACTCCAATGCTCTGTGTATTTTCGCAACATCAAATTCACAGGAATTTGTTACGTCACCCAGAGTGATTTAAATCTTTTGGGACTCGACTGGTTCGACCATTTACATCTGGCTGATGTCCCACTTAATTCTGTACGGAATGCAGACAACCCCGGACAAAGCAGAAGCCGCAAACCCAATCAAGCAGACGAAACAACAGACGTCGACAACAAGCTTAACGGTTCCAGATAAAACCTCAAGAAAGCATGCTACTAATCATTAATCTTCTCAAAAGAGGAGGTGATATGTACTCACATGATGTCTGCTTTGTTTTGACAGTCTGGTATATTTTACTGTATGTGTATATTGATCGTATTTCCACTATAATTCACAATATATCTTGTCTATCCATTAACTAAATAAACAATGTATGACCTTTGTCACATGACATTACAACTAATCAGAATCCAGTGGTGGGAAGATAAACTACTTACCATGTGTCTTATTGGTTCATGTGTGTTAGTTATTTTCCTATACACTCTTTCTTGTATTGTACAGTTAATTCACACTCATTCGTACTCTTTAGTACCTTTTTCACTCACACTCTTGTGTGACAGTTAATTTTCCTTGTTGGGAAATACACGTATGCATTCGTGAACGTGGTGGTGGTCTTCTGATTTTCCTCTTCGCGTCAGGACAAATTAACTACTACTCAGCAGTACCTACCAGTCTGTACGTTATCGTCCGTTATATCCCATTAGCGCATATTTACATTCGGTCACACCGGTCATAATATCGCCAACGACACCATAACATATTGGCGAAGGGAGAACTATGGATCCTACAAAATTGGAATTATTACTTGAGCAACAAATGCGATTAATGGTAATGCTCATCACCAAACAGACAGACTGGTTCACCTTCACCGTCAAGCACTCTGAATCAATGGCACCATGGCACCATCTGTCTCGACGGAATTGTGAATAGTAAGTATGTAACAACAGAAGACAAGGGCCAGGCAACAGATCGTTTATTACGAGAAATCAACACGTATTTATAGATTTTTATGTACATTATTGTAGGTCAATGTTAGTAGAAAATACAGTCTGTTGATTGGTTGTTTCTTAACCTTGCATCTCTTGTGGCTGTGTCAGTTCATCTATATGTTGACTGTATCCGCCTGTCCACCTTGACCTTTGACCTCAATTACTGTCAACCAATTTGGCCAGCAACCATCTCTCACCACAACATGACTAATATTTGATACAAAAACATTGACCTTAATTACTGTCCACCACTTGGCTAGTAGACAGCTCTCACCACACTCGTCCCCCCGTCAAATAGTTTGGACTGAAGTCGGCTCGGTCTTCTCGGTTCTTGGGGCTTTGCTCTGTTGTCTTGCTGTCTGGAATCTCGGAGCTTGCGGATGTTCACTTGTTTCTCTGTGTTTACCATTGCGATTGTGTCCGCGTAACCCCATCTCAACGTGACCATATATGGTCCTTCCCACTTTGGAAACTGTTTGCCTGACCCTGTCGCACATTCGTAGGTATTTCGCCTCACACTTCCATATGCTGCTTTCTCCCGACCTCCCAGCAGCGTCCCAAGTAGCAGCCTCATCGCTGACAGATCTTGAACGCCACTCAACTGCGAAGAAGCCTCGAAGTCCTGCGCGAAGATCCATATGTCTCCATCAAAAACTGCAGGGCATAGGCTTTCCATTTGTCGGTAGGCAGCGACACCAAATGTAACAACAGAAGACAAGGGCCAGGCAACAGATCGTTTATTACGAGAAATCAACACGTATTTATAGATTTTATGTACATTATTGTAGGTTAATGTTAGTAGAAAATACAGTCTGTTGATTGGTTGTTTCTTAACCTTGCATCTCTTGTGGCTGTGTCAGTTCATCTATATGTTGACTGTATCCGCCTGTCCACCTTGACCTTTGACCTCAATTACTGTCAACCAATTTGGCCAGCAACCATCTCTCACCACAACATGACTAATATTTGATACATAAACATTGACCTTAATTACTGTCCACCACTTGGCTAGTAGACAGCTCTCACCACAAGTATTACGCAGTTCAATTATGATCCAGATGCAAATGTCACTTTCGACACATGGTATCAGCGCTATGAAGATTTATTTAGAGTTGACCTCGCCTCGCAGGACGATGCTTGGAAGGTACGATTGTTACTACGTAAATTAGGTCCTGCAGAATATGAAAGGTGCTGTAACCTAATTTTACCTGAAAAACGACGTGACAAGTTTTACGGTGATACAATAAAGCTGGTGAGTGGACATTCTGGAGAGCACTGCTCACTATTCAGCATACAATCGATATTGAGAGAAAATGATGATTTTCTCACTCATGTTGGTACAGTCAACAGAGAATGCGAGAGATTTCGACTCAGGTCCCTAACAGATGGTAAGTTCAAAGGCTTGATTCTCATGTGCAGTCTTCAGTCTCCCCGCTTCTTCACAGATATCCGAACACGACTGCTCAGTCAGTTTAGAGGAAAATCCCAAGTGAACTCTACACAATATAGCTGATGAATATCAACGGCTGATTAATTTGCACAACAACAACACAGTACATAACTCTGAATAACTAGTTTAGAAAGGAAAAAACAAAATATATTTTAAAAAAAATAGAGGAATTATAATGCGCATCCCCATTCGCTTACTTCAATATCACCAGTTTCATTCTCTTGTAGGACTAATCGTTTCACACTGAGAATATTATTAAAATTATTTGGATCTTGTTCAGCCCATTTGAATAATAAACCCAATGGGGATTCATCATCAAATAATTTTCGTACAGAAACTAAATAGTCGGGGGGAGGGAGGGGGTAGTGGTAAAATTGAAAAAAAGAAAGGGATTGAAAAGTATTTCCAATTCAATTTTCATTATTAACAGCAACAACAAAAATGTTAATATGAAAAGATACCTCGATACTACTTATATTAAACAAACAATAAGTAGTATAGGGATGTTTGTACGTCAATGAACATAATAGGGGAATATTTCAATATTTTATTTTATTTTTAATTTTGACCATAGTTTGATTCCAAACCGTATTTTTGGTACTGGTATGAAGAACCCAAAAGACCTGGATTTTGCGAATGATTTACGTTTGACGTCACACAAAATCGAAGACTTACAAGCGAAAACCGACAAACTGATGGAAGAAGTAGCAAAGACAGGAATCCAGGTGAACATAGACAAGACGGAGGTTATGGAAATAACCAACCAACCAACAACAACAACAACAGCAGCAACATCCAGCGCCAATCACCATCAACAGGAGGGATTTGAAAGAGGTTACTTCATTCACTTATCTAGGGAGCATTGTCTTAACTACAGGAGGAACGGATGGACGAGGATGTCAAATCGAGAATCCGGAAGGCGAGAAACACATTCATCAACCTGAAACCAATCTGGAAATCTTCGTCACTCAGCATCAACAACAAAATTCGGATTTTCAACACCTATGTCAAGTCAGTCAGTCAGACACTTCTTCTATTTGCGTTATGGGCATGGCAGGCGTACCACAGGAAGGATTTACAACAGTCCTTTGCAGACTTTTATCAACAGCTGCCTCCTTCTCTGGTTCCATACTAAAGATCAAATGGCCAGAAAGAATTAGCACGACGAAACTCTGGCTGAGAACAAACCAACCAAGAGCCGATTGTTTAACAAATTTGTAGGATAAAATGAAGACGGATCGGGCGCACGCTACTGAGGAGGCCATCGAATGACATCCCGTGCAATGTATGCCATCGCTCAAGTGGAAGGTGGGAACAATAATCATAATAACATAATTGGCTATTATCAAAACACAACAGGCCAGACCAAACTAACTATAATTTTCAGGTGTATGAGGGATTGACTACAGACCCTCCCCGCATCCCACTGACTTAAAACACCAGCGGCGATTATTCCAGAAACCAAACACTATAAAAGACTATCCATAGATGCGATAATACTTTTCAACAATGTCAGGAATAAATTGATACGGTCAACAGAATAGCAATGTTTGCGAGGAGATTATACAGTATTTCAAAATATATATATACGACTTTTTCTTAAACGGCAAACCCTGAAAACATTATTGCTTTATAAAAAAAAAAACTATTTTTAATCTCAATAAAAGAAATCCAGATGGTAAGAAAAGGCAATTAACTGAAACCTGTGATAGAAACTAAATTCAAAAACAAAAAAACAAAAAATGACCACGAAATCTCGTTATTACCAACTAATTATTCAGGGAGAGTCATTCAATAAATATGTTTATGTGCTACATCGCTCGTCGCCACCTGCCTCTCCTAAGGTATTTTCTTCCTAATTTACGAAGAACAGGAAAAGTAATAGGCTGAAAGGTTTTTCGAAGTCAGAAAGTGGAAACAATGCCTATTTGATGATATTCTCGACTGGTTAAAACAGAAAAAAGCATTACTTCCAAATACTATAAATATTGTGAATTAGTTGTGTTCTCTGAGGAGCTGGTTAATTTAACTGCGAAGCTTTCTTCGTTCCCTTTCTAGACAAAATCTTCCTTCAGTGCAGGTTTTAGTATAAAATGGATTCATCTGAATTCTCCATGAATGATGATATAATTGTGTCTCCCGACAGACAACCATTGTCGCAACTGCCTGCTAATTTACATCTCTGTTGAACATTTCTACTAACTTGGAATTTAAACTTTCTTGTCATGTGATGATTTACGTTTTATTAGTTGGTGGTAAATTTGGTCTATAGTAATTGCTGTGTTTGTGAATCGCTGGCTGATTGATTCACTTGACTACCAGGCTTGAAGAAATTCCCTGACGGCATTTTTCGGTGTTACATCTGTTCAAAATTTCTACATTCTCCCAATCATCAAATTCGTGTTCATAACTATTTACATGGATTGATACGAAAGAATACATATATCATGTCTTTTTACAGCTAATTTGTGTTCTTGGATTCAGATTCGAAGGGGGTTACACAATTACCCCCAAAAGAAACTGTGTTCAGACAATGTTTAAAAGAGTTCAAACACTCCAGTGTTTGTTGAAGAGAATGGAGGAAAAATACTTACTAAGCATCTTCAAAAAGAATTAATACCCACACACAATTTCATCAAAAAGTGTTTCAACTCCTGTCATAACCCCAACAACAAGAAACAATCACTAAACACCACAAGCAAATTCACTCTAGAATACATAGGGAATATCTCTGAAATAATGGCTAGAATACTAAGACCGTTTGAAATAAATATAGCGTACAAACCAGTCAGCCTGCACAATCACTTCATTCAGTGTTGTGCAAACCAAAATATCCAACAGGAAAAGAAGATAAAATTAATACCATTTACAAAATAAATTGCATCTATGAACTGTAATAAACATTACATCGGTCAACAAAGTGGGCATCCCCTTCGAATCAGAATCCAAGAACATATATCAAAGTGGGCATCCAAATCAATAAAAATGACCAGCAGAGATGCAAATTATCGAAAAATCACGACAATGGTTGCCAGGAGACACAATTACATCGTCATTCATGGAGAATCCAAATGAGTCTATTTCATACCAAAGCCTGTGCTGAAGATGTTATTGTCTAGAAGGGGGACGATGAAAGCTTCACAATTAAATTAACCAGCTCCTCAGAGAAACACAATTAATTCAAAATCATCCACCTGAGCTACAAATCTTCCCAATTATTTCAATATGTATGTGCGTCGGTGGCACAGTGGTTAGGACTCTCGCCGACCATGCACATGGTCCGGGGTTCGATCCCCTGCCGGCGCACACCCGATATCTATGGTCGGCCTGCAAAATTTGGGCTACCGATATCCATGCTGAAAATTCCACACTTGTACTGAAAATACGGTGTGGAATCAAGCTGTAAATCAAAATAAAATAAATAAAAAATATATTCTGACAGAAGACACTACCTTTTCAGTCGAAAATCCAAGGTGGGTGAAATAAAATTCCGATATTCCTAGGAATATTAACTGAGGAGAATCAATATTTTAGAGTAGAATAACTAGTAACATCATTCAGAAATTTGAAAAAACAAAATAATATCGAGTGACACACACCTGATAGATGTAAAATTCATTCATCCCCATCGTTGTAAACATGAAACATTTACAGATTAACAATAAATAAGTAAAGGATACATATACTGGTTGGAGGATTTCATCATTAGCCGACATCAGTTAGAGGACTATTAGGAGTACTGGATAGCTGTTTCGTCCCCATTTGGGACTCTTCATCAGCACGCACCCAGCACAGTCGGTTCGAACCTAGGACCTTCTGGTTGCAAGGCGAGTGAGCTAGTAGACCATTCAGCCACTGGGACCCAACCGATCTAATGGCCAGCCCATGAATTGCAATTTCTGCCAATTCATGACATAGCCCGAGCACTTCGCAATGTCTTCTTCGATGAGTTACTGCCCCATCTACATGTTATATATTTAGATATATTTGAATAAATCTAAGAAACACTTCAACATTTATAAAAGCTATTCACGTTTTTTTATAAGAAAAAAAACTGTTTAATTGTGTAAAACAAGAAACCGAAAAGAAATGGGGAGAATGATTGACATACGCAATATATACACAGAATATTTTGCTACCCGTTGTTTTGTTTAAATCAATCACTCGATCATGTGGGTAGCCTGTTACAAATTCCCTACTGTTTATCACAGTACATATGCTACACTACACTAACACTGCACTACACTAAACTGTACACTACATTTTATCAAGTATTTAGGAGTGTAAAAAAAGCAGGAATAATAGCAGTGATTGCTATAATACACAACCATTGTTTTGTCAAGAAGCTCAGCAGTTAAACAATTGTTGTTACAAATAAAGAAGGTGTCGTCTATATATACATCGCTTATACATATACGCAAACTTCGAGATTGTTTCTTTCAATAGACCCCACTCTAAGCTTGCCATGAAGACATCTGCTAGAGGAGAGATCCGATCAATGGTGACTTCATCGCCTTGATTAGAAATGGTATTGTTACATGTAAACTGTACATTAAGCGTGCATCTCGACATGCTGAACTCCCCTTATGATGATTCTACAGTCAAATGGCTCATTGAAATCCTATAATCTCATTAGATAATTTGCTCTTTATTTACACATGTACCGTTAGTTGAAACTATTTGTTATCTATGTGATTACATCGATCTAAAATGCATAAACATTGAGTGACATTACGCAATGTATAAAAGTAATATTAACTGATGATCACACGTTTCGAGCACGAATTATTACTGCTCATAATCATATCAAGTCACTCACTCACACAACTTCCTTCCTTGAGTGGAATTGATGATTAGACATTTGAATAAAATAACATTAAGTACATTTGGAAATGTGCGTCGGTGGCATAGCGGTTAGGACGCTCGCCGACCATGCACATGGTCCGGGGTTCGATCCCCGGCCGACGCACTCCTTTACCTCGCTAAGCCAGAAATAAAGCTGGTGAAGAGGAAAGGTTGAGCATGAGGCTAGCAACTCCATCCTGTAAAGTAAACACTGCTACAGAAACTTCAAGCCACTAGCTTGAAGCCCTATGTTCCACTGGGGAACGTGAAGTAAAAAAAACATTTGGAAATAATAATATTAGTGTTATCAATAAAATAAAATCAGATAGGAAATAAGACGAGTGTTTTTATAGTCTAAATAAATAAGTAACTTGTTAGAATGTCATGATGTGAACTGAATTGAATACATTTTAACATTATTTATTATCTTCCTCTGATTTGACTGACTGGTGGTAATAATATCTTCCATATCTCTAGTATTTGCTGGGTGTGGACTCGGTGAGCCAGGATTCAGCAATCTATGTCTATCTCCACCTACCTATATTACATTTTAGAATTTTGACTCTGCCCCACCCTATTGTGTGGTTGTGTATTAATGCATGCATGCAGTGCAATCGCTGAGCTTCTTTTTTTCTAAACTACTTATCTTCGTGAGATCAATCATTCTAACCTCAGTTAAATTCTTATATTGTGATAACCTGACTATCCCCGCCCGATCTACTAGTTTGACCTATGTAGTTCACCTAACTCACAGTCACTGCAGGGTATTTTGTAAATTATATTATTTTGTTAAATTAGGTCCACCGGGTCCTTTAGCCTACAGAGCTTGTCCCTGTCTGAGTGAGTTTGTAGGTTTGAATGCCATCCTAATTCCTTCTTTATTGAGAATCTTACGTAGGGCCTCAGATGTTCCCTCCTTATATGGTATAACAGTAGATGCCTTATATTTTCATTATCATCATTATTAGTTTCACCATTATTTGATTGATAACACTCATATTATTATTTCTAAATGTACATTATCCTACATTGATTTTTATTCAAATATCTGATCATCAATTTCACTCATGTATATAAATGAAGGAAAAAAGTTGTGTGAGTGAATGACTTGATATGATTATGAGCAGTAATAATTTGTGCTCGAAACGTCATTAGTTAATATTACTGTACAAAACTGTGTAATTTATCAAAATAAAATCTTATCTATAATGGAGTTATACTCTACCACCACAGTGCCCAAGTTTTATCCTTATATCAATTGGGTGAATTGCCCAACTAACTATCCGAAGCAGCTTTTACTGAGATGTATACTTAATGTACAGTTTAGATTTAACAATGTCATTTACAATCAAAGAGATGGAGTCACCATCGATCGGATCTTTATTAGGACCTCTCCCCTAGCAGATGTCTTCATGGTGAGCTTAGAGAGTGGTCCATTGAAAGAAACAATCTCGAGTTTACATATATGTATATACTGATGACACCTTCATTATTTGTAGGGACAATTGTTAAAATGCTGACTTGCTTAAAAAATTTAATGGTTCTCACCACCCATCGGTAACACAACTATGCCAAGCACCTTTAAAAATGCAACATTAAAACTGCCTTCCTATGTATTAATGTTCAACATTATGCAAATAGATAAATTTTAAAATCTCAGCCCCCCTCCCCTCCCCCAGTTGAATAGCTTTTGATGATAAGATATTGCAAGGTGGGGAATTAACTTGTTGACCCCGAATCGGGGTCAGGAGAGAAAACAATAACAAAGCCTAACCTTGAGGAACTCAACAACCAATCACAGCAGACTTAGCGTGGGCGGATACGAGTTGCATATATATCACCGGATCGTCTAAGAAACGTCAACAAAGAGATGACAGAATAACTTTCAGCAAGAAAACAACCAATCAGAAAACGTTGCTTCTCTGCTAACAATAACGAATAATAATGTACATAAAAATTTATAACTATCTGTTGATTTCCTCAATAAACGATCTGTTGTCTGGCCCTTGTCTTCTGTCGTTACATAATGTGTCTAGTCCTTTGTCTACTTACTGCAGACTGAATTCTATCAGTCAAGTTTGCAATGTGACCACCATGCCACTAGGTGGCTCGCCATCATGGTGCACTTTGAATTGTTGATATTAGATGGTTGGGGGAAATCGGCCACAGGAAGCCTTGCCACGGACCTAGGTTTCGCACCAGTTGGCACTCATCAGCAAGGCATATTTGCAACCGAATAGCTTAGGGATAACGACTCTGATTGCAGACAGCACTACGTGGTGACGCGGATCCGAAACTCAGAACGGACATGGGTTACTTCAAGTTTGCAGATACACCGACTTGCTGACTGACTGGTGGTGAGTGCCAACTAGCACGAAACCTAGTTAGGTCCCAGCAAGGTTTCCTGTAGCCCATTGCCTCCAACCATCTAATGACTGATTTTAAAAGATAAGTTCCACAATCGATCAGAATAAGCCAAAGAAACAAGGGAAAAAATCAAAAATCATTACACAGCTGTTTGTAACTCTCCAACAGCGTACACATTCATAGCCACCACATACCTAATCATTCATTCATCCTGTCTGTCTGTCTGTTTTCAACATAGAACTTTGCACCAATGTGCAGAAGTTCAATTTGCCACACTCCCTCATTGTAGCACACAAAGCAAGAGAAGAAAGTAGAAGAAATGCATAATAGAGACAGTAGACAGGGATATGAGACGAAAGGAATAGTAATAACGAAGAACAATATAGTTTCATTGGGTATTATAAGTCACAAGGAGTGGATGCATCTGCGACAGCCATTGACAACGACGATTTTGAGCCATATCACTAATTGTCTCCAGCCATCTTTGCTTATTACCATCCTGAGGACCCCAACCAGTCAAGAAGTCTACACCTTCCTACGTGACTGGCTTAAACTGACTGTTGTGGATTTCATTGATTGTTGAAGCCATGTTTTGGTTTGACCGCCACTGGCTGTTTTCCAACCTGAGCCTATGTCAGCTAACATTGCCCTTTGTCGAGGAAGATCATGACTAGGTATATGTAACACATGTCCTAACCATCTCAGTCGATGTAGCTTCATAGTCTCGTCGATTGATTTCCCCTCCCACCTACCTAGCACTCGATGCCTAACCTCATTATTGCTTATCTCATTATACCACATCACACGGGAGATAGAATGCAGGCACCTATGACCAAAGACAGCTAGCCAGCCAGGCTTTTTATGTCTTCCACTCTCAATGGCCAGATCTCAGTCACAGCCATAAAGGAGGATGGAGCGGACCGCTAAGCAGTACACACATCCCTTAGTCGATAGCCGGATATCACGTCTACGCCACAGACATAGCTGAAAATTGATCCCTTCCTTATTACAACATGCTTACTACTTTATTTTGAAAAGCCTACGAATAACAGGCAGATATATATCTATACAACAACTACTATAAAATAATATTTTAGGAATAAATTCAATCACTTAACCATTTATACGAACTTCAATGAGAGGCCAAAAATACAAAAGTAAAAATGTGGCTTAATTACTCCTTTAACCTAAACAGTGAATTGACAGCAGTACTGTAAACGGTTAAGGAATACAGAATCCAGTACACACTACACACACACAAATACATGCAGGAGCATGTACACACAGAAACCAACAAGCATAAAACGAAAACCAAAACAATGTGTAACCTTTAAGGTATCAGGCATAATTCTTTCTTTTTTAAAACATATAATTGTGGCACAATTTAGGTCGACAGAATAGTTTAATATTCAAGGATCGAAAGGTTTTTATACAAGACTATTTAGCCACATATATATTGTATCCCCACCTGGATATACACACGCACGCACGCATACAAACAGACAAAAACACGATAGAAAAACAACCCTTAGAACAGCATATTAAACATGTACAAGAAGAAAAAATATAAGACAATTAGGAAGTAAATTGGACCTTTCTAGTTACAAAAAAGTAGTAAATTCAACTAGTTCACCAGGGGTAGTTCTTCTGTCCAGTAAGTGAATCCCAGCCGAATATTTCTCACCTCAGATACTTTTCTTCTGAGATAATTCATAACATGCATGTTTTCTGTACCATACATTGATGAGGTAAAAGTTGCTGCTGCTGCTGGATTCAACATAGAACTTGGCACCGAAGTGCAGCAGTTCGAGTTGCCACGTTCCAAATAGCACACAAAGGTAGACAAGAAAATGAGTGATGAAGAGAATCAATAGAGTTTTGACAAGTATAAGAGTGAAACAGAATGAGTAATGGTAGAAAGGAATATGAAAGATTACAGAGACTGAATACATCTGCGTAAGCCATTGACAACGATTTTGAGCCATGTCACCTATTGTCTCCAGCCATTGATTCTTAGAGTCCCTAGGGCGGGCCCCAACCCGGAAGTCTGCATCTCCCTCCCTACCTGACTCAGTTTAACTGTCAAGGATTTCATGGATTGATGAGGCCATGTTTTTGTTTGGCCACCACTTACTCTTTTCCAACCTGCACCTATATCAGCTAGTAATGCCCGTCAGGGGAGGCGATGGTTAGGCATGCGCAGCACGTCACCTAGCCATCTCAATCTATGTAACTTTATAGCCTCTTCGATTGATTTTCCCTCTTTGCCCAACACTCTACGCCTAACGTCAACATTACTTACCTTATTATACCACCTAACGTGAGAAAGAGATCGTAGACATCTATGATCAAAAACAGTCAACCTTTTCATGTCTTCAACTCGTATTGGCCATGTTTCAGAGCCATAGAGAAGGACGGAGCGAACTGCTGAGCAGTACACACGTCCCTTGGTTGATAGCCGGATGTCACGCCTACGCCAGAGACGGTGTAAGTTAGCGAAAGCAGCTCGAGCTTTTTGGATCCGTGCTGAGATTTCGTCACCAATCAATCCATTGGTGCTGATACAACTTCCCAAATAGGTGAAGTGGTCAACATGTTCTATCACTTCACTCCTTATCACGAAGCTAGGAGTTGACGTAGTCCAGTCATTCCTGTAGCAGCATCTTACATTTTACAGGGGCGAATCGCATGCCAAACATACGAAGATTGCTGCTCAAGGTGTTCAGAAGACTCTGCATTTTGTCAGCATCCTCCCCTAACAGGACTATGTCGTCTGCATATTCTAAGTCCATAAGACTATTCCCTGGTAACAAGTCGATTCCTAAGTCGTTAAGTTCAGTTAAGGATACTTCCATTAGCATATCTATGATGAAGTTAAACAGAAACGGGGAAAGTGGACATCCTTGACGGACACCACTGGTTGTTATCAATTCAGATGACAATTCCCCATAAGCCCTTACACGGCTACGTGAGTTTGAGTAGAGGTAAAAGTTGAACGATACGGTTACCATTGTTAGTCATATCGAATGACTGTCGGCATACGTAGTACACGTGCGTTACTATCAATATGCTGTTACCTGACTGAAACACTGGTTTCAAAGTAGAACTTTGCATTGATTGGCACCAGTTCCACTTGACATACTCCCTCCTTGTGCCACACAAAGCAAGAGAAGAGAGTACAGCGAGAGAGATTCAAGACAGAGATAATATACGAAAGTGTGAGTGAGGGAAAAAAACTAGTAATATGGAAGAATAATAGAGTTTTATTGGATATGATAAATCACAAAGACTGAATGCATCTCCATCAGCTATTGACAACGATGTTGAGCCATATCACCAATTGTATCCAGTAGACAATGGTGTTTACCATCCCGAGGATCCCAACCAAACAGCCAATCAGTTTACAACTCCAGACGTGGCTGACTGATTGGCTTAAACTAACTAACTGTCCTGTGGATTTCACTGACTGATGAGTTCATGTTTTCATTTGACCACCACTACCTAACCTAATAACTCTTTTCCAACCTCATCCACACTCTATGTCAGCTAACTAACATTGCCCGTCATCGAGGAAGGCGATCGATGGCTCAGTGGTATGCGTAAAGCATGTCCTAACCATCTCAATCAAAGTGACAACAATAATAATGTCAATGACGACACGCACGACAAGCTTTGATGGTTGAAGGATAACTCTTGTAGAGCCAATTAAACAAAACAATTTAGTCTATCTAACACGCTGGCTGCGCTGATTATCAAGTCAAATACATGGATCAAAGTAGTAGAACGCGACCAGTCAGTCAGTCCAACGGAGCACAAGAGCCTAACAGCAAAATCTAGATTAGTTAACCCAACACTAAAATAAGAAATCTGGAGTGTAGTTCAGCTATAGCACTACACCTCATGCAATTACACACAAACATTGTTATGGATGGAATGAGATGACACTTTTAAAATCTAATACAAGTAACAGGGTGGAGGGAGAGAATGATAACTAAAGCTTTATTTATCGAATCAACCGAAGAGAATAGGTGTAATAGGAATGATTGAGCACCTGTCCAGTCAGACATCTGGAGAATTCTACTACCACCCCCTCCACGCCGACGAATAGAAGAGAATAAAGAATAAAGAAAACTATAAAACGGAAGTTTCGAAGTTGTGTGATTATAAAATTGATGAAATGATTATGAGCAGCAATAAAGTAAATTGTCTTCGAAAGGCGTCGTCATCCAGTAAATAACAATAATACTGTTTCACTCACTGTGTGATATATACATATATATATTGCATGGAGGATTTCATCATGAGCTGACATCAGTTAGAGAACCACTGGAAAACCAGCTGGGAGTACTGGACAGCTGTTTCGTCCTAGTTTGGGATTCTTCAGCAGCACGCACCCACCGGGATTCGAACCCCAGGACCTTCTGGTTACAAGGAGAGCTCGTAGATAATTGAGCCACTGGGACTTGATCCAATGGTCCTTGAATTCTAACTTCTGCCAATTCGCGCTCATGATGAAATCCTCCATACAATCAAACAAAATCCCTACAAAACCTATATATATATGTATATATATATATATATGTATATATATATATGTATATATATATGTATATACACATATATTAATTACACTCAAGACAATAACAGCAAACACCTCTCTTTACTTCATCATCAAGCTAGCAATACCACAAACTACTACTAACAATTAAATGAAAGTAATATGTAACAGTATCATACATATAATTTGTCTATTACACACACTAGTAGAAATGTTCATTCAATGGACTTCAATAATAGTATGTGCACATCACATCATTCTTTATACACCACTAACCTTTTTGATCACCTTCAATTGTATGTTCATATAAAGCAAACTTTTGAGGATTATCACGTATACCAAATCGATCGAGTAATGCACAGATAACCATTTGTGCAGTTGTTGATCTAGAGAAAAAAAAAACACACAATTAAACACAATGAATTTAAACTTATGATGTGGAATAGAAGAAAAATAAGCAATAAGAATTATTTTCTCCTGTATAAACAACAATAGTAAGATTAATTAAGCAATTAACTAGGCGTTAATAAGATGGAACACTGTCTGTCTGTTTTCGACATAGACCTCTGCACCGATATGCAGCAGTTCAAGTCGCCACACTCCCCCCTTGTAGCACACAAAGCAAGAGAAGAAAGTAGGAGTAATGCATAATATAGACAGTAAACAGAGGTGTGAGACAAAGGAATAGTAATAACGAAGAACAAAACAGTTTAATTGGAAATCATAAGTCACAAGGAGTGGATGCATCTGCACCAGTCATCATTGAGAACGATTTTGATCAATATCATCTATTGTTTCCAACCATTGGTTTTTATCGTACCGAGGACCCCAACCAGGACGTCTACACATTCCTATGTGGCCTAGACTAACTGTTGTAGATTTCATTGACTGGTGCCATGTTTTGGTTAGACCACCACTAGCTCTTTTCCAGTCTGACCCTATGTCAGCTAACATTGCCCGTCATCGAGGAAGGCGATAACTAGGCATACGTAACACATGTCCGAACCATCTCAGTCGATGTAACTTCACAGCCTCGTCGATTGATTTCCCCTCCCACCTACCTAGCACTCAACGCCTAACCTCAGTATTGCTTACCTTATTATACCACTTCACACGGGAGATAGAACGCACACACCTATGATCAAAGACAGCTAGCCAGGCTTTTCATGTTTTCCACTCTCAATGGCCAAATCTCAGTCACAGCCATGAAGGAGGACGGAGTGGACTGCTGAGCAGTACACCTGCCCTTTGGTCGATATTCGGATATCACGTTTACGCAAGAGACGGCGTAAACTGGCGTATGCGAAAGAGAACCATTGATGGAAAGCCGACATGGAACGGACAACTACTCACTAACTTTCATAGTTTGATGCCTCTGTAAACAAAACAAAACTTGATCTGTGCACTTAGAGCCAAAGAATTCATAGATTTTGCAACCCTGACACTATGGAAGAAGAGCAGCTGAACACTCTGAAAAGAATCCTCCTCGTAAAAAAGGGCTATCCAGAACGTTTCATCACGAAATCCACTTTCTGCCCGCAATAAAAACGCTTTCTACTTGAATCTATATTTCAACGGAGACTCATCAGCAGAAATACTAGGAAACCGTTTGTCACACACACACACTGAAGAAAACGCTCATCTCACGACTGAACTTCGAAAAACTTTCTCTAAGAAACTAATGATTCGCATGAATGTGAAGGATAAGCTACCACTGTTGGCTGGCCTCATCAGTGTGCATCTACCAATGTACCTCTTTATGTGGAGCTAAGTATATTGGCCGTAACCAACGTTTGCTATCCAAACATATGATCATACACCTGCCCAACAGTCATGGTTTTATAAAGAAGAAAATAGATACAACACCATCACCACTAAAGCTCTATCCTGGAACACCTGATCGAATCTGGACACCAAGCTAACCCACAAACGAACTTTAAAGTTACCAACAGAATGCATGGGAATCTACCTAAAAGAGCACGAATCAAACTTCCAGAAACCTCAGAACCGATGGCAATTCGCATGTTAAATCCTGAACTCTGCAAACAAGAGAAGTTTGTACAGTCATTAAATCTACAGTGCATTTGACCTATCTTAACACCGAATACGTAATTTTTTGTTTTGTCTTTCTCTTGTTTGTTCGATTCTTAATTGTATAAAATTTTCTTCCGCCAACCGTTAGCACCACAGTAGTTACCTTAACTTCTGTCCAATGTAAATTTTAGTTGAGGTCTACTTAAACCCGTCAATTATATTACGCCACTCAACTATTTAATTTCCATTTCCGAATAACACTTTCTACATTACGTAATTTCGTTTATATATGTATATGCATATATATATATAACTTAATAGAAACATTTAGCCTGCTTATTTTGATTATCGGAAAACCTATCTGACTGACTGGTTTCTACGTAGAACTTTACACAGATGTGCAACAGTTCCAATGGACACACGAAAAAGAAGAGAAGAGGGTAATGAGAGAATTAAAAGAGAGAGTTAATAAACAGAAGTGTGAGTGAGGGACAAAGAATAGTAACACGGAAGAACAATAGAATTTTACTGGATATTATAAATCACAAAGAGTGAATGCATCTGTGACAACTATTCACAATGTCTCCAGCCACCATCCGTTTTTATTATTCTCAAGACCGCAACCAGCCAGCCACGCAGTTTACACCTCCTGACGTGACTGGCTGGCTTAAACTAACTCTCTTGTGCATTTCATTGACTGATGAAGCCATGTTTGAGCTATAGCTTGTCTACTACTAGTTGACTCTTTCCAGCAATCACCCTATATCAGTCAGCTGACATTGCCCGTCATCGAGGAGGGCGGTCGATGGCATTACATAGTGGTATGCGTAACACATGTCCTAACCATCTCTCTCAATCGATGTAGTAGTGTAGCTTCACAACCACCTCGTCGATTGATTTCCCCTCCTTACCTAACCTACACCTACATAGCACCCGACCATGGATGGCTAGCCTAACCTCAATACTGCTCACCTTATTATACAACAACCACCACCTAACACACACGAGTGACAGAATTCAGGCAACTATGGTCTGAGACAGCTAGCTAGGTAGTTAAGCTTTCTACCTGTCCAACTCAGTGGCCATGTCTCACAGCCAGCCAGCCAGCCATAAAGGAGGATGGAGCGAAGTGCTGGTGAGCTGTACACAATTCCTTTGCGCGATAACCATCCAGCCGGTTATCACGTCTACTAAGTCACAGAGAGAGAGAGATGGCGTATGTTGGTATATGGCAAACATGCCTTGTGTATCTGTGCTGAGATTTAGTTAGCGACCAACCCGCTGATGCAACTGCTCTCCTCCCCCCCCCCAAAAAATAAATGAAGTGGTCAACAAGCTCCACACAACAACTTCACTACCTCTCCTTATATCTAAGCTAGGAGTGAGTCCATGTAGTCCAGTCCAGTCCTATAGCAAGTATCATCTTACATTTCACAGCAGGAGCCAATCGCTCGCATGCCAAACATTTGAAGATTTCTCACTGCTCAAGGTGTTCAGAAGACTTTACTCTATTTTGTCAGCGTTTTTACCCAAGAGGGAGGACTGTATTACCTGCACATTCTAAGTCAACGAGATTATTCATATCCTGCTAACAAGTCAACTCCTGAGTCACTGAAATCAGTTAGGGTTAAGTCCATTAGTACATATACGATGAAATTTATTGGCCATTTAATGGCCTAATTATTGATTCCATTAACATTCTTTTAGTCCAGAGAAAAAAAAGATAACTCGGCATGCATACATAATACATGCATTTCCTAGCCAACTCGATCAATAAAAATCTACAACCTCAACTATTAATTCACTGTTCTTATCAAAATACTACATTTCAATTGAATATTACTCATTCTATCACATGTATGTATGCAATGTCACGAGAAAGAGAATCAATAGTCTTTTCTCCTGTGTGAATTCATGATAGAAGGGAAAAAATTACGAAGACTAAAACTAACTCCCTTCAAGTATTACATCACATGTACCAGTTAACAAAAGAAGGCTGGTATAGTGAATGCTTTTAAGGCTCCTGTCTGTCTGTTTTCGACATAGAACTTTGCACCGATATGCAGCAGTTCAAGTCGCCACACTCCCCCCTTGTAGCACACAAAGCAAGAGAAGAAAGTAGAAGAAATGCAAAATAGAGACAGTAGACAGAGATATGAGACAAAAGGAATAGTAATAACGAAGAACAAAACAGTTTAATTGGAAATCATAGGTCACAAGGAGTCGATGTATCTGCGCCAGCCATCATTCAGAACAACTTTGAGCCATATCACAAATTATCTCCCGCCGGTGATTAGTGTTTACCGTCCCGAGGACCCCAACCAGTCAAGAAGTCTACACCTTCCTACGTGGCTTAAACTAACTGTTGTAGATTTCATTGACTGGTCCCATGTTTTGGTTTGACCACCGCTAGCTCTTTTCCAGTCTGACCCTATGTCAGCTAACATTGCCCGTCAGGCGTGAAAGACGATGGCTAGGCATACGTAACACATGTCCTAACCATCTCAGTCGATATAATTTCACAGCCTCGTCTATTGTTTTCCCCTCTCACCTACCTAGCACTTGACCACCAATGCCTAACCTCAGTATTGCTTACCTCATTATACCACTTCATACAGGAGATAGAACGCACACCCCTATGTTCAAACACAGCTAGCCTGGCTTTTCGTGTCTTCCACTCTCAATGACCAGATATCTGTGACAACAATAAAGGAGGACGGATCGGACTGCTGAGCAGTACACCCGCCTTCTGCTCGATAGCCGTCTACACCAGAGACGGCGTAAACTGGCATATGCGAAACTAGCCCTAGCTTTTAAGGCTCCAAGGGTATTATGCAAAATAAAAAATACACTAAAATTACAAAAACTCTTCATTTTCATACCATGTTAACCTAACAGTAGTATCAAACAGATGGATTCTGATTGCACATTTAAAAAAAGGCGAAATAACTAGTCAGACTCAAAGCCAAAATAATGTTCACATATGTAGGTGTTAAAAAAAACTGTATTTGTCTCTTAGATCCCAATTACAAAAGCTGTCACTAGTCTGAAACGAGGCAAAGCAGCACGACCTGATGGAATGATTCCAGAAGTGTTCAAGGACGGTGGAGACAGTTTACCATCTAAGTTATCTAAGGCATTAGTCAGTGCCTGGGAATCGGTGATATTCCCGCCAGGCTCATGTGAGTCATTGATTATCCCGACATACAAGAAAGGACACAAGTCTTCCTGTGATAATCACAGGGGGATTAGTTTGATAAATATGGTATATAAAGTCCTAGGCTCGATAGTCATGCATAGACTAAGCGGTGCTCGGGAGGAACAAACACAAGAGAACCAGGCAGGCTTTAGATCAGGAAGAGGGTGTATTGATCATATTTTCACGCTTCGATAGATTCTGGAACATAGGCATACTTACTGTCGGCATCCAACAGTCGTCATATTTCTTTACCTGAAAGCGGTATTCGATTCCGTCGACCGGGAAGTACTATGGCGATGTTTGACTGTGAGGGGGATGGTGAGAAATATATTTCACTGGTTAAGACACTCACTCTACTCGAACTCGTGCAAACAGCTAGGTGACAGTCTAAAGAGAGTTGTCATTTGAAGTGACGATAACCAGTGGTGTCCGTCGGGGATGCCCACCAATGTCCTCATTTCTGTCTAATTTCATCAGGCATATACTAATCGACTTTAACCCTAATTGACTTCAGCGACTCAGGATTTGACTTGTTAGCAGGGTATGAATAATCTCGTTGGCTTAGAATATGCAGGTGATATGGTTCTCCCTCCTGGGTGAAGACGTCGACAAAGTAGAGCAGAGTCTTCTAAACACCTTGAGCAGTGAGAAATCTTCGAATGTTTGGCATGCGAGCGATTGGCTCCTGCTGTCAAATGTAAGATGATGCTTGCTACAGAACTGGACTAGACTGGACTACATCGACTGACTCGTAGCTTAGAGATAGGGGGAGGTGGTGAATTGGTTGGTGGAGCGTGTTGACCACTTCACTTCACTATTTGGAGAGGGGAATTGCATCAGCCAACACCAGACGGTTGGTCGATCGCTGACGAAATCTCAGCACTGATACAGAAGGCTCGTTTGGCATATACCAACATACGCCATCTCTCTCTGACTTAGTAGACGTGATATCCGGCTGGCTGGTTATCGAGCAAAGGAAGTGTGTACTGCTCACCAGCACTTCTCCCCATCCTCCTTTATGTCTGGCTGGCTGGTTTTCAGACATGGCGATTGAGAGTGGAAGACATGAAAAGCCTGAGTAGCTAGCTAGCTAGCTGTCTCTGATCATAGTTGCCTGCATTCTGTCACCCGTGTGTGTTAGGTGGTGGTGGTGATTGTGTAATAGGGTGAGCAGTATTGAGGTTAGGCTAGGCATCGATGGTCGAGTGCTATGTAGGTGTAGGTAGGAAGGAGGGGAAATCAATCGACGAGGTGGTTGTGAAGCTACACTACTACATCGATTGAGAGAGATGGTTAGGACATGTGTTACGCATAACACAATGTAATGCCATCGATCAACTTCCTTGATGACGGGCAATGTTAGCTGACTGACATAGCATGATGGTTGAGGCTGGGAAAGAGTTATTTGGTTGGTGGTAGTTAAACCATAACGGAAGCATGACT